>CM053027.1:14320138-14380413 GCA_028564925.1 Lithobates sylvaticus | reverse complement strand
TAAAAATGTGCGGGAAACTTTCCTTAAAAAAGCACAACAATTTGAGAAGCACACCCTAATGCGTTTAGATTCAAGATGGCGCTGCCATAAGACCAACGAACAATAACGAACATATTACAGCGCACACATTCAAGAACAACATTTCCTGCAGGGCTGGTTAAAAACACCTGAAAATATAAAAAAAAAAAAAAACAGGGCGCCATCAGACTTAAGGATCTATACCGCTGCCCGCAGCACACTGCGCCCAAAGGCGATATCCTCATGTCTTTTTACATCCACCTGATGGAATCTAGTGAATGTATGGAATTAAGACCAAGTTGCAGCCTTGCAGATCTGAGCCATGGAGGCTTGGCGATGCACTGCCCACGAAGCACTGACTGCTCTGGTAGAGTGCGCTTTGATTTGAAAAGGTGGAACTCTCCTCTTTAAACCATAAGCTTGTATAATAACTGGTTGAATCCATCTAGACAAAGTAGATTTCAACGCTGTCTGTCCTTTCCTAGGACCCTCTGGCAGCACAAAAATAACATCAGTCTTTTGAAACTGAGCAGTCGCCTTTAAATAGACTTTGACTGCTCTCACTACATCAAAGCAATGTAGTGACTTCTCTTCCCTAGAACAGGGTTCTGGAAAAAATGAAGGTAGAACAATATCTTGGTTCAGATGAAAACCTGACACCACTTTTAGGCAGAAAACTTGGATGAGGATGCAACATGACCTTGTCCTTGTGAAAAATTAAATATGGCTCTTTAGAAGAAAGAGTGGCCAACTCTGATACTCTTCTAGCAGAGGATATAGCAACCAGAAAAACTAACTTCCTTGTCAAAAGGATCAAGAGAATATGCCGAATCGGCTCAAAAGGCTGTTTTTGTAACACTGAGAAGTCTAAATTCAAGTCCCATGGGTTCAAAGGTGATCTAACTGGTGGATTAAGCTGTGTCACCTCCTGCATAAAAACATGGACCAAGGAATGTGAAGCAAGTGGTCTTTGAAACAATACCGAGACCTGACCCTTGATAGTACTCATGGCCAGCTTTGTCGCTACTCCTAACTTCAAAAAAGCAAGAAATCTACCTATGACATACTTCCGAGGATGCCAACCCTTGGATTCACACCAGGAAACATGAACATGTCCTCCAGACTCTATAATATATGACCCTGGAAGCCAGCCTCCTAGCATTAAGGTAGAAAATACTGACTTTGAAAGCCTGCGATTCCTTAGAATTTGGGTTTCAATAGCCAAACCATTCAATTTTGAGTTTGCAAAGTAGGATGGAATACTGGACCCTGCGAGAACAGGTCTGAACGTGGCGAAAGAATCCATGGGTCCTCTGCCGCCATCCTTACAATCTCTGCATATCAAGACCTTCTGGGCCATGCCGGGGCTACAAGAATCACTGGCTTCCCTTTTTGCCTGATCCTGCAAAGACGACAAGGTAGCAGCTGAACAGGGGGGAATCCACAAATCAGTGAAAACCGATACCACAGGGTTACCAACGCATCTGACCCGAAAGTGAGTGGATCACTTGTCCTTGACACAGAGTTGTCCAGTTTCTTGTTGAACCTGGACACCAATAGATCTACGTCCGGGGTCCCCCATCTTTGACATATAGCCAGGAAGATGTCGGGGTTAGGAGACCATTCCCCCAGGAACAAATGCTGGCGACTTAAGAAGTCCGCCTGCCAATTCTCTATTCCTGGAATGAAGATTGCTTATAGGCAAGGTACATGCTTCTCTGCCCAAGCTAGGATATGGTTTACCGGTTTAGGGTATGACAGTGTCCATCACCTGGAGGTCACCTATAACCCACATAGTTATTACTATGCTGCTCTGTGTCCCATGATGTACAATAAAAAAGACTTACTGGTGACGGTATTTCTAAGAGCCTTTCAGGACAACCCTGGAGAGAGCGCAGCTCCGCCCATTTTTCAGGAAACACTTGCTGACCTTTAAATCCCTCCTCTTCCACCATGGCTTCAGTTATTGTGACCTCCGGCATACTGGAAAACAAAAACACAGAGAACAACAACCATGATAGATACTTATACCAATTCTAAGCTAGAAAAGGGAGGGAAACTAGGGGTTGTCCTGAAAGGCTCTTAGAAATACCGTCACGTCTAACTAAATCTTTCTCAAATCGCCTTTCAGGACAACCATGGAGAGGATAACCGAGAAGCTTACCCTAGGGTGGGACTACTGCCTGCAGTACCTTCCTCCTGAAGGCCTGATCCGCAGCTGACAGTAAGTCCAGCCTGTAGTGCTGGAGAAAAGTTGAATAACTTGACCACGTGGCCGCCTTGCAAATCTGATCAGGCGTAGCACGGCCCTTTCGGCCCAAGACACCGCTGTTGCTCTCGTGGAGTGGGCAGCGATCCCTGAGGGAGGTATTTTTCCTTTAGCCCCGTAGGCCTCTGTAGTTTCCCCTCTGAGCCACTTACCCAGAGTGCTTTTAGAAGCTTTTTCCCCTTTTCGAGGGCCTGAGAAGATTATGAAGAGGGAGTTTGATTTTCTGAATTCCTTAGTGACTGACAGGAATTGAAGAAGGCACCTCCTTACATCCAGAGTATGGAAAGCTTCCTCACCTACATTAGCAGGAGCCGCGGAGAAAGTGGGCAATACTATTTGTTGAGAGCAGTGAAAATTTGAGGAGACTTTGGGTAGGAAAGCTGGGTCTGTCTGAAGAACCACCCGGTCTGGAAAAACTTTAAGGAAAGGCTCTGTGACTGCCAAGGCCTGAAGTTCACTGATTCGCCTTGCCGACGTAATGGCTACCAAAAAGATTGTTTCAGAACTAAATTTTTCAAACAGGTTTCTTGTAAGGGTTCAAACGGAGACCCCGTTAGACCCTGTAAACAATGGATAAATCCCAGCTGGGAAAGTTTCATGCCAATTCCCTAAAAAAAATCTTGAAAGTAAAGTTTCCCTGGATAGGGTTTTTTCAAAATAAACTGAAAGAGCCACTATCTGAGTCTTTAAGGTGCTGGCTGCCAATCCTTTCTCCATTCCGTCATGGAGAAATTTGAGGACTGAAATGACACTTTTTACCTGGAAGCCCTTGGAGGTACACTGGGAATTCAACTTCTTCCATACCTTCAGGTATATAGCCCTGGTTACATCTTTTCTGCTGGAAAGTAGGGTCTTAACTAACCTGTCGGATAAACCCTTAGCCTTTAGGAGGTCTTCCTCAGAAGCCAGGCAGTTAGGTGTAGTCTGTCTGCTGACGGACTTTAGAAATAGAATATGTTTTAAATTTTTCCGCCGGAACTCCGCCGGACCCAGTTCCTATCTTGTGTTAGAAGGTCCTCCCTGGACGGTAATCTCCTCTCTGCGGCCAGGTTTAGAAGTGTTGCAAACCAAGGCCTTTTTGGCCAGAAGGGCGTGATTAGGATCATGTTGGTCCCTTCTTCCCTGAACTTCCTTAAGACCATCGGAATTAGAGGGAAGGGGGGAAAGGCATAACACAGGTGGTAGTGCCACGGATGTGCTAGAGCATCTAAGCCTATGGCCTGGTCTTCTCAGTGAAGAGAAAAGAACCTGTGGACCTTGAAGTTCTGTTGACTGGCAAATAGGTCTACCTGAGGGTACCCCCACAATCTGGTAATCATCAGAAACACTTCCTGATTCAGGCTCCACTCTGCTTCTATCAGTCTCTTTCTGCTGAGCAGATCGGCTAACAGATTTAGGGAGCCCTTTAGGTGAATCGCCGACAGGGAGGCTACATTCTGTTCTACCCAACAGAAAAGTTGATTGGCTAGATCCATGAGACCCCTGCTCCTGGTCCCCCCTGCTTTAGGATATATGCTACCGCAGTCATATTGTCCAAGAGGACTTGGACATGATGTCCCTTCACCGTATGGTGAAAGGCCAGAAGGGCTAAGAAAATGGCCCTGAGTTCTCGCCAGTTTGATGACCCCGGAGACTCTGCCCTGGACCAAGTCCCCTGGGCCGTTAGTCCATCCAGATGGGCTCCCCAACCCCAGGCACTCGCATCTGTTAGATGCTTGTCTAGCGGAAAAACCTTGGGGAGGCCCCCCGTTAGGTTGGCTGGATCCCTCCACCACCACAGAGCACGTTTCACCTTTGAGGTAAGTCTGACTTTTTTTCTCCAGTGAAACCTGATGCGACCAAGTCTGCAAAATGCTTGACTGAAGTGGTCTGGAGTGAAACCTGGCCCACTGTACCGCTGGGATTGAGGCTAACACTTTCATGGCTAAGCGGACAGACTGAATAATTTATTTGTTTCACTGCCGCCTGGACTTTTTCCAACTTTGCCTGCAGTAGGAAGACTTTCTGGAGGACTGAATTGATTATATAGCCCAGAAAAAAAGAAAAAAAAATAAAAAAAATCACTTCCTGACTTGGATCTAGGTTTGACTTCTCCAAATTGAGGAGCCACCCAAGGTCCCTGAGGTGAACCTGTGCTACCTGCAGATTTGTTAACACCTGCTCCCTGGAGTCCGCAAAAAAAAACAGTAGGTCGTCTAGATACGTAATTACAGAAATTCCCTTCAACCTCAGTGGCTCCAGGGCTTCCGCCATGATCTTTGTAAAGATTCTGGGGGAAGATGAGAGCCTGAAAGGCAGGGCCCTGAATTGCAGGTGCCAAATCGATGTCCCCAGGTTGACTGCCAACTGGAGGAAACGTTGGGGGGCCTGAGCAATCGGGACATGTAGATAGGCAACCCTCAGGTCTAGGGATGCCATGGAGCAGTTTGGGGATAACAGCTTTGTTATTGAATGGATTGTATCCATGCAAAAATGTTTGTAGCGGATGGACCAGTTTAAGATTTTTAGGTTTAGAATCAACCGATACTTTTTTACCAGGAAGATGTGGGAGTAAAAGCCTTGTCCTTCCTGATGTTTCGGGACTTCGACAACTACCTTCTGCTGGATCAGATCCTTTAACAGGTTCTTCATTGCAGAGGCTTTGTCTCGGTCCTTTGGAAGGGCCGTAACATAAAACCTGTTTGGAGGGGGCTCCAGGAACTCTAGGCTGTAGCCCTGAGCAATACTATTCCTCACAAACTGTCTCAAAGATGTTTTGTTCCACTGCAGGAGGAAGGCAGACAGACAATCTTCCTCCTACTAGAACTGGACTGTCACTTGCTTTTGGGTGGCTGGTCGGAGGGGGATCTAAAGAGCACTTCTCCTCTACCCTTTTGTGGGGCCCAACGGCTTTTGCTGTCCTCCCTACCCTTTCGGGACTGCTGAACAGTGGGGCCGCAGTTGATGGGGGGGGTTTTCTCAGTATTTTTTAGTTTGCACCCCCCCCCCCCAAAACATTTTGAGCACCTGCCACCATTGACAGAGAGACATCGCACCACATTGTCCGCACAGAGAGACCACTCCTCAAGAAAATTGCTTTATTCCTTAATCAACATAGTAAAGCCTTGTACACACCACTATTTTTTTTTTGCTCAATCCAGCGAGTTGAACAAAGAAAAAAATAAATAAAAAACGGACAGCTGTGGTTGGAGCCGCTGAGCATGAGCAAAAGGGACTTGAGCATTGATCACTTTTCAGCGGAGTGGCAGTGCCTGCTGCAAGTGTGTACAAGCCTTTGGGCGCAGACTGGTGTGTTGCGGTTTGGCCGCAGTGCTTATGTACACAGTTTTCCTTAGCCGCAGTCCCATGGGCTTCTTTTGGGTTGTGCGTTTTTGCTGCAGTTTTTTTTATAGCGCACCGAAGGTGCACTTTCAGAAAATGCAGCAAAAAATTTACAAACTAATAGAAGTCTATGGGACATGCAGGAAGACAGTGAGATCACCAACACTGCAGCAGACCAGTGTGAGCCCACTACACAGGACCAGGTTCTGCACAGGCTGATGAAAGAAACCTTCTGATCTGCAGAGAGAGGGGGGGGGGGGGGGGAGACAGGCCCGGACTGGGGCATAAAATTGGCCCGGGCATTCTAAGCTGAACAGCCCATTTAAAAAAAAAAAAAATTACGAATAATGGCAACCGGTTTCTCGATGTATTTTAGTTATATTTATATATTTAGCCATCTTCAGTCACTGTAACTTGTCAATCATTTGGAATTATGTAAATATATGATAATAAAATGATAGAATGAATGCTATATATATATATTATATATATGGGGAAACATCTTTAACCACTTAAATACCAGACACTTAAACACCTTCCCGCCCAGGCCAATTTTCAGCGCTGTCCCACTTTGAATGACAATTGCGCGGTCATGCTACACTGCACCCAAACTAATTTTTTATCATTTTGTTCCAACAAATAAAGCTTTCTTTTGGTGGTATTTGATCACCTCTGCGATTTTTTTTTTTTTGCGCAACAAACAAAAAAAGACCAAAAGTTTCGCAAAAAAACAAGTTTTTCTTTGTCACTGTTAATTTTTTTTTGTAAATAAGTGCGTTTTCTTCTTCAATGACGGGCACTGATAAGGCGGCACTGATGGGCACCGGTGTGCGGCACTGATGGGCACTCATAGGCGGCACTGACGGGTACTTATGGGTGGCACTGATGCACACACATATATATGGCACTGATAGGTGGCATGGATGGGCACTGATGACACTAATGGGTGGCATTGCTGGGCATCCCTGTTTTAAAACATAAATATGATGTGCCAATCAGTGCCCATCTGTGGGCACTGATTGGCATATTTTGTGCATTTTTTTTAACATGTGGATGGCCATGGGGGATGTACCTGGCCATCCACATGCTGGGAGCTTCCCTGGTGGTCCAGTGTGGGCATCTGAGGGGGGGTTGCGCTGATAAACAATCAGAGCATACCCCCCCTGTCAGGAGAGCCGCCGATCGGCTCTCCTCTACTCACGTCTGTAAGAAGCGAGTGAGGAAAAGCCGATCAACGGCTCTTCCTGTGTACATCGTGATCAGCCGTGATTGGACACGGCTGATCACATGGTAAAGAGCCTCCGCCAGAGGCTCTTTACCGAGATCAGTGCAGCGGTGTGTCAGACTGACACACCGCTCCACCGATCGCCGCGATGCCCGCCCCCACGGGCGCACGGCGGCTGTTATCCTGAAGGACGTCATATGATGCCCAGTCAGGATAACGAAACCACTTCCCGGACGTCAATATGCTATAGACCAGGCGGGAAGTGGTTAATATACGATTTAATACAATAACAAATAGCAAAATAGATTTGCAAACCTAATACAGGAGATGACCAGAGACTGCAGATCTAATACAGGAGATGACCAGAGACTGCAAACCTAATACAGGAGATGACCAGAGACTGCAGATCTAATACAGAAGATGACCAGAGACTGCGGATCTAATACAGGAGATGACCAGAGACTGCGGATCTAATACAGGAGATGACCAGAGACTGCAGATCTAATACAGAAGATGACCAGAGACTGCAAACCTAATACAGGAGATGACCAGAGACTGCAGATCTAATACAGGAGATGACCAGAGACTGCAAACCTAATACAGGAGATGACCAGAGACTGCAGATCTAATACAGGAGATGACCAGAGACTGCAGATCTAATACAGAAGATGACCAGAGACTGCGGATCTAATACAGGAGATGACCAGAGACTGCGGCTCTAATACAGGAGATGACCAGAGACTGCAAACCTAATACAGGAGATGACCAGAGACTGCGGATCTAATACAGAAGATGACCAGAGACTGCAAACCTAATACAGGAGATGACCAGAGACTGCAGATCTAATACAGGAGATGACCAGAGACTGCAGATCTAATACAGGAGATGACCAGAGACTGCGGATCTAATACAGAAGATGACCAGAGACTGCAAACCTAATACAGGAGATGACCAGAGACTGCAGATCTAATACAGAAGATGACCAGAGACTGCGGATCTAATACAGAAGATGACCAGAGACTGCGGATCTAATACAGGAGATGACCAGAGACTGCAGATCTAATACAGGAGATGACCAGAGACTGCAAACCTAATACAGGAGATGACCAGAGACTGCAGATCTAATACAGGAGATGACCAGAGACTGCAGATCTAATACAGAAGATGACCAGAGACTGCAAACCTAATACAGGAGATGACCAGAGACTGCAAACCTAATACAGGAGATGACCAGAGACTGCAGATCTAATACAGGAGATGACCAGAGACTGCAGATCTAATACAGGAGATGACCAGAGACTGCGGATCTAATACAGGAGATGACCAGTGTGAAAGGGGTCTCTAAGAGAGACTGACCACTTTTTTTAAAATTAAGATCAGTTTAAAACATTGCCAGGCATGAAAAAGAAAAAAAAACACATTATTAGTCTAGAAGATGCATAAAAAAAAAATAATAATAAT
The DNA here is from genome assembly GCA_028564925.1 of Lithobates sylvaticus. Taxonomy (NCBI): domain Eukaryota; kingdom Metazoa; phylum Chordata; class Amphibia; order Anura; family Ranidae; genus Lithobates; species Lithobates sylvaticus. The sequence goes on along the minus strand of CM053027.1, from coordinate 14,372,119 downwards.
AAAATACGCAGGCTGGCATAGTGTCACTTACCTTTCTAGCAGTCGCAGGTCCTTTTACGACAGTAGGCAGAGGAGGTCTCCTCCAGCTCCTCCCCCTTCACGGTCACATGATCTGTCCTACCTCTTCATTTCACTTCTAAGCTGAATAGAAGGCTGGCCGGACGGCGGCAGAGAGTAGGGATGAGCTCTGGCGTTTTCGCATGCTCCACGTGCAGAGCCCCGCCAGGAAGTCTTTGGTGCGCTAATCACAGGCAGTGAGACATTTCCTGATCTCTGCAGCCGCACATCGGGAAAATGTCTCACTGCCTGCGATTAGCGCAGTGCCGACTTACTGGCGGGGCTCTGCACGTGGAGCATGCGAACACGCCGGAGCTCATCCTTAGTGGTGAGCGGCGTTGGCACAAGGAGCAGCCCAGCCCGCTGCCTTGATAGTGGGGAGTGGACCCTGCTGGGACTCTGCTGTGACATACGGCCCACCGGGCAAATGCCCGGTATGCCCTATGGCCAGTCCGGGCTTGGGGGGAGAGAAGGGGGAAGAGGCCAGTCACAGCTCACTGACTTGGAAGGAAGGACCCAGCAGGCAGGAGGCTCACTGGCTCGGTTCTCAGCATCCTGAGCGTCCCATACAGATCACTGACGGATCTCGGTTTGAACGTTCCCGCCCACACTCCGGGCAGCCCCTCTGTGCTGCGTCTGTGAATAGGACGTGTGGGCAAGAACGTTCAAACTGAGATATGATCAGGTAGCAGCAGTGATAAGGTGGTACAGACAGCCTAAGGCTGTTTCACACTTGTGCGACTTGTCCTGCGACTTGAGACTGCAAAGTCGCATGACAAGTCATACGCCATGATTTCCAACGAGTTCAGTTCATATCTGTGCGACTTCAAAGTAGTCCTTGTACTACTTTTGTCCGACTTTGATGCGACTTGTGGCAGAGACCCCAAGATCACACATTGCTTTCAAGACGCATAAGTGTGAAAATAGCCTTAACGATTGGATTTTACTACCATGGGTAGTTCGCCCATGGTAGTAAAATCTGATCATTATTCCTGTGCATGCGCTGTAAAGACTACGGACAAATCTGATGGATAGCAATGTTAACTGTGAAGTTGGCCCATCAGAATGCAGTTCACATGCACACAAACCCACTTTTCATTTAGGCTCCGTTTACACTTGTGCAACTTGTCCTGCGACTTGGGACTGCAAAGCTGCATGACAAGTCGTACTCGATGATTTCCAATGAGTACCGTTCATATCTGTGCGACTTCAAGTCACAGCGACTTCAAAGCAGTCCCTGCACTACTTTGGTCCCACTTTGATGCAACTTGAGGTCCATAGACCTCCAGATTACACAGGCATTGCTTTAAGTCGCATCAAAATTGCTGCAGAATCGTGCAACTTTCAGGCTGCGTTAGCCTGAAAAGCCTGAAAGTTGCACGATTCTGCTGCTGTGGAAATTCCTATAAATGTATGTTGTCAGACGTCCCCCAAAATAGGTGCTTATACTAGAAACAGGAAATTTGGCTGTGTGCTTTACATACAGCCAAATTTCGCTGACACTGACGCAATTTTTTTACCATGACTTTGCAGCGATTTAAAGCAATGCCTTTGTATTCTGGAGGTTTATGGACCTCAAATCACATCAAAATGGGACCAAACTAGTGCAGGGACTGCTTTGAAGACGCTGCGACTTGAAGTTGCACAGATATGAACGGTACTCATTGGAAAATCATCGGGTACTTCTTGTCATGCAACTTTGCAGTCCAAAGTCGCAGGTTAAATTGCACAAGTGGAAACGGAGCCTAAATGAAAAGCGGAGTTTGTGTGCATGTGAACTGCATTCTGGGCCAACTTCACAGTTAACATTGCTATCCATCGAATTTGTGGAAACCTAGGCTCAGGGCCGGTTCACACTGCTGCGTGGTGCATGTGATGTCCGTGATGATGTCCGTGGTGATGTCCGTGGAATGCGATTTCAGCCATACAAATAGTATGGCTGAAAACGTATCGCATTCGGACTAAACTCGCACAGGACCCTTTTTTTGGGACGCACCAGAATCGGATCGCATGGCACCCATGCCATCCGATTTATGTCCGAACTGACAGTTCGCAATGCGACATGTGAGCTAAAATGGGGGTGTCGTTAACATTGTATGACACTCCCCAGCAGTTCGCATGTCAGTGTCCGAACTTCCCATCACTAGGGCAGAGTGGCTCAACCAATGGACACAGACTGTGGGACAGACTGTGACAAGACAGATGTGCTCACAGCACAAAGGTTCCCGCACACTTCTGGGCTGTTATCCAGCTCTGGTGTCGCCCGTTACTGGAGTCCAGCCATCAGACAGTTGTACACAGTGGTGCTATCAGACAAGTTTTTTTTTTGGTTGGATATAAAATACAGAAAAACTAAATATAACATAATGTATGTGTGACAGCTCCGTGTATTAATTATTTTATATATTACATCACCCTCTCTAACATTTACAATACGGTGTGATTTTACTGTGGAAATTTAATGATATAGAGCCCAAAATACCAACCCATTGGCTAAAAACTGACGTTTCCGCAATACTTCGAAATGGGTTCAAAACAAAATCTCCCATTGGACCAAGACATATACAATGCAGATGTGTCCTACACACCCCCCTCTATTATATCTTACAATACGGGGTGATTTTACTGTGGAAATTTAAAGATACAGAGCCCCAAATAGCAACCCTTTGGCTACAAACTGACATTTTGGCAATACTTCTAAATGGGTGATATTTGGGTGTTTATATCTTTAAATTTCAACAGTAAAATAATACCGTATTGTAAGATATCATAGAAGGGGGTCTGCATTGTAAATGTTTTGGTCCAATGGGAGATTATGTTTCGGACTCATTTTGAAGAATTGCGAAAATGTCAGTTTGTAGCCAATGGGTTGATATTTGGGGCTCTGTATCTTTAAATTTCCACAGTAAAATCACCCCGTATTGTAAATGTTAGAGAGGGGGGATGTAATATATAAAATAATGATTACACAAAATAATTCATTATCCCCGATGAAGTCACGTGACGGTGACGACACGCGTAGGATACGGACCCCGGAAGTGACGCACTGGCCACGAGCTCGGCGCTCGTTTTGAATGCACATTGTAACTCCATCGTCTATGTGAGTACCCTTTTTAAATATTAAAGCTCATTCATTGTTTTTCCACGAATACTACACTATACGGGTCCTTTTGTTACTCTCTCCTCCCCCTCACCCACTATATCCTGGTACATGCTGAGCGGAACCTGGTCCTGAGCACCAGGAAGCAACCACCATATAGGCTCCATACATCCCGGACAGGAGAGGAGGACCGGTAAAGAGACCCCTGAGCAACATCCCCCAGAGAGACCATTGAAGTACCCCCCAGAGAGAGTCCATCTTCCTGGCATCCACATACACGCTGCATACCTTGCAGTAGAAAGGTAATTAGGGAGTACACCTACGGGTGTCACTAGCACCGAAGACCCCAGCACTATCATCACCCTGGGCAAGCTCAATCACCATCACCCACCCCCACCTGACACCTGGCACCAGAGTGCAGCCCAGATTGGATCATACCTGCCATCACCAGCTTCACGCTGTCCATAGAATCCTATGCCTTATGGACTGTCACTTTATTGATTTGTATATGTTGATCTTTTAATCACATTGCAATCTCTATTACTCTGACCACCTCTCTTTTTGTTGCCATTTTGGTTCACATCTATTGCTATCACTAGCACTATCACCGACATTGTATTGGTTTTTATCCCTCCCCCATCCCTCTTTGGTATACACCCTTCTGTTATCTATACCAACCTGAACCACTTATTATCACTTCAGTATTACTCTATCTTTCGTTCTACTGCCATCTAGTGATTTTATTTATTCTAGTCACTGTATTTATCCTTCTATGCGTTTTGCACATTAATTTATCTATGCACTTTAGTGTGTTTTTATTATGGTTTTTTGCACATTAGTCACTTTATATATATATACGTATACATTTTATGCATTCTCTCATATTGATTGTTGCCCTTTAACTGATATGAGCGTATTTTATTACATGTATTTGACTGCTTTATTGATGGTTTAGCCTGAGTTGTCACCTTACATCTGCATACCAATCCTTGTTCGCTGATTTGACACAAACAGCCACTGTATGCAGTATTTACACTGATACCATCTTAGGAGCGCGACACCACATATTGATTTTTTCCATTTTCTCCATATTTGGGTTTTGTTTTTAACCCTTTCGGTGTTCGCTGCACCTCACATATTTTACATCACTATTCTCTGTTGTAGCGCGGGAATACTACATTTATATTTCAATGATTACACAGAACTGTCACACATATATTATGTTATATTTAGTTTTTCTGTGTTGAATATGCAACAAAAAAAAACTTGTCTGATAGCAAAACCTCTGATTACAACTGTCTGATGGCTGGACTGCAGTTCGCCCGTTCCAGCTGCCAGAACATCGTTTTTTTGTTTTTTTTTTTAATGGGAATCAAAGCGCACACAGAGCTGTATGTGACTAGACCCGGAGACCCTCCCCCCTCCCCCCAGCTTCCCATCTCCCCGCACACAGATCACAGTCTGACATTACCTGTCACACACCGCCCGATCATCACCGACATCTCCTCTCCTCTATCCGGGGTACAGATAACACACAGCGGACACCTTCTAGGGGCGAATAGAGAACATACACAGCGCGTCACTGAGATAGAATGAAGAGTAAGGAGCCGGTGTTGCCGGTGTTGTGCCGAGAACAGGCGGAGTTCCGATGTGAGCCGAGAGCCAGGGGGGCACCAGTATCGAGGGGGGAACCGATATCGAGGGGGGCACCGATATCGAGGGGGGCACCGATATCGAGGGGGGAGCCGTTTTCGGCACAACACCGGCTCTGATTACACTGACTGGACCCCGGAGACCCTCCTCCCCGCACAGAGATCACAGCGGACTGACACTACCTGCCACACACCACCCGATCATCACCGACATCTCCTCTCCTCTATCCGGGGTAGTGATGTCCAGTTCATGAACGAATCGTTCTTTTGAATCGATTCTTTTCAGTGAACTGGATGAGTCGATTCATCTGAGTGAACTGATCCGTTTGAAACAGTTCACTGTGCACTCAATACATAGCATAGCATAGCAGGCCATGTAATATGATCCTAGAGTGAGAGAGCTCGGCCCCTCCCTGCAACCAATCAGTGTGCTCAAGGCACAGAGACACTCAGGAACTGGATGCAAACTTAAAACAAGAGTCAGGAGTACACAGTACACCGAGTTAAAGAATCATACGAGTTATAAGAACTCAGTACACTGAAAGAACCACAGAGAGTCCTCACCAGAACAAGATGTAGAACAATACACTGAATCAGTGATCAGGGAGAAGTATTACACTACAGACTGCTTTAAAGACAGAGAGGACAGTCATAAGAAGATATCCTCATTCAGATTAGTTAACCCTTTAGTATTTAGTTGGCTTATCCTAAAGGAAATATGCATGTTAAGGCCAGGTTCAGACTGCTGTGGAGCGGGAACGCTGCGAATCTACTGCGGGTTCCCGCACGCATGTCTCCCGCCGGCAGTTCACACTGCCCTATGCGAGCTGCTGGGAGTGTCAGTGAAATGTTAATGACACCCCCATATCAGTTCGCATATTGCAGTGCGTTCTGCAAACTCGGACAGGAATCGGAGCGCATGGTGAGAACACCCATGCGATCCGATTCTGCTGCGGACCAAAAAAAGGGTCCTGTGCGAGTTTGGGCCGAATGCGATGCGAATTCAGCCATACTATCTGTATGGCTGAAATCGCATCGCACAGAGATCGCATATGATTTGCACTGCAGTGCGGTGCGAATCATATCCGATCTCCCGCATCGCAGCAGTCTGAACCCGGCCTAAGGGACAAATATCCCTTCTGGGACATGTGTCTAATTTAGTATAGTTTAGTCTTATTTTTATAACACAAAAATAAATTTTATCCTGCTTTATATTTTCTGCGGTCTGCGTAATATTGTTCTGCATTCTGATCCTGAGATTTCTATGCCCCCTGGATCCTTGGATTTTTTTTTTTTTTTTTTTAATTCCTACAACCGTGATCTCTACAGTGGTATAGAAAATACCGACAAGATAGGGGAAAAAAAATCAACGGTTTTTAATAGAACAATATCAAACTATTGGCTGATCTCACAAATTGTGGTCTGACAGTCAGACACAACAATAGGATTGTGCTTTGTGTTCTGAGAAAAGAAAGGAAAATACAAGAAAAACCTCCACAGGACCTGCCAACCTTCTGTGAAGAATCATTCTTTTGATTCTAATCATTTAAGGTTGATTGAGAGCTGTGGTTCACTTGCTTGTCAGTAGACTCAGCAAGTGAACCGAAGAACCGAAGAATCGATTCATTGAATCGGTTCATTTCAGTGAGTAGTTCGAAATGAACCGATTCAATTAAAAGATCCGGACTTCCCATCACTAATCCAGAGGGGAACACACAAGACATGTGGGAAGCCACTGAGACACAAACATAAACCGGACGGGGGGCGTGATCTACTGGTGGAGGCTGAGTGACGTCATTGGACGGATGTGGTCTGGTGAGAGGGTGTGGCTATGTTAAGGGTCTCTGTGTAAGTGGGCGGAGCCTTGTCAGTAGCTCTGAACGTTTCATGCATTCCCTATGGCAGAGAAAGAAGTGGGAGGGGAGGAGGAGAGCCTGATGGGCGGGGTCAGTGAATATGTGGGTAGCTGGAGGGTATACAGAGAGTCAGTTACCGAGTGTTGGCCGCCATCACCTGCGGGGGGGGGGGGGGGGGGGGGGGGGGGGGGGTCTCGCTCGGACTTGCATTATTATATGATGATCCTTTTTTTGCTATTCTCTATAGCGATCGAACAAACGAGGGGGGCGGCTAGTGAAGATTATAGGAGGCGGAGGATTCGCGGAGGATTCTCCTTCTCTATAGATAGCGGCGGCACAGGCAACAGTTATGTTTCATGTGATGCTGTGGGGGGAGCGGCCCCTCAGGACGTTCGGGCCCCTTACATGAGTACTGCCTGTACCCCCCTGATGGCGGCCCTGCAGATGCGGGTGGTAGGAGAAATTCTGGGGGTGTTGAAGTACCAACCTGGCGCTGCTCCTGCCTGCTCCCCTCTCTGCAGCCAAGTGGCTCCGGGCTGTACACTGGGCACCGATGCCAGCACAGTGCAGAGCGCCGGTTGTGCAAACACCACCCATAGGACCCCCCCACTTGTCACCGATTTTCCCCGGAGCTCCAACACAACACCGGCGGCTGTCCTCCCCCATCCCACACCGATCACCGTACATACCCAGGAAACCGGAGACCCGCATCTCACACCGAATACCGCTACAGGAGCCAAACACCGAGCGCTGACAGGAGAAGCCCCGCCCCTCCACCGCTCCAGGGAATATTATAACTCTGCCGAAAAGTCAATGGACTTCAGTTTACAAGTTACGCCTTCTTTTTTGTAACCAATCATCGCCTGGAGACAAGTCGTGCACAAGTACCCGGAGACTGAATTGCTGTGCAGTGGGACACACGTCACGGCACGATTTGTCTCTGAACTCCTCCCACAGTGGGGGGCGGAGAGTGATTTCTATTTTCAATGGCTGCCAAAGCCCCTAGGAGGAGAAATAACCAATCAGCATCACCCTCCGGAGTGATTGGTTTGTATTCTGCAGATGAGTGGTGGGCGTGGTGAGTAGTGATTGGGGGTGGAGCCATTCATCTATCAGATATTTATATAGTATAAGAATCTATACTGTATATATATATATATATATATATTGGTGTTGTCATCATTGGATGTGATGTCAGTGTACAGAATTCTAGGACTGGGGATCCTCCTCCGACCTCCTCCTGATCGCAGCATCTCTGGAGGCTTCAGTTCTATATTATTGTCGGGAACCGCATAAGATGAATGGAGTTGCAATATGTGACTATCAGAGTCCTCATCGGGGGTTTAGTATTTAACCCACCGAATCCGCGTGTGCGAGTTAACAATAAAAAAAAAAGAAAAAGCGTCAATAGATGAACGGAGACACTCCGCCCACACTGCAGGTATCCGCCCACCCTCCAATCAACAGCTCCTGTTCTGCAGCTGGGCGGGGCTCTGCGCACATGGCTACTTATTATTCATCCTCTGCAGCCAGTCAGGCGCTTGAAGCGGCTTAGAGGCGGGGCTCTGATTGGAGTAGCGGGCGGGGCTATTCAGATCAGTAGGCGTGTCTCTGCTTTCTTGTGTCTGCTGACTGTGGGTCGGTGGACTTTTCTTGTGTGTGATTGGCTGTGCAGTTTCCTTTACATACGGGCGGTTTCCGCTCAGACTACTTGCTCGTGCTTTCAGTTTCCCTCTGTCTGTTTAAAGTGGTAGTAGCAACTTCAGCCCCAGAAGGATTTACCCCCTCTTAATGACCAGGCCATTTTTTTCCAATAAGGCGCTGCATTACTTTAACTGACAATTGCGCGGTCGTGTGACGTTGTACCCAAACAAAATTTACGCCCTTTTTTTCCCCCCCACATATAGAGATTTCTTTTGGTGGTATTTGATCATCTCTGCGGTTTTTATTTTTTGCGCTATAAACAAAAAAAGCCGAACATTTTGAAAAAAATAAAAAATTACTTTCTGCTATAAAACAGATCCAAAAAAAAAAAAAAGTAAAAAAATCGAATTTCTTTCTCAGTTTAGGCGGATATGTATTCTTCTACACATTTTTAGTAAATAAAATTGCAATAAGCGTATATTAATTGGTTTGCGCAAAAGTTATCTACAAAATAGGGGATAGATTTATAGACTTATTTTATTGTTTTTACTGGTAATGGCGGCAATCTGCGATTTTTAGCAGGACTGCGACATTGCAGCACACATATCTGACCCCAAATGACACTTTTTGGGGACCGGTGACATTATTACATTGATCGGTGCTAAAAAAACAAACAAATGCACTGATCAATGTAAAAATTACACTGGCAGGGAAGGGGTTAACACTAGGGACAATCAAGGGGTTAAGTGTGTTCCCTGGGTGTGTTCTAACTGTTTGGGGGATGGGATTTTTACGGAACAACACAGAGGTTGCTGTTCCTGATGACTAGGAACCTGTCAGAATGGAGATCCTCCTTATTTAGCCGGAGCTCGCAAACCCGGAAGACAGGCAGGGGGGACATGTCAGCCCTCTCACTGGTGACTTTAACCACATGCCGACCGCGCCATAGCCGAAAGACGGCTTCAACGCGGTCGGCTTATTCTGGGCGGACGTCCTCCCAGAAACTTGCTCCAGTGCGCCCCCTGGGGCGCGCACTCGGGAACATCCGTGTCCCTGGGTCCCTAGGACCCGGCGCATCACAGATCACGGTAAACAGCCACTGATAGCGGCCGTTTACCACGTGATCGCTCCGTCAAATGACGGAGCGATCACATGTACACAAACCGGCATCACGTCATGATGCCGGTTCCTCCCTCCCCTCTCCTGTACCGATCGGTACAGAGAGGAGAGAAGAGGAAAGGGGGAGAGAAGAGGAAAGGGGGAGAGACGGGACCAGCGCTGTGGCTGGATGTGTAGTGCCCACAGCGCTGCTCAGTCCCTGCAATGTGCAATACACTGCCACCACTGTGCAATGCTCTGCCCCCACTGTGCACTGCTCTGCCCCCACTGTGCAATGCTCTGCCGCCACTGTGCAATGCTCTGCCCCCACTGTGCAATGCTCTGCCCCCACTGTGCAATACTCTGCCACCACTGTGCAATACTCTGCCACCACTGTGCACTGCTCTGCCGCCACTGTGCAATGCTCTGCCCCCACTGTGCAATGCTCTGCCACCACTGTGCAATGCTCTGCCGCCACTGTGCAATGCTCTGCCACTGTGCACTGCTCTGCAGCCACTGTGCAATACTCTGCCGCAACTGTGCAATGCTCTGCCGCCACTGTGAAATGCTCTGCCGCCACTGTGCAATGCTCTGCCGCCACTGTGCAATGCTCTGCAACCACTGTGCAACACTGCAATACTCTGCAATAATTTTTAATAGAAACAAAGAATTTTCATATAGCGCAAAAAATAAAAAACCCAGCAGTGATTAAATACCACCACAAGAAAGCTCTATTTGTGTGAAAAAAAGGACACACAATTCAAATGGGTACATTGTTGCATGACTGAGTAATTGTCATTCAAAGTGTGAGAGCACCGAAAGCTGAAAATTGGTCTGGTTAGGAAGGGGGTTTAAGTGCCCAGTGGGTAAGTGGTTAAAGCGCTGGAGGAAGTCATTTCAAGGTAAGTATTTCATAATGTGCAATGGGGGCATTGCTAGGGGGTGGCTATTGGGGCCCACAGCCCCGAGTCTCTTGCTGCAGGGTCCCTGCCTGACCAGCAGGTTGCGGCTGCTGCACACAGAAGGCTTTGTATCTTAATGCATAGACTTTACAACCACTTTAATTTTATCACTGCCTCTCCAATTTTTTATTCTTTGAAATATTTTTCTATGCCCAAGGAAGTCATATTGAAGGGATCATTATTATATTTCTGAAAATGCAGGGAGAGGTTATGTTTTGTAACGCCCGCAGAAATATTCTAGACGTAACTGCATGGACAGGATATGGCAGACGGACCTGACACCCCCCCACCCCTTCGCTCTGGCCCACACCACACCCATAACCCCCCCCACAGCAACCCCCCCCAGCCCATAGTCCGCCAGCTCACTTCACCCCCCCCCCCCTCCACCGCTCCCCCCCCCCCCCCCCCCCCCCCCCCGATCCGACAGGCGGTGGCAGCTTTCCCCCCTCAGTCTCTCCGTGTCCCAGGATGAGTCTCCTCCTCATAGGCCAATAGGATGGCTTCTCCTTTCGGCCAACCACAACCCGCTTTCTGATTGGCCAGGAGGAGAATCAGTGTGATAAAAGTGGATGTTCATTCGCTATTGTCACACAACTGGGTGGGCTCAGTGCTCTGCGCCTCGATCCCACCCTTTTTTTAAGCCAATTAGAGGCTCTGGCTCTAATCGCGTGCTTCAAACCCCCCTCCCCCCATTGGAATCAATTCATATGGCACCCTGTATGTAGATCAAGGGGCCGGATGCAAGGATGGATGGGGGGGGGGGGGGGTGGCACCCATGCCCCCCTAATGGACAGGCCGCCACTGCATTCTGAACCCAGAAAATAACCTATTGCTCTCAGGCTCCTCCAAATATTCAAATTCATTTTAATTTGCGGCTGTGATGTGATTTCCTGTTGGAGGGTGGATACATTCATTCTCCATGGTCCCCTGTATGTAAGAACATGGTCACCCTTCTCTTGTCGCTCCGGAGATGGATTATGGGATGTGTAGGATGCATAGCGCTAATTACATGACCGCAATAATCATGCACTGCTTGTTTGAAAGAAATAGAAGTGAGGGGGTGGAAAAGGAGAGGTCCGGGAGCTCTTAGAGGATGTTACAAGGATTACATAACACACAGATTACAGGGCCATTAAAAAGAGAAGTATGGGGGGGTCGGGCTTTTTTACAGATTCATACTACTTACCTAGGTGGAGGCTGCATCTGTCCTCTAATGCCTCTGCACTGAGAACCAAGTGATCGAACACAGCCGATCGATCGGTTCTGACAGATCCCCGAGGAGAGAGCCGCAGACTGCCAGCCACAGCTCTCTGCTCTGCCCCCTCCCCCCTCTCATTGGAGCGCTGGGCTGTGGAGGGGCGTCCGGCTCCGGCTCTCATCGGCTCGCTGATAGATGGGCGGAGCCGGGTGTTGGTGCACCTGGCGGATGTCGTGATGATGCTGAGCCCGGACCGACTCCGACCTCAGCAGGGAGAGGACTTCATCCCGCTGTCTGCTGAAAACGGGTCACAAAAGAGGAAAACCAACTTCACTTCTGAGATCCATAGAAGTGCAGCCAGACGAGCTTTGGCTATACTTCTCCTTTAAGTAGAGGAGATTTATGGATTTATTTTTTTCTAATAAGGATATCATTTATCATTTTTAGAACGTTCAGCAACATTATAATTTCTATATAAAATTGTATATTTTGTGATGTATTCAAAATGGTAACAAATGTTGCAATTATTGTGTAAAATTCCCTCCTTTCCACATCCTTATGGTCTTCAGTTTCTGATTTGTTGCTCTTTTGTTCCATTTAGACGCAAAAAATCACAACCAGAGGGGTGTTTGTTGTGTTTTTGGATTTGGGCTTTAAACTCCCAAAAACTGAAAGTCGTACCCGAGGCTTAGCAGAACAAGAGATCGGATATTACCAGAAAATATCATCTGAGCTCCACTCCGATTCAGTGTCACTTCACTGTGGCCGACTTTCCTGGACTCTGCGGCTAAACTCCACCAACTGCCAATCAACTGTAAGGCCGATGTAAAAAACACAAAAACGTTAAAAGGAAATATTCTATATAATGGTTTTGTGTACATTTTCTATTTTATGGTCAGGAAAATAAAATAAGAAAAATTTTACATTAACCACTTCAGCCCCGGTCCTTACCAGCACAATTTGGCAGCCAAAGGACCAGAGGTCTTTTTTTGTCTTTTTTCAATTTCGCACTGCACTACTTTAACTGGTAATTGCGCGGTCATGCAATTTTGTAACCAAACGAAATTTGCGTCCTTTTCTTCCCACAAATAGAGCTTTCTTTTGATGGTATTTGATTGCCTCTGTGATTTTTATTTTTTGCGCTATAAACGGAAAAAGACCGAAAATTTTGAAAAAAAAAAGATATTTTCTAATTTTTGTTATAAAAAAAATCTAATAAACTCAATTTTAGTCAAACATTTGGGCCAAAATGTATTCAGCCACATGTCTTTAGTAAAAAAAAAAAATGCCAATAAGCGTATATTTATTGGTTTGCGCAAAAGTTATAGCGTCTACAAACTATAGAGTACATTTTCTGGAATTTACACCGCTTTTAATTTATGACTGCCTATTTCATTTCTTGAGGTGCTAAAATGGCAGAGAAGTACAAAACCCCCCCCAAATGACCCCATTTTGGAAAGTAGACACCCCAAGCTATTTGCTGAGAGGCATGTTGAGCCCATTGAATATTTTTTTTTTTAGTCCCAAGTGATTGAATAAAGACAAAAAAAATAAAAAATAAAAATTTCAAAAAGTTGTCACTAAATGATATATTGCTCACACATGCCATAGTTATATGTGGAATTGCACCCCAAAATAAATTTTGCTGCTTCTCCTGAGTATGGGGATACCACATGTGTGGGACTTTTTGGGAGCCTAGCCGCGTACGGGACCCCAAAACCCAATCACCGCCTTCAGGATTTCTAAGGGTGCAAATTTTTGATTTCACTCCTCACTACCTATCACAGTTTCGAAGGCCATAAAATGCCAAAATAGCACAAAACCCCCCCAAATGACCCCATTTTGGAAAGTAGACACCCCAAGCTATTTGTTGAGAGGCATTTGAGTATTTTACAGCTCTCATTTGTTTTTGAAAATGAAGAAAGTAAAGAAAAAAAATTTTTTTTTTCTTTTTTTCAATTTTCAAAACTTTGTGACAAAAAGCGAGATCTGCAAAATACTCACAATACCTCTCTGCAAATAGCTTGGGGTGTCTACTTTCCAAAATGGGGTCATTTTGGGGGGTTTTATGCCATCTGGGCATTCCATGGCCTCCGAAACTGTGATTGGCAGTGAGAAGTGAAATAAAAAAATTACACCCTTAGAAAGCCTGAAGGCGGTGATTGGTTTTTGGGGTTCCGTACGCAGCTAGGCTCCCAAAAAGTCCCACACATGTGGTATCCCCGTACTCAGGAGAAGCAACAGAATGTATTTTGGGGTGTATTTCCACATATGCCCATGACATGTTTGAGCAATATATCATTTAGTGACAACTTTTTGTAAAAAAAAAATATATATATTTTATTTTTTCATTATTCAATCTCTTGGGACAAAAAAAAAAAAAATTTAATGGGCTCAACATTGCTCTCAGCACATAGCTTGGGGTGTCTACTTTCCAAAATGGGGTCATTTGGGGGGGGTTTGAACTGTCCTGGCATTTTATGCACAACATTTAGAAGCCTATGTCACACGTCACCCACTCTTCTAACCACTTGTAGACAAAGCCCTTTCTGACACTTTTTGTTTACATGAAAACATATTTTTTTTTTTTTTTTGCAAGAAAATTACGCTGAACCCCCAAACACTATATATATTGTTAAAGCAAAGGCCCTACAGATTAAAATGGTGGGTGTTGCATTTTTTTTTTCCACACAGTATTTGCGCAGCGATTTTTCAAACGCATTTTTTTGTGGAAAAAATACACTTTTTTTTATTTTAATGCACTAAAACACAATATATTGCTCAAATTTTTGATGAAATAAAAAATATGATCTTAGGCCGAGTACATGGATACCAAACACGACATGCTTTGTAATTGCGCACAAACACGCAATGGCGACAAACTACATACATTTTTAAAAGCCTTTAAAAGCCTTTACATGATACCACATTAGATTCACGGAGGAGGTCTACTGCTAAAATTACTGCCCTCGATCTGACCTTCGCGGTGATACCTCACATGCATGGTGCAATTGCTGTTTACATATGACGCCAGACCAACGCTTGTGTACGCCTTTGCGCAAGCGAAGGGGGGGCAGGGGTGCTTTTTTTTTATTTTTTTATTTAGCTTTTTTATTTTATTTTTAAACTGATCCTTCCATTTTTTTTCTTTGTTATGATTTTTATTGTTATCTCAGGGAATGTAAATATCCCCTATGATAGCAATAGGCAGTGACAGGTACTCTTTTTTTGAAAAAATTGGGGTCTATTAGACCCTAGATCTTTCCTCTGCCCTCAAAGCATCTGACCACACCAAGATTGGTGTGATAAAATGCTTTCCCAATTTCCCAATGGCGCGGTTTATATCCGGGAGGGGGGACATTCCCTCCCACTGCTTGTAAAAGCAGTCTAGAGGCTAATTACCCGCTAGAATTGCTTTTACATGAAAGCCGATCACTGGCTGAAAAGAATGATACCAAGATGATACCTAAACCTGCAGGCATCATTCTGGTATAACCATTCAAAGTCCAGCAACATACTGGACATATATTGTAATCTTTTTTTTCATGCAGCCTCTTGGCTGAACGTAAAAAAGAGATTGATTGGTGGGTATGCCCACCATTAGAATACCTCCCTTCATCCACCCACTTCTAATGATGGGCATACATGCACCATTTATATATCCCGAAGCATGGGGACATCCTCCCGCAAAAGTTATGCCATGTACACACGGTCGCACTTTTCCACGGGGCAAGGCTCCGTCGGAATTTCGACCGTATGTACGTGGCATTAGGAGCCAATCGCTCCTCCCCCCCCTGCTGCCCCCATGCTTCGGCATATATGCTCTTTTTTTTAACTGTGGTGGTGAAATCACCTCCTACAGCGTTGGAGTCACGGCTTTATGTATCGTGGGAGCAAACGCTGTTTCTGTCAAGATAAATAAATCCGCGTTGCAACTGAATGGCGCACCTGAAAACAAAAAAATGCTTAACACTAAAACACAGTAAACAAAATAACATACCTGAAAAGCAAGCATGATAAAACATAATAAAACATTGCAGAATAGAATGGAGTAAAAAAAGAGCAACAATAGAGAGAGAATAGAGAGAGAGAGAGAACAATAAAACGACAACTATTTTTTTTTTTTTTTTATTTTTTTGAGATTTACAGGTAAAAAAGCTCCTGACTGAAGCGACTGAATCAAAACGCTACCACAAAAAAAATGTTAGCGATCGCAGGGATCAGGCCTGACTCTGCGAACGCTGCAGTTATGTGTGCTTAGTGTTTTGTAAGTGACAGTGATCGATCGATACTGCACTTGGGTGGGCTGGGCTGGGCTGGGCGGGGGGGAAAACGCAGGTGCTAGCAGGTATCTGGGCTGATCCCGCTAACAATGCGTTTTTTTTTGGAACCCTAAACTGCTGGGACGCTAGTATAGATCTGATCAGATCAGATATTGATCTGTTCAGATACTGTGCCACTAAGGGAGGTGTATGCTTTGCGCGTGGGTGTTTGCGGTACTGGCACTAACCTGGGGCGACGCAGACCTTATTTGACCCTAAAACCTAATTGATATCACCCGCCTGGCGATCAGGGGGTTAAACCGTTATTGGGTAATAAATGGCGGGTGCCCTGACAGTATAAAAAACAAACTAACTAACCAGCGTCACCCGTAACAGTAAACAAAAAAAAGTTACCTAGCGACACTAATGCAGCGATCAGAAAAACGATCGCTTAGTGACACTGGCAAAAGGGGGTGAAAGGGTTAACTAGGGGCAATCAGGGGTTAAAACCTTTATTAGGTAATATATGGGGGTACCTGACGCTATATAAAAACCTGACGGGGAACCTAAATAACGAAATAACTGGCTAACCAGCGTCACCAGTGACAGTTATACGGTGATCACTGGTGAAAGGGTTAACTCTAGGGGCAATCAGGGGGTTAAAACCTTTATTTAGGTTGTAATATGGGGTACCTGACCTATAAACCTATTTATGAACCTATATAAACATGGCGGTTAACCTAAAAAAAAAAAATGGTTACCTAGCGGCAGCAGTGACACTAATGCAGCGATCAGAAAAACGATCGCTTAGTGACACTGGCAAAAGGGGGTGAAAGGGTTACCTGGGGGGCAATCAGGGGGTTAAACCTTTATTAGGGGGGGGGGGGGGGGCTACCTTGGACCTAAAACTAACTGCCCTGACAGTTATTACAGTCACACTGGCAGTAAATGCAGTGATCAGTAAAAAAAATGATCACTGCAATTAGTGACACTGTGACTGGGGGGGGAGGGGGTGATCTGGGGGGTGATCTGGGGGTGACAGGGGGGTTTTTTGTGTGCCTATGTGTACTGGTGTCAGTGTACTGTTGTGCACTAACCTGTACATCTTCACTCCTCGGCGTTCCGGTCTTTCTGACCGGCGCGCCGAGCGTGACATCACTTCCTCTGCCTGTGTTTTGATTGACACAGGAAGGGGAAGCATCTGATTCGCCAGGAGCGATCGCGAGGGGGTGGCCAGAAACCACTGGCCGTCCCCTCATCCCGGATCGCTCCTGAAGCGATCCCGACCGTCCCCGCCGGCCGGGGGGGGGGGTCCGATCGGACCCCCCACGCGCCTGAAGAATGGCACGTACAGGTACGTGGTTTTGCCTGTACGTGCCATTCTGCTGACGTATATGTACATGGGGCGGTCGGGAAGTGGTTAAAAAAATAAACCATAAATAAACCATAAATAAACCATAAACATATTTTCAAAATTCACAAAATATTAAAAAAAAATAGTTTAAAGATTGAGGACAAGGAATACTTTACATATATATGAGTTAATAGAAGGAATTTTGGAAAAAACATGTAAACTGTACAATACAGGAAGAGGACGGTATAGGTGGCCAAATTGTGCCCGGAGGGTCTCTGGCAGCCCATCAGTCCTCTGTGTGTGGCGCGCCATTTAGGTGGCGGAACGTTCTTGTGTTTCAGCACCAGGCACTGGAGGATAGACTGCATTCTGAGACAGGGCAGGTAATCTTCCGTCCGGTGGACTGAGAGGAGCACCGGAGTGTGCGATTGGGCAAGTAATCACTAATGTGGGGGGGATTAACTTTAATTGCAAAAGCAATGGTGTGTGTGTGGTGGGGGGTGTTTTTGCATCCACCGACACCTATGTAGGGGGCTCATTTCACCCACTGAGTGACAGGGGCCATTATTGCACTCACTGACACCACTGAGATAACATGACACTGAGAAATGCAGCAGTTTTTGGGCATTGAGGTTATAGCTGATAACGTGATGCAATGCACCTCAATGCATAAAAAATATGCTGCTACTGTGCAGCCCTCAGGAAGTGTCAGGACCACACTTTAGTTATAGTTTTCAAGTTGACCATCACTAGTATAGAGAAGTATACAGCTTCACATTGTACACAGTACAAAATGTATCTCTCATTTCTAGAGGTCGACCGATATTTGGTAATTTTTATGAAATCGGCATATACCCGGCCGCCTGCAGTAGATTTAAACGTGTTCCCCCGCTACAGCAGCATGTAAACTTTTCACCAGCGCGGCCGGTGCGGCCACTATAGAAAAGCAAAGTTTCCGGCCGCTCCACCCCGCCCCCTCCAGCCGCTCCGCCCCACCCCCTCCGGCGTGCTGTAACATAGAAGCCTCCGCAGGAGATCGTGGCAAGCACCAGCTAAGCTCCTCTTGCTTCCCTGCTAAGGCGGAGCCTGCTGGATGCTGCCATCTCTCTTGTTCGGTGATTGGCTGGTCAGCGTCTATCTGCATGCACCTAGCCCTATCAGGTGCATGCAGATAGATACCAGCATGTACGGAGGAAAAAGTGTGTGCTACTGTGCCCCCCTGCAGACTTAATTTAATGTCCTCCACAGCCACCTCTGTACCCCCCTCCTCCACAGTCACCTCTCTGTACCCCCCCTCCTCCACAGTCACCTCTCTGTACCCCCCCCTCCTCCACAGTCACCTCTCTGTACCCCCCCCCCCTCCTCCACAGCCACCTCTCTGTACCCCCCCCTCCTCCACAGCTACCTCTCTGTACCCCCCCCTCCACCACCTCTCTGTACCCCCCCCCCCCCCCCCCCTCCCTCCACAGCCACCTCTGTACCCCCCCCCCCTCCTCAACAGACACCTCTGTACCCCCCCTCCCCCCTGTATGTACAGTACACCTCTGTACCCCCCCCCCTCCACAGACACCTCTGTACCCCCCCCCTCCTCCACAGACCCCTCTGTACCCCCCCTCCCTCCACAGCCACCTCTGTACCCCCCCTCCTCCACAGCCACCTCACTGTACCCCCCCCCCCATCCTCCACAGCCACCTCTGTACCCCCCCCCCCCTCCACAGCCACCTCTGTACCCCCCCCTCCTCCACAGCCACCTCTCTGTACCCCCCCCCTCCACAGCCACCTCTCTGTACCCCCCCCCCTCCTCCACAGCCACCTCTCTGTACCCCCCCCCCTCCTCCACAGCCACCTCACTGTACCCCCCCCTCCTCCACAGCCACCACTGTACCCCCCCCCATCCTCCACAGCCACCTCTGTACCCCCCCCATCCTCCACAGCCACCTCTGTACCCCCCCCCCCACCCACCCACCCCCACCCCCCCCCCCCCCCCCCTCTCCTCCACAGCCACCTCTGTACCCCCCCCCCCCTCCTCCACAGCCACCCCTGTACCCCCCCTCTCCTCCACAGCCACCTCTCTGTACCCCCCCTCCCTCCACAGCCACCTCTCTGTACCCCCCCCCTCCTCCACAGCCACCTCTGTACCCCCCCCCCTCCACAGCCACCTCTGTACCCCCCCTCCTCCACAGCCACCTCTGTACCCCCCCCCTCCACAGCCACCTCTGTACCCCCCTCCTCCACAGCCACCTCTGTACCCCCCCTCCTCCACAGCCACCTCTCTGTACCCCCCCCCCTCCCTCCACAGCCACCTCTCTGTACCCCCCCCCCCTCCTCCACAGCCACCTCTCTGTACCCCCCCCTCCCTCCACCACAGCCACCTCTCTGTACCCCCCCCCTCCACCACCACCACCTCTCTGTAACCCCCCCCCCTCCTCTCACCCCCCCACCTCCACAGCCACCTCTCTGTAACCCCCCCTCCTCCACCACCACCCACCTCACCCCCCACCCCTCTGTTACCCCCCCTCCTCCACCACCACCACCTCTCTGTACCCCCCCCCCCCTCCACCACCACCACCTCTCTGTAACCCCCCCCTCCTCCACCGCCACCTCTCTGTAACCCCCCCCTCCTCCACCGCCACCTCTCTGTAACCCCCCCCCCCTCCCTCCTCCACAGCCACCTCTCTGTAACCCCCCCCCTCCCCCACCGCCACCCCTCCCCCCCACCGCCACCTCTCTGTAACCCCCCCCCTCCTCCACAGCCACCTCTCTGTAACCCCCCCCCCCTCCTCCACAGCCACCTCTCTGTAACCCCCCCCCTCCTCCACAGCCACCTCTCTGTAACCCCCCCCCCCCACCCCTCCTCCACAGCCACCTCTCTGTAACCCCCCCTCCTCCACAGCCACCTCTCTGTAACCCCCCCCCCCTCCTCCACAGCCACCTCTCTGTAACCCCCCCTCCTCCACAGCCACCTCTCTGTACCCCCCCCCTCCTCCACAGCCACCTCTCTGTACCCCCCCCTCCTCCACAGCCACCTCTCTGTACCCCCCTCCTCCACAGCCACCTCTCTGTAACCCCCCCCCCTCCTCCACAGCCACCTCTCTGTACCCCCCCCCTCCTCCACCGCCACAGCCACCTCTCTGTACCCCCCTCCTCCACACCCACCTCTGTACCCCCCTCCTCCACAGCCACCTCTCTGTACCCCCCCCCTCCACAGCCACCTCTCTGTACCCCCCCTCCTCCACAGCCACCTCTCTGTACCCCCCTCCTCCTCCACAGCCACCTCTCTGTACCCCCCTCCTCCACAGCCACCTCTCTGTACCCCCCTCCTCCACAGCCACCTCTCTGTAACCCTCCCCTCCTCCACAGCCACCTCTGTACCCCCCCTACTCCACAGCCACCTCTCTGTACCACACCTCTCTGTACCTCTTTGGTTAATTTAAGCAATTTTCTGTATCCCTTCTTTATTTTTTAACTATACTGTTAGATTTTATGAAATGAAGGAAAAAAAAAAAAAATCGGCCTAAAAAAAAATCGGCATCATATATCGGCCATCGGCTGCCCCAATGTTTAAATATCGGCATCGGCCAGAGAAAAACCCATATCGGTCGACCTCTACTCATTTCTTCCAGTGCCTGAATCTGATGATATATTGGCTACAGGTCCGTCTGTGTCATACATAGACTTGTATGTGACAGAATCTCCAGTCAGGATAAAGGTGGCACTGGATTCATTCTGGGGGCGACAGTATGCAAGACCAGTTATGTATGATAGCCTCAGGTTCATTATTCTCGGGGACAGGGGGTATAGATCCATTCTGTATTAGGATAGCCTCAGGTTCGTTACACTCGGTGACAGCGGGCACAGATCCATTACGATGTGGTACAGATGAATACATCGCTTCATTTAGAGTTTCTGGGATCTGATTTCTGGAACATTTCTGAGCCTATAAAGAAAAGGAGGACATGTCAGATGGTATAGGATACCCTCATTAAAAAAAAAACTCTATTGTTGCTCTAACTCAATCTTCCACCATATGGTACCACTGCCAACACCCAGAAGCTGAATCCCTCAAGATCCTCCCATTTCCTCTCATGTAAGCCATTCTGTACGGTTATAACTCTTCTCTGTGGTCTCTTCTCATCAGGTTCTCCTCAGTGTGGAACTCCATCGGCTTGTGGATGCCGGTGTACTATGATTCTCTGTCCCCCATCACAAAGTGTCCGCTGTGTACTGTGCATGCGCAGTACACACGACACCCAGATTCCAAAAATTGCCGAAGATGAACGGCGCCGTGAGTCCACTTTCAACCCCCCACCATCCAAGTGGACATAGAGTTAGAATATAAAAGAGCCGAGTGCAGCGAGGCCGTGTCCGAAGCGTGGCGAGCGAAGCGAGCCCGCGAGGGGCTCTCTGTTTGTTTAGCCCTATGTCCACTTGGATGGTGGGGCTTACACCTCGACTCACGGCGCAGGCGCCGTTCATCTTCGGAGATTTTCTGAAAATCCTTATGCTACGTACTGCGCCTGCGCAGTACACAGAGGACACTTGGTGATAGCCGGACTGTTCATGACAGAACACCAGCGGTGGTACAGTACAAAGGAAGATTTAAAGTGACACCATCACTTTGTTGTTCATACAGGT
Source organism: Lithobates sylvaticus (assembly GCA_028564925.1). NCBI lineage: Eukaryota > Metazoa > Chordata > Amphibia > Anura > Ranidae > Lithobates > Lithobates sylvaticus. Next base: position 14,350,301 of record CM053027.1, on the reverse strand, counting down.
GACAGGGTCTCCCCCTATACTCACCTTACAATCTTTCTATTCATGAGAATACCGGGTACTACCAGGTATGGAGGAACACATGGCCTGCTCCCGTGTGATGGTTCTCAGGTCCCGCAGCCAATCACAAGGCCCAAGCACAATACCAGGGGAGCGAGGGTCACCGTTTCCTCTGGATTGCCCACATAACTGATCTCAAAAAATTACAAACCATATGAAATATGATACTAAAATAATAACTCAAGAAAAAAAATAATAATAAAAGATAATTCTGTAAATTATATAAAAAATGTATTAAAAAAATAAATTGTAAACATTTTAAAATTTTCAACTGACCAATACTAGAAATAGTTGGTGCACATCCATGTGGGGCACTTGAATTGAGCTCTAGTGGGGCACTTGTTTCATTCTTAAGATTTTAAAGCACAAACACTTTAATCACTATATGGGACTTGTACTTATTTGTGTGGCTTTATTTGATTTCTAAACACCATGTAGGATTACGTTCATTTTTGAGTTTTGCATGGAAGCTCACAATAGCATTGCATGGTGTGAAGTACACAATACTACCTCTGAAGGTTATCTAATACTTTTTCATTTTTTTTTGTTTTTTATTCACAAGATCTGTGGCGCTAAAGTAGAATTTTCATACATATTTGATAAATGGTGTGAAAATATCATTTTGACATGCAAAGCAGTTAAAGTAATCCATTACATACTAAAAAAAATAAAAATTAAAAAAAATAAAAGTCGCAAAGACTTTGATTAGGGCATGAAAGGGTAAAAAAGTAACACAGCGGCTGGTTGTGAGCGGACCATGTATTATATGTAATATATGTATTATATGTTTCTATCCCCCCAGCTTTCTGCTCATTATCACTGCAATAATATAAAGAGAAATACATCATATAAACTCACCGGACGTATCATGGAGATAATCCCCATTATTATTATTATTAGGACATCTACAACAAGAATAGCAGCAGTGACACCTCGATGTCTTCTATCTGTGATAAAATAAATGTGATTTAGAAAAATGTGTAAGACTTAAAGTATTTCTGTACATACTACTAATATAGGCACATTTACACATTACACGTCGGACAATTTTGACACATTTTTGGGACCATTGGCATTAATACAGCAATCAGTGTGATTAAAAATGCATTGATTACTGTAAATATGTCACTGGCAGTGAAGGGGCTAACACTAGGGGGCAGCGAAGGGGTTAATGTGTTCCTAGTTTGTGTTCTAAGTGAAGGGGGGAGGGGACTGTGCAGGGAAACTAACAGATCGCTGTTCATACTCTGTATGAACAGATGAGCTGTCAGTTCTCCCCTCAGAGAACCGGAAACCGTGTGTTTACACACACAGCTCGGGGATCGAGCGGGGGGTGGCGCGCACGCACCCCCTAGTGGCCGTTTATGTTACCGACGTAACATAACGGTGATTTGCGCAGCCGAGCCATGTTGCCGCAGTACATGCATTTAAACTGGTTGTAAAGGCAGAATAATAATAATAATAATAATAATAAGGTGCATTCCATGCATTAAGATGAAAAGCCTTCTCCCCGCTCCCCGCCCTTATACTTACCTGATGTCCATCTACTTAAAGCGATGTTGCAAGAGTGTCTCGAGATTCTGGGACTCTTCCTCCTCATTGTCTCCCACTGCTGTCAAAACTCAGTCAGCCAATGAGGAGAGAAAGGAGGCGGGGTGGGGTCGGGCCGTGGCTCTGTGTCTAAATGGACACAGGGAGCTGTGGCTCGGCGCGGGTGCCCCCATAGCAAGCTGCTTGCTGTGGGGGCACTTAACAGAAGGGAGGGGCCAGGAGTGCTGGCGAGGGACCTGAGAAGAGGAGGATCAGGGATTCTCTATGCAAATCCATTACACAGGACAGGCAAGTATAATAAGTTTATTTTTATTTATTTTTTGTTACAAATAAATACGAGCCTTTAGTATCACTTTAAGTTAGGGGTAACACATTTTAAATATACTATATGTGTTAAATATACAATGTATCAGTCTGTATGGTCGGTGGTCATGTGACATCTCACCTGTATAATCCTCCATCAGGAGAGCAGAGAAGAGACAACATGACCCAATGGGGTTGATTTACTAAAGGGAAATCCACTCTGCACTACAAGTGCACTTGGAAGTGCAGTCGCTGTAGATCTGAGGGGAAGCTCTGCTGATTTTTTCATCCAATCATGTGCAAGCAAAAATGCTGTTTTTTTTTTTTTCCTTGCATGTCCCCTCAGATCTACAGCGACTGCACTTGTAATGCAAAGTGGATTTGCCGTTCGTACATAACCCTCAATGTTACTATTCTGTGTCACCCTCCCACTAGGACCCTCCAGAGAAGAGGAGACAAGATGACCCCCAATCTATAACACCCCCATACATGGAATATAACATGACCACCCCATAGTCACAAATACCTTTTGTTTTCAGCATTCTGATGAACATCATATCATTGGTCAGCCGGTATTCCCGGATCTCCTCACTGACCGGGTTTGTGATCCTGACCCGGAATCTCCTCTCAGCGTCGTCTCTCTGCACACTGGGGATAATCAGCGTCCTATTGTCATCTATCAGCCGGTATCTTTCAGGGAGAGGCTCCCCGTCCACCTCCCAGGTCACAGCGCTCTCTTCTCCAGAGGACTGGATGATCACCGCCGTCTCCTCACCCAACCGGCTGAAGTTACTGGTGATGTTGGAGATGAGAACCGGATCTGGAATTATCAAGAGAAGAACAGTCACCATCAGTCATAGGTCACCAACACAGAGCCCAGATACATGGAATAGAGTGCTAGCTCATGCACTGATCATTATTCAAGCAATCTCCAGCCCCTCCCTTACATTCAGTCCTCTGTATTTCCCCATAGAGTACAATGGAGTATCTGGGTAATTAGTTATTCACATTCAACTGACTTGTCCTGTAATGTTAAAGAGGATTTACTACTTTTCCCAGGAGCTTTTACAGCTACGAGTGTCAGGAACAGAACTCAACCAATATAACCACTTGAGTAACTCTGTTACCGTCATCCAGTGGCATCACTAGGGGGTGGCTATTGAGGCTATAGCCCCGAGTTTCTTGCCGCAGAGGTCCCTGCCTAACCAGTGTGCTTTGTCCGCTCTGCAGCTGGGCCACAGGTGCGGCGGGCGGGCTGCATGAGAGAGCTGGGCAAGCGGATGAGAGAAGCGAGCGGACAGACGAGCAGAGATTACATCATCTCTCTCTGCCCACCCCGCATCACCGCTCTTCCACCCTCACAGCTGGGCCTCTTCAATGTCGGAGCAAGGTGCAGCGAGATGACATCATCTCTCATTGGCCGCCCCGCATCACCAGAGAGAGGGGAAGTAGAATCACTGTGGGGGTAGGGGGACCTGGGCAGCAGGGGGGATACATTTGGTGCACAAGGAGAGAGGGATCGGTGAAGAGGGGGGCTGGCAATTACAGGAAGTAGATCGGTATCCCCTGTATGGGTCTTTTTGCAGCAGCTAAAAGCCAGCAGGAGGCAGAGGCAAAAAAACGTCTTGCAGCTGCTGCAGAGAGAACCACACAGGGCATTGGTTCCAGTAATCCCCCCCACTATGCTGATCACCCTCCCTGCCCCACATTGGATTCAACCAGCTGCCTGGGCCCTCCTGCTGGCCTCATACTGGAACCGGGAGTTCCTGGTCCTGATCATTAGTACAGGACCCGGTGCTCCCAGTGAGACCCTGATCTCTGTGCTGGGAGTGCGCTGTTCGGTGCGCTCCCAGCACAAAGACAGATACGCATAAGTGCAGCTCCACAGAAAAAAAGCCCAGTCCAGTGAGGCCACATATATGCGTATTGTTGGAGGGAAAGTGTTAAAGCAGAGTTCCAAAAATTGAACTTCCGCTGTCTGGATTCCTCCCCCCCTCCGGTGTCACAGTTGGCATCTTTCAGGGGGGAGCAGATACCTGTCTAATACGGGTATTTGCTCCCACTTCCTGCAAAAGATCGCCTCAGTATCCGCAGCGATCTACGCCATGTTCGGCCCCTCCTCTGTCCCCCTCCACTGTCTTCTGGGAGACACAGAGGGACCACTCGGAACGCGCAGTGCAACTTGTGCATGTGCAGTAGGGAACCAGGCTGTGAAGATGCAAGGCTTCCCTTCCTGATTCCCTTACTCCACCCGATCGGGTTTCTTAGGCGGAACTCTGCTTTACAGAGGAAGTAAACCTTCCACAAAAAAAAAAAAAAAACGGAACCTGCAAGGCAAAGGCATAATGAGCCAGTATGCATAGCATACTAGCTCATTATGAATGACTTACCTGAGAACGAAGCCCCCGAAGCGGTCCTCATCCACGACCTTCTCCGGCGCCATCAAGCCCGGAGTGACTTCCGGGTCTCGCCGCTCCAGCGCTGTCATTCGCTGGAGTGGCGATGACGTCACTCCCACGCATGCGCGCGAAATCGGCATATCGCCGTGATATCGGCATGCGCAGTGCGCCTGCGCGCCGCTGTCTACGGCGCATGCGCCGCAGACAGCGATGCCTCTTTTTTTCTAAATATCTCCTAAACCATGTAGGTTTAGGAGATATTTATTGGACCTACAGGTAAGCCTTAATCTAGGCTCACCTGTAGGTCAAAGTGGTTTGTAAGAGTTTACAACCACTTTAAAAAGGTAGGGATAATCCAGACTAAACTAGAATCCCGGTTGGAGTCCACCTCCGCAACTTTCAAACAATACCCCACATTGAAAAACCGTAGACTCCTGGACCAGGCCCGCACAGAATTAGACCTTTGCCTCACTGACCAGGCAGAACGTGTGTTGCGTTGGTCCCGGCAGAACTGGTACATTAAAGCGAACAAACCTAATGCGATGCTGGCCAGGCGACTACGAACTTTCAATTCCAAACCCTCCCCTATCACTCTACGCACCCGACAAAATATACTTACTAGCAATCCGACCCGCATACTGGACGAATTCCGTTATAGACTCGCTAAACTGTATTCTGCCCAGGATCTCACCAGTGAACGGGACAGGGTTGACTTTTTACAGCACATCTCCCTTCCGACCCTATCAGAGACTCAAAAAGACTTGATGGATAGAGATATTCAGGAGTCTGAAGTACTACAATGTATAAAGGACCTGAAGATAGGTAAGAGGCCTGGCCCGATGGCTTCACGGCCCTTTACTATAGGAAACTAGCGGACGTGGTGGTCGCCCCCTTGACAAAAATGTTAAATGCAGTTAAAAACGGACAGGCACTGTCACCCGACCTCTTGACAGCAAATATAGTGATGATACCGAAACCCGACCGAGACCATTCCTCTTGGGCCAATTTTCGTCACATATCATTGATCAACATTGATATGAAAATCCTCACCAAGATCTTGGCCAATAGGTTGAATTCTTTTCTTCCCCGCTTAATCAAAAAAGACCAGGTCGGCTTTATTCCATTTAGACAAGCGGGGGACGCCATTAGAAGAATCATTCAGCTCCAACACCTAGCCCACAATCGCTCCCTGGAAACCATGCTTTTATCTCTGGATGTGAACAAAGCCTTTGACACCCTGTCCTGGCCATATCTTATGTCAGTGCTCCGCCACTACGGTTTCGGCCCCTCGCTCCTGCGATGGTTAGTGGCTCTGTACGATGCCCCTCAAGCCAAAGTTAAATACTACGGGTTTGAATCCCCTATTTTTCCTATACGGAGGGGCACTTGGCAGGGCTGCCCGCTTTCGCCGCTTTTATTTGTTTTGGCTATGGAACCGCTGGCGGAAGCAATTCGTTCACATCCAGATATAAAAGGGATTACGGTCGCGGGTTCTGACCATAAGATCTCTTTATTTGCTGACGACATTTTACTGACACTGACATCGTCCAAAATCTCCTTACCTAACTTGTTCACCCTCCTAGATTCCTTTGCTTCTCTTTCGGGCCTAAAAGTTAACCCCACAAAGTCAAAGGCAATGTCCGTAAATTTCCCCCCATTAGAACTTGCCTCCTTAAAAGAAAACTTTTCATTTCAATGGCTCCCCTCGCTCCCATACCTAGGTATACGCCTCACTTCCAAATATGAGGGTCTATATCAAGCTAATTTCCCTCCCCTCTTTCGGAAGCTAACTGACACACTAACCTCCTGGTCACACCTCCCGCTCTCTTGGTTCGGCAGAATCTCTGCTGTCCGCATGACTTACCTTCCGAAATTGCTTTATCTTTTCCGAGTGCTACCTGTTCCTATTCCATCCCATATCTTGAGAATCCACCAAAGAAAGCTGCTAAAATTTATCTGGGGCTCCACTCGGCCCCGGATCAACAAACATATATTATATGCTAGGCGAATCAATGGTGGCTTCTCGGTTCCCAACCTCCAGGCCTATTATTCAGCAGCAAATATCGCCCCCTTAGCCCACCTTCATGATACACATCAAATGCCTCTATGGGCCACTTTGGACCTAATTGATTCCCACCCTACTCCTATCCCCTCAGTACCTTGGCTGCCTCCTCAGAGCCGCCCGCAAAGATTCGGCCCAGGTCTGGCCCATACCCTTCGTATATGGGACTCTCTCAAGTACTCTGCAGGGCTACTATCCCCACATTTACCATTATTGCGCCTTACTCATTGCCCGCTATTCCCCCCCAGCTGCGAGAATCCTAGGCAATTCTCCTGGTGGGCGGAGAATGGATTTACTGATGTTCATTCTCTGTTCACCCCCATGAGAATTCTTACCTTTGCGGCTCTGAGATCATCCCACGATATCCCACTTAGAGAACATTATAGTTACCTTCAAATTCGTCATTTCTTGCAGCAACTTATAAAGGCCCAACCAACTCCATACACTCTAACCCCTTTCGAAAGTATTTGTAGGGCCCGACCCCACTCCTCAGGACTGATATCCTTAATATACTCAGCCATCATCTCCTCTAGGAAACCCCCAGTGAGAACATATCATCTTCAATGGGAGAAGGACTTAGCCAGAAGCTTGGAACCAGAAGACTGGCAACGCATGACGGTATCCCTTACAAAGAGTTCCAAGAATGTACTTATCTTGGAAAACGCTTACAAAGTTTTTTACAGGTGGTACTACACACCGACCAGGATAGCCCGCTTTATTCCTTCTTATTCGCCTAATTGTTTCCGGGGATGTACCATGGAAGGCACAATGGCCCACATTTGGTGGACATGTCCTACGGTTTGCAGACTATGGGTCAGGGTCTACGCCATTTTACGTAATATGCTCCACTCCAACCTCAAAAGGGACCCGTATGAAGCCCTTTTATGTAAGCCCACTCCTGAACTTTTCCGCTCAGAACAACAACTGGCTCAGCACCTCTTTAGTGCTACTAAATTGACCATTGCGAGGGCCTGTAAGACTCCAGTACTCAGTTTTGAGGCTGTTAAAAATCGCATGAATGACATCATGATAAATGAAAAGCTAGCATCCTTCACCTCTGACACCCACGATAAATTTCTTAATGTTTGGCACCCGTGGATAGCATACCACCAGCCCTCTAGATTCAACACCCAGCTTCTCTCGATATAACTGGTTTCTGGACGCACCCCTCACTACGGGAACTCTTCCCCCTCTTTTCTATTCCCCCCCTCTTTTTCTTATTTCCTTTCTCCTTGCAAGTCATCTCTTCTATGACTCGCAGGCTGCCTAACCTCCGTTTTTCCTCACACATCTTTCTCTGAGGCTCCCGACTATATGGAGCCGGGCTACTGAAGACGCTCATCCTGCACTAAAAATATGTTAAACAAAGTAGCCATGAGATGAGGAAGTACATTGACGACTATCACTAGATCTCCGATAGACTCTTAATTGAGCTGTATTGCAGATAGTCGCTGTATATTGTCCTTTTTTCCCCTTTTTTTTATTTTTTTTTCCACTGTATGCTAAGTTATGTTTGCAATGTCCCATTATTGGGACCCCCCTCCTTTCTCGTTATGTGTTTTGATGTATCTGTTACATACTTGTACTCACCTGTTATGTATATTTTCAATAAAACATTTGTAAAAGAAAAAAGGTAGGGATAATCAAGCAAAAAGATTTATCCAAACACCAGAGAGCCTTTTTTCCACAATCTCCTCCAAAATCAACAATTCCACGTAAATACTTTGCTTAACAGTCTGCTTTCAATTAGAAAAAAAAAAAAAAGGAAGAAGTATACAATATTGTTGCAGGGAAATTAAGGAATATGTCCTTTCCAGGTGAAAATTCTCTTTTGTAATTGTAATTCCAATACACAGGGGGGAAATTTACAAAGACTAGAGTAGAGTAGGCAGAACCTGTAGCAGCTGTGCATAGCAACCAATCAGCTTCCAGGTTTGTCAAAGCTTAAATTGAACTGAATCTAACTGAAGTTAGAAGCCGATTGGTTACCATGCACAGCTGCACCAGATTCTGTCTGCTCCAGTCTTAGTAAATCACCTCCACAATATCCAGGCTTTGCTGCTTCCTCCAGACTGCATATCTTTGTAAAACCCTATAGAATAAAATGCAAAAACATTGCGTGATACTTTTAGTAAAAACAGTAAAATATGGCAGTCACAACCATTCTGTATAGACTTCCTAGATCACATAAAGTGGCGTCCAGGAAGAGATCTGCCCAATCCTCGGTGTCAGGGCCGTTTGAAGGAATTTGGGGGCCCCAGGCAAAATGGACATGGAGGCCCCCCCAGTGTGTGCACTTCCTGTCAGTCAGGCCGGGAACAGGAAACTGGATCTTCTGTAAGGCGCGGACTGCAGGAGGAAGGAAGAGGAGCTCGGCCACGCTACAGGCTGCAGGCCAGGGGCGGATCCAGAGTCTAGTCGCGGGAGGGGCACTGCCAGAAAATATTTTTTTTGCTGGCAATTTATCTGGGAAATGGCTGGTGTTGGCGCTTCAATTATCCTGGCACCATGGTTGTTATGGTGTCAGGATGATTGAAGCGCATTATTTTCTATTATTACATTGTAATATAAAATTAAATGGTTAAACTCATTATAATGCAGAATCAGTGGGAGCCCTGAGCGTGTCACTTGCCACCGTCGCCTGCCACCAGATGCGGATTGTCACTTGCCACATGTTATGGATTGTCACTTGCAATGTCACCTGCCACATGTTGCGGAGTGTCACATTGCCACGTCCCCTGCCACATGTTATGGATTGTCACTTGCAACGTCACCTGCCACATGTTGCGGATTGTCACTTGCAATGTCACCTGCCACATGTTATGGATTGTCACTTGCAACGTCACCTGCCACATGTTGCGGAGTGTCACTTGCCACGTCCCCTGCCACATGTTATGGATTGTCACTTGCAACGTCACCTGCCACATGTTGCGGATTGTCACTTGCAATGTCACCTGCCACATGTTATGGATTGTCACTTGCAATGTCACCTGCCACATGTTGCGGAGTGTCACATTGCCACGTCCCCTGCCACATGTTATGGATTGTCACTTGCAACGTCACCTGCCACATGTTGCGGATTGTCACTTGCAACGTCACCTGCCACATGTTGCGGATTGTCACTTGCAATGTCACCTGCCACATGTTATGGATTGTCACTTGGCACGTCACTTGCCACACCTTGCGGATTGTCACTTGGAAGGTCACCTGCCACATGTTATGGATTGTCACTTACCACATGTTGCGGATTGTCACTTGCCACGTCACCTGCCACATGTTATGGATTGTCACTTGCAACGTCACCTGCCACATGTTGCGGATTGTCACTTGCCACGTCACCTGCCACATGTTGCGGATTGTCACTTGCCTGCTACCAGATGCAGATTGTCACTTGGCACGTCACCTGCCACACCTTGCGGATTGTCACTTGCAAGGTCACCTTTCACACTTCAGGCATTCAGTAAATGCCTGAAAACTGCCTCAGTAGTGTAAAAGGGTTCTGAGTGAACTAACGAGTCTCTGAGGTGCTTTCAGTCAAGCAACAGCCATATGAAGCTACAAATCAGCACACATTTCATATTTTCACTTGAATGGTGCTTATACTCTTCTATATAGCAGCTCAGTTCAGTCACAGCCCCATTTTTCCCCCCCACCAAGCCCTGACAGCACGACCGCTCTCCTCTCTCGTTCACAGACATGCACTCCTTCCAGCGTGCGGGCGCACAAACTCCATCCCAGGCCCTGCGCGCCCCTCGCCCCTCACACACTGCTCAGATAGAAGAGGTGGTGGATGCTGCGCCTGGAGCCCCCGGGTAAGAGATCATGTGACTGGGGAAGAGGGCGGAGCGGACCCGGAATTACTCACTGCTTTGCGCTGTGTGGTGGGCTCATTGGTAATTTTGGGTCCAGTCTTTGCACACGTTACATGCTTCTATTGGAGTGTCACTCACCATCACGTCGGCTCGGAGTCTGAAGTGACTGACTCAATGATGTCACTCGTTGCTAGACGCCAGGCGGCCCAGGCTAGCAACAAGTGCAGAGTTGCCATGTCAGCGGCGCAGCTCCACCCACCTCCAGGCTCCTCCTGGTCCCGTGCCAAATAATTACACACTAGAGTCTCTCTCTCTGCGCCGCTGATCGGCTGATGAGAGTGAGAGAGAGAGACTCGGGCAGAGCAGCGCTGCAGCCTGCTAGTGACAGTCACCGGGTGGTGTGACAAAGATGTCAGTTGCCATGCCAGCGGTGTGGCTGGGGCCCCAAGCAATTGCTTGTTTTGCCTGTCCTGTCGCGACGGGCCTGCTCAGGGTGCAGATGAAGTCCCTGTAGTAGATCCGGTTCCTCTGCCATCCATAATCACAGACCTGTTGCAAGGCTAAAACTGGTCAGCAGTAATGTAAGCTGAAGCCAGTGGATGACAGGGCGGTCCCTGCACAGTGTGCAGGGACCGCCCTGTCAGATCTCCGCTCTCCTCTATGGAGGATCGGATGAACATGGACCGTCTGTCCGTGTTCATCTGAACCGCTCTGCAGACGGATAGAAAAATAGGGTTTTCCTCCGTCTGCAGAATCGGACAATAGCGGAGACGGACAATATCGGGTGTCAGCGGATGCTCATCCGCTGACACCCGCTATCCCATAGGCATGCATGCATGTCCGTATTTCATCTGAAAACGAATGGATGAAAAAAAAAAAAACCCAGCGGTGAATAAATACAGCCAAAAGAAAGCTATTTGTGTGAGAAAAAAGGACAAAAATTTCAAATAGGTACAGTGTTGCATGAGTAATTGTCATTCAAAATGTGAGAGCACCGAAAGCTGAAAATTGGTCTGGTTATTAAGAGGGTTTAAGTGGTCAAGTGGTTTAAAATAGAGGTCGACCGATATGGGTTTTTCTCTGGCCGATGCCGATATTTAGAAATTGGGGCAGCCTATGGCCGATATACGATGCCGATTTTTGTGGCCGATTTTTTTTCCCCGTCTTTTCATAAAATCTAACTGTATAGTAGAGGAGGGGGGGGGGGGTACAGAGAGGTGGCTGTGGAGGAGGGGGGTACAGAGAGGTGGCTGTGGAGGAGGGGGGTTTCAGAGAGGTGGCTGTGGAGGAGGGGGGGTTCAGAGAGGTGGCTGTGGAGGAGGGGGGTACAGAAAGGTGGCTGTGGAGGAGGGGGGGTACAGAGAGGTGGCTGTGGAGGAGGGGGGGGGTACAGAGAGGTGGCTGTGGAGGAGGGGGGGTACAGAGAGGTGGCTGTGGAGCAGCGGGGTACAGAGAGGTGGCTGTGGAGGAGGGGGGTCCAGAGAGGTGGCTGTGGAGGAGATACTAGTAGTTAGTTACTAGTTAGGTTAGGTAATAGGTAGGTAGTGGTACCTGCATAAAATAGGTTTTCTGAATGAGGGCACTCAGGGCAGGCATCCAGCGTGACTCCTCCGGAATTCATTCACTTGGGCTAACAGGTCAGGCTGAACAACTTGCAGCTGGGGGTGACGTCAGCGCGCAGCTCGCCAACGCCGGGTGTATCAAAATGGCCGCCCGCTCCGGAGCTAGGCCGAAGCCGCGGCCTTTCCTATCCAAGCGATCCACTCCCTGGATCGCTTGGAGTGCCGATCTAAACAGGTCAGCCCGTTCGGATCACGGATCGGTCACAATCCGTTACACCCCTAGAAGGAAGAGGAGCTTAGCTGGTGCTTGTTCGCGAATCGGCCTGGATTTGCACAATAATCGGCCGATGTCGATTTCATAAAAACGGCCAAATATCGGCCGATCTATCGGTCGACCTCTAGTTAAAAAGCAAATAGTGATAGGAATTTTTAAAAAGTGCTTGAGTGATCCACCAATGACACGCCAGAGAACTCACCAACTGCACATGACCACCCACTACACCGAAGTCCTATAACACCAGTTATGAACAGGGAATCCACCGTCCACAGCGACTCTGGGACCTCCACCACTCTTCTCATCAAGATTAAGGTATAATCACAGATGACACATAAGAGGCGTATGGAAAACAAGGAAGATTCGCCACAGTGTAAAACCAGTAACTTTCATTAAAGTTAAAAAACGAAGTAATCCTACTGACATTTGATAGTGCTATGCCTTGCACCAAGCAAAAAAAAAATCACATTTTAAAACCGCTCAATGTCGCTTAAGGTATAGTCCAGTGTTTCCTTAATTCATACCAATAGCTAACAGTCTCTTCCTGCTTGATCCCGGGTGTAAAAAGATGTCACTTTCCGGGAGTACTGTGCGTGATGACGTCACTTCCGGTTACGCTGCAACTTGTAATGGTTTACATTTAGATTTTTTTATATATGTATGCACAATACCCCCTGTTTGAATTGTTTTGTTGGTAAAAGCAGAAGCTAGCAGATCAGTGCTGCCTAATATAGAGTGTATTTATAGTAATACCTATTAAGGGGTTGGTATACAGCTGCTTTATCTGCACACAATATCCCAGCGCTGGCGATACTATTGTATATTTATATGGATTCTCTATGGTTTCCTGAATCACTTGAGCAGTGATCCAATTGGATGCTGGTTGCCCATGTGATTCTGGTTGCCATCTTGGGTGTGGCAGAGTCTATTTAAGACCCTGACCCCCTGGGTTTGGCACGCGTTTGTGGGTAGTGTTAGGGACATCTGTTACCCATCTGCCAGGGACAGTATTAGCAGAGGTATGGTTCCAGACAAGCAGGGAAAGCTTAGGCAAACTCTTTGGACATCTTCCCATTTGGGCTGGATCGGGCCAGGCTGCATTCCGCCCATACAGACAGACGCTGTCAGTTTGCCTGACACCTGCTCTACTACACGCTGTTGGCATCAGTGAGTGTTCCCAGTTGGGCCTCCTCCCGCCGGGTTTGTTGTGAACCGTTTTGCCTTTTCTTCAATACAAGTTTTACTATTTGCACCTAGACTGTGTGTTATTGCACCCACCCACATATGGACTCTTACCCAGTACACGGATCTCTGTAGAGGACATCAGATATCCCGGAGCACAGTAACACCAGGTCTTATACACACAGGAATCCTTCTTCCTGGCGGGTGTCAGCTTCCAGCAGCCGCTCCCTGTGTGCAGTTGGAGTCTGGAGTCATGAGGTTTAGTGAAGTTGTAATAACAGTGATTTTCCAGCAGTCTCCTCTCCACCCCTCCACACTCCTTGTACAGCTCCACAGTAACATCGTCGTGAGGACACTTCATATTACAGTCAGTGATGTCTGATCCGCTCTGTACATACACCGTTCCTGATGACACCGATATGATCATCATACACAGGAGACCTGGGAAGAGAAGACACATCAGAAATGTCAGCAGAACTTTCATAGTGTCCCTAAATTCCAACTGCAATTTATTGTGTAATGAGCAGAAGCAAGAAAAAACAGTCCCAGCAGAGAAGAGAAACAAACACAACAATCATCCCAAAGCCTCATCAGCTCCAGTTCTTTGTGTGGCCATTTCTATTGATGCTATGACTAAGCCCCGTGTTCGGTGTGAAACATGTCAGCAGCTGTGCAGTTAGTCTGTATACAAGCCTAGATGCTATGATTTTATTACACTTTTTAAAATAAAGTTGAATTATTTGGAGTGCGGCTATCCAGCTACATCTTTTCTACTTCTATTGATGTCATTGTCATGGCCAGCTGAGGACTACTGAGGACTACTGATCACTGATCGGAGATCTATAGACATAGAGGGCCGGAGCAAGAAACAATGGATTACAAATGTATGGTGCAGAATCAAAAGAAAGTTCCAGTAAATGAACACCGGATCCGGTAACCAGAGTGGTAGTCACACAGGCCAGAATCTGGTATTTCTTAATGAACAATATATATTAAATTAGGACAAAAGAATTGAAGATTGGCCTGGACATAGGTTATCTCTGTAGCCCCCATGTGAGTTCAGGTCTTTAACAGTCCCCTAGTAAAACCCCAGAAGTGCTCAGAGACCTTCCAGGACTACTAATGTTTCCATATGTACAGCCCAATTAACTACCATTATACTTGGAGAAGAGAGACGCAAAGAGAAGGACCAGAGCAACTCAATACAAGGCTAGGAAGACAGAAATGATGATTTGGAGATGAAGCGATGAACATGAGCTGTAATGAATTGTCGGGTCTCGGCAATATAGATACAGATAATTGAAAAACAGAGCATGGGATCCCCCCCTCCATTACCAGGCCCTTTGGGTCTGGTATAAATATTTAAAAAAAAAAAAAAAAAAAAATTGCGCGTGGGTCCCCTTACAATCCATACCAGGCCCTTCGGGTCTGATATGGAAATTAAGGGAAACCCTGCGCCAAATAAAAAAAAAAACATGGCGTAGGGGTCCCCCCCCAAAATCCATACCAGACCCTTATCCGAGCATGCAACCTGGAAGGCTGCAGGAAAAGAGGGGGGGGGGGGGGATGAGAGAGCGCCCCACCCCTGAACCGTAGCAGGCCACATGCCCTCAAAAAATGGGGAGGGTGCTTTGGGGTAGCCCCCCAACAGAGGCGGCTCTCTAATTAGGCAAATTAGGCGATGGCCTAAGGCCTCGCCGTCCCCTAGTTTGCCTAAAGAGCCGCCTCTGCTATCCTCCTGCATCAATCCTAGTACAGTCAGCGCCGCGGAGCTTGGTGGCCGCCTCGTTCAGTTTACAAACAGTCCTCCTCCTCTCTGCTCACACCACGCCCCATCAGATCACTGCCCAAGTCTCCACTCCTGTCAATAAAACTCCATTGGACAACTGCCCTGCCCCTCACCGTCCCGCCAGCAAATGCTGTCCGTCCCTTGAGCCAATATCTTGTGCAAGGGCCAGGCACAGCTAGCAATTCAGCAGGATCGTGGGGGGGGGGGCAGGGCTTCTGTGGTGGAGGGCAGGGCTTCAGTGGTGGAGGTGGAGCCAATTCCAGTTCACTCGCTGTAGCCTGTCTGTGTGCAGCTGACTGCTGAGCTGAGGATGCGCTGACTGAGCTGTGAGGGGACAGAGCCTCTGTGTGTGAGGTGAATGAATGAATGATTTGTATAGCGCTACAATGCGAACTGAATCGCCTCAAGGTACATGTGGCTGGGGGGGTGTGCATGTCACTAGGGGGTGTGTGTATATGTGATTGGGGGAGAACATGTGATTGGGGGGTGTGTGCATGTCATTGGAGAGGTGAACATGTGATTGGGGGGGTGTGCATGTCACTGGAGAGGGTGTACATGTGATTGGGGGGGTGTGCATGTCACTGGAGAGGGTGTACATGTGATTGGGGGGGTGTGCATGTCACTGGAGAGGGTGTACATGTGATTGGGGGGGTGTGCATGTCACTGGAGAGGTGAACATGTGATTGGGGGGGGTGTGCATGTCACTGGAGAGGGTGAACATGTGATTGGGGGGTGTGTGCATGTGACTGCGGGGTGTGTGCATGTCACTGGGTGGGGGGGGGGTGAACATGTGATTGGGGGTGTGTGCATGTCACTAGGGGTGGTGAACATGTTATTGGATGGGTGTGCATGTGTCTGGGGGTGTGTGTGCGCATGTCACTGGGGGGTGAACATGTGATTGGGTGGGTGTGCATGTGACTGCGGGGTGTGTGCGCATGTCAGTAGGGGTGGTGAACATGTGATTGGGGGGGTGTGCATGTAACTGCGGGGTGTGTGCATGTCACTAGGGGGGGGTGAACATGTGACTAGGGGGTGTGTGCATGTGACTGGGGGGTACATGCAAATGGGGGTGTGTGCGCACGTGACGGGGTGTGTGCGCACGTGACAGGGGGGTATGTGCATGTCACTAGGGGGGGGTGAACATGTGATTGGGGGGTGTGCATGCGACTGGGGGTGTGTGCATGCAACTGGGGGGGGGTGTGCGCGCATGTGACAGGGGGATGTGTGCATGTCACTAGGGGGGGTGAACATGTGATTGGGGGGTGTGAGTGTATGCGACTGGGGGGGTGTGTGCGCATTTGACTGGGGGTGTGTGTGCGCATGTCACTAGGGGGGCTGAACATGTGATTGGGGGGTGTGTTCATGTCACTAGGGGGGTGTGCATGTGACTGGGGGGGTGTGTGCATGTCACCAGGGGGGTGTGCATGTCACCAGGGGGGTGTGCATGTGACTGCGGGGTATGTTCATGTCACTAGGGGGGGTAAACATGTGATTGGGGGGTGTGAGTGTGTGTGTGTGTGACTAGGGGGTTGTTATGGTAAAAATCTGTCTGTCTGTAGAACAAACACAATTTTCCTGTTTCTAATATAATAACACTTTCCGTCTTAATGATATAATGACTTATCTTTAGATCGTATGTCTCTACCTATCAACCACTCATCCAAGCATTCATACCTCACCAGCCAAGCATTGCATACATCACCGTCCCAGCCTAACTGCTTCCCAGCCAGGTCCCATTAAAAGAGCCATTACAAGTGTTCTTACGTGTTCCTCTCAGCAAAGGGCCGCATGACTGACCCTGTCCTTAGCACAGCGAACTCCTTCATTTCCAATCCATTCAAAGCTACACCGTCAAGGGTTTGCCTCCAAAAGCTAATCCCCTCCTACACAGGTTGTGACCTCATATCATACACACAGGATGTGAATGACCATATAAGGATATGACAATACGATACAGGATGTTACAATACAGGGACATTTGTTTTCCTTAAAAAGAACCAATCACAGACATGTATACATTCAAAACAGACTAGCAGTGATGTGTGCAAACGGTCAGGTGAGAACCATGCTTCCTGTGAGACAAAGAGTACACTAGAAAGATAGTTCGGCACAAAACCGCATCCAAACCGTCTAAGTGCTTTCAATGACAACGAACGATATAAAACCATGGCTCAGTGGGCCATAATATTTATATTGTTATGCTACAGTTTCAATGTACACAGACATGTTCGCTTGAAGTCATTAATGCAGTCGCCAGGAAGTGGCCTTCCGGCGAGGCACAAATGAACATGTCCACAGGAAGGTTTCCGCAGCCAATGGTCTTCCGCCAACGTCTGTATGTGCGAATACGCTCACATGAGCGCATTACAGCAAAACCGACACTGGGGGGCATCTGACAACATACATTGCCTGCGACAGGGGGAGGGTGAGCATGCAATAGGAGGTGCAAATGTGACTGGGGGTGTGTGTGCATGTGATGGGGGTGTGGCATATGACTGGGGGGGTGTATGTGACTGGGGTACATGCGACTGGGGGTGTGTGCGCGCATGTGACTGGGGGTGTGTGTGCATGTGACTGGGGGGGTACATGCGACTTGGGGTGTGTGCATGCGACGGGGGGAGGGTGAGCATGCAACGGGAGGTGCAAATGTGACTGGGGGGGTGTATGCATGTGACTAGGGGGGTACATGCAACTTGGGGGGGTGTGCATGTGACTGGGGGGGGGGGGTACATGCGACTGGGGGTGTGTGAGCATGCAACGGGAGGTGCAAATGTGACTGGGGGGGTGTATGCATGTGACTAGGGGGGTACATGCGACTTGGGGGGGTGTGCATGTGACTGGGGTTTACAGTCAGGTCTGCTCAGTCCTCTGCCAGTGTCCCAGTGTGCCTGCCTGTGATTGACAATCCGGGTCCTCCTGACCTGACTCCACCCAGGTCTTCACTGCGGTGGTCGGGAGGTCCCAGCTTAGCCCAGTGCCTATCCTCAGCCATGGTGGGCAAGGCGCTGTTCATTTTGCGCTGGCACGAGAGAGAGAGAGAGAGAGAGAGAGAGAGAGAGAGAGAGAGAGAGAGAGAGAGAGAGAGAGAGAGAGAGAGAGAGAGAGAGAGAGAGAGAGAGAGAGAGAGTTTTACTGACATCAGTGCTGAGATAGAGCACACTGCACTGATATGGAGTGCCCCGACACCAGTACTGAGAGCACTGACCAGTACTCTTATATATGCAATTCAATTTTATTGCTTAAATAAAAAACTGAAAAAAGTGGTGCGTGCAAAATTATTCGGCCCCTTTACTTTCAGTGCAGAAACTCACTCCAGAAGTTCAGCGAGGATCTCTGAATGATTCAATTTTATTGCTTAAATAATTTTTTCCCTTATGGACGTGAGTGGGGCCTCATGTTTAAGTTATGCCTAAGGCCTCACAAAGCCTACAGCCGCCTCTGCCCCACAAAGCACCTTGTCCCCATGTTGATTGGGTCTGCGGGCAGGGGGCATATTGGAATCTGGAAGCCCCCTTTAACAAGGGGACCGCCACAGCCGGGCCTCCTACCTGTGTGAATTGGTAACGGGGTACAAATGTACCCCTATTTCACAAAAAAAAAAAAAAGTGTCAAAATGGTAAAAAAGACAAGACAAAAAAAAGTCACCGGGTGGCTCCACCCTCAGTTATTTAAGAGCTGTCACAGCAAAGATGCGTCAGACGGCGGGTCAGTCGCGGACTTTTTTTTTTTTCGATTCAACGGGTGGCGTAAACTTACTTTATGGGACATTTTTATTTTATTATTTTTTAATTAAGGACTTAAGCTGTGTCTTGTCTTTTTTACCATTTTGACACTTTTTTGTGAAATGGTAGGGGGGAGGGCATGTGGCCTGGTACGGATCAGGAGGGGGGGGCACTCTCTCGTACCCCCTCTTTTCCTACAGCCTGCCAGGTTGTGTGCTGGGATAAGGGCCTGGTATGGATTTTGGGGGAGACCCCCACGCCATTTTTTTTATTTTGGCCCAGGGTTCCCCTTAAAATCTATACCAGACCCAAAGGGCCTGGTATGTATTTTGGGGGACCCCCACTCAATTGTTTTTAAAAATTTTGATTTGGGGTTCCCCTTAATATTCATACCAGACCCAAAAGGGCCTGGTAATGGACAGGGGGGGATCCCATGCTCTTTTTTTTTTTTTTTTCAATTATCTGTATTTATATTGCCGAGACCTGACAATTCATTACAGCCGCAATCAGTTTTAAATGACAATTTTTCCTTTAGAAATATAATTTTGCTGTGGTACTGTTCTAAATACGGGAAAAATATGCCACGTTACAGGCATACTATAGACACCCCCAGGCATGATATTTAAAGGAATATTTCATTTTTATTGTTTCACTTTAAAGAGGATGGCCACCTGTACAAAAAATATTAAAAAGTCAGCAGCTAAAAAATACTGCAGCTGCTGACTTTTAATAAATGGACACTCACCTGTTCCAGGTTCCAGCGATGTCGGCAGAAGATGACGAGCGATTGCTCGTCTCTCGGCTGCCCCCGCTGCCATCCTCTGTCAGAGAATCAGGAAGTGAAGCATTGCGGCTTCACTGCCCGGTTCCCTACTGCGCATGCGCGAGTCGCGCTGCGCGTCTTTACTGGTCCCCGTTGTGTCCTGGGAACTGTGAGTTTCCCAAGACACAACGGGCATCCTCAGATAGGGGCGGGGCAGCTGCGGCTAGCTAGTCCCGGAAGTGGGTGCAGATACCTGGATTATACAGGTATCTGCACCCCCTCCCCCCTGAAAGGTGCCAATTGTGGCTCCGGAGGGGGGGAGGAATCCGATAAGCGGAAGTTCCACTTTAGGGTGGAGCTCCGCTTTAAGCATTTAAAAAAAAAAAAAAAATCAATGCTCCTGAAAAAACGGCCATTTAAAAAAAAAAAAAATTGCATTGATACATGTCCCCTGGGGCAGGACCCGGGTCCCCAAACACTTTTTATAACTTGCATATAAGCCTTTAAAAATTAGCACTTTTGATTGTTCATGTTTGTGTCCCATAGACTTTAACAGTGTTCGTGTGTTTTGCCAAATTTTTTGCCTGTTCGCGTGTTCTGCTGCGAACCGAACAGGAGGGTGTTCAGCTCATCCCTACTCAGAGACTTATCTCTTGAACAAACCATTGTTATTCTACTGAGCACCAGCAACATAGCTAATGCAACACCTCTGTTTTCAGCTACTGCAGAGTTGTATGCAGAAACTCCGCCCACACCCTCCTCCTACTCAATTACAGAACACTTTGTATTCTGTGAACTCATTTACAGAATACAAAGCCTCCTGTGAATGGGCAGCAGAGGGAGCCAGAATTGCTGCTATGTGAAAAAGCAGCATCTCTCTCTTGTCAGAGAACCGGGAGTATAGAGATAGTTGTACTCTTGGCACTCAGAAAAACTGTCAGTTGTGAAAAGACATAGGTCCATGTATAAAGCATGCCAAACCCTGGGGTCAGAGTCTTATGCAAACTGTAAACAGCAACATCTAATGAACAGCTAACATAAACATCCCACAATGGTTCAGTAACGAGGTGAAGTGAACACAATACTAATCACATCTCCAAGAGGATTAGCAGACAGACAGAAACAAAAGGTGATACAATTAACAATGGGGATTCGTACCTAGGATGCACACAATGGTGAATTATACAATGAGAGAGAAAGACACCTTAATAAACAGATTACACATAACAGCAGCATCATGTTGCTTTGATATGATGATAATAACATCTGCTCTGAGTCTAGGGGAGGTGAAGCATGAAGCAATCATTGCTGGTTTGGGCACAGAGGCCCTAAATCTGTATCCAGGTTCTAGGTTCCCAGAGTTTGTGTGTTTCGGGAAGACATGGATCCAAATCCGAAGCAAAATCACTCCAAGGGTCCCCAAGACATACACACCTCCCAAGAATAGAGCCCCCTCAAAAGACAGGGCCCATAATTAGTAGGCAGGAGGCTACCCTGCAGTTCCCTCCAAAAGCCCCGGTTAGGTCTGTCACAGGGAGCACAATGGGGGGGGGGGGGGGTAACAATCATTTGTGCTTGGAATAGGAGGTTTGTTGAGGAGGAGAGATGGGAGCCATTTGTGACAGAACCATGTCAGCACCCAGCTCTGATGCTTCCGTCAGTATACCACTTCCTTCAGTCTGGACATAGATACCAGATATTATAGCCACATAGCATACAAGACTAGCTGACAAATAGCTTGTATGAGATCTAGAATCGTTTATTGAAACTCAGACACATACTTTGTACCTCACAGAAGAAAAGTCCCCTCCTGATCATATTACAATTACAAACAATGCAAACTGTAACCAGAAACATAATTAACATGAGCTAATTAGTCACTTAAACCAGCCTAGGTGACTCAATGCCCACCCAGACAATGTTGTGATAATCAGACAATAGGCGAACCAATTAACAGATAACCATGGGACAGACAAGCTTAGCAGAAAACACATACCACCTTAATAAAACAGACAATAGCAGGAGACCCCCAGCAACAGACTGTCCGGCTCCTACATTGGAGTACCTGAAACAGAGATCAATGTGACTAGTTCTTTCAATGAACATGTATAGTTCAGAATCAAAACAAATCAGGAATAGTCTTCATATATTTCTTGAGATACTGTTGATACATTTTACTGTCCCATTTTAAGTCATGCAAACCACAATCTGTGTCCGTTAAGTAGTTGTTCCCCAATTTCTCAATCCCCCTGTGCCCCTAATAAACACAGGGTAACTTACACGCAAGAGGGGCCTGGGGAGCTAAACCAGGAGTTTCCTGATCTCTCTAGGGTAAGCTGGGTTCCACGGGTCCCCCGCCCAAAGTGACTCCACCACATATCTCCCTGTTGGATAGCAACAGGGTCTGGTGTCATATTTCTGGAGTTTCTCTGTCAATGTTACTGCGTTTATGGGTAACAGTGTTTTGGTATTATCCAGAGTTTGAATTGGATCTGTCATAAATCCGTTACATATCCGTTTCCTATTCCCAAAGATCACCCAGGCTAATCCTTGCTATTCCATGGTTTTAAAAGGGTTTCTTTACAGCTAAGCATTTGCTTTCCTGGGGGCGGTCTGGAATGTCGTTTTAGCTCTTGCTTTGGACCGTCTATTGCTATAACGCAAACTTGAAAGGGGCCATGGCTGACAGGATGATTGATGACGGTGGGTGACAAAGATCAAAAGGATCAACAGGCACCTAAAGATTGACATGGACATGGATCAAAATTCATCCGGGGGCGTGACCGGATGCGAGAGGTTTGAGAGTATGGAGAGAGAGGTGAACGTGTGAGGATGCAGCTGGGCTCTCTTTGACTTCCCCCTTTGAAGCTTGCTGTCTCGGAGCCTACTGCTCAACTTGCACCAGTGGAGGGGCCGGCTTGTTGTGCTCCGCGTTCGCTATTCACCGGACTCTAACTGACCCCCATACCTCTTATCGTCTTTTTGGCCACCTACTCACCGCCTGTGCCGATCCGGGAGGCTGGAGGATAGCTGTCGCCCTCCAGGCGGACTAGCTACACGGAGGAAGGCGGGGTGATGACCCGGGAGCCGATGCTCAACTGCCCTGCCCGCCCTCTGACGCGAGCCAGTTGAATCCCAGCGGCGCTCGATCAGCTGACGCTGTTGTGCGGGACGCACTGAGAGCACCGGGTGTCGGGAGGCTAGCAGCGAGACACGCCAGCACGGAGCCACATGAGGAATATTGCAGCGGTGCCAGGTCATAGTGTGTGGAGCTGTCGGGGGTGGTGAGTTATGCAACCTAAGTAACTCCATTCTATTGATTATGCTGACCGGTCTCACTGTCTCCACAAGTCATTTTGCATTTTGCCCTTACCACGCTGAGCTTATAGGATCTGGTGTATTACACTTTATTATGGAAGCTATGTGTCCGGATTGAGCTATCGCACTGCATATTATTGCTATTTTCAAAATATACTTGAGGTATAAATGTAAAAGACTTTGGGACTGTGGGCTAAGCTGGATCAGACTACAGCTTACTTTCACTTTCAGATCTGTCCAGCAGCAATTCTTTTTTTTCTCCCTTCCTTTCTGGGGGCTCCATGCCAAGGATTTTTTGAGCAGCGCTTGTATCCTATCGATAAAAAATCATTGTAAGCCGTGCTGGGATACCTCTGCTATAATAGTGGCACAGGGCACTTTCAAGAGCTGGGGATAAAAATACTGGGACATTGCAATATAATATAATTACCCCCACGCCATCTTAGTAAATACCTCTCCACCACTAGGTGTGCCCGTATCGCATTGCATAGCTCAGCTGCTTGGAGCTAGGAGTCTGTATGCTAGCCTTATCAGTGCTGCTGATCCGCCTGAACCTGCAGGTCTGATTTGCCCTATTAAGCCGTTTGCGGCCTGTGCTCAGCTTATATATTGCCCCCTTTTCCCCCCACCATTTTTTTTAAATTATTATTGCCTGTCAGTGCTGCTGATCCGCCTGAACCTACAGGGCCTTCCTTTAGGAGGATTTTAGGCAACAAAAGAGTGTTATTGCCAACGATAATTGCCCTAACTACCTGGGGTTTAGGATCTAATCATACTCCCCATACCTGGGGAAAGAGAGGGGGAGGGGGCTAACTTTACCCTGCTTAGTAAGGTCGCCATGTCAAGAAAAAGACCACCAGAGGAGCACCCACCCCAGGAAGCACCCCAAAATACACGTGCTGCAAAAGACAGAAATAACCAGGTTGCAGC
Source organism: Lithobates sylvaticus (assembly GCA_028564925.1). Classification (NCBI taxonomy): domain Eukaryota; kingdom Metazoa; phylum Chordata; class Amphibia; order Anura; family Ranidae; genus Lithobates; species Lithobates sylvaticus. The sequence continues at coordinate 14,326,577 of CM053027.1, read as the reverse complement.
TGCCGCGGCCACAAAACTGGAAAAAATTGCACATTCAGCAATAGCTCCAGCCTCCCCCAACAAGCTAAACATTCAGCAATCAACCAATCTACTTTGCAGGCTAAGGACCAAAAAAATCCTGCGCCAGACAGAAAGAGCCAGGGAGGCGCAGCACTTAACCTATCTACCCCTTCCGCCACTAAAAAGTCTACAAATAAGGGATCAGGAGGGTCCAAAATGTCTTCGACCCAGTTAAATGTAGAGGATAGTTGCCCCTCAACTCTTATACCAACCACTGCCTCTGATACTACCTCGGAAGCTATGGAGAGAGAACCCACACTAAAGGGAGGTATTAAACGCAATAAACGAGTGTAAAAACTCAATCTCCAACTTCGATAATCAACTAAGGAGTATTAAGGACGAACTAGTTTCCATAAAACATGAGTTAAATAAAACAACACAAAGAATACTAGAAGTGGAAGACCGAGTAAGCTCAATAGAAGACGAACTGACCCCAGCAAAGCGTGAAATTCAATGGCTTAAAAACACTATGAACGCACATGTTGCTAAATTGGATGAAATGGAAAACAGGAATCGCAGAAATATTAGAATAATAGGTTTAACTGAACGGAGTGAAGGCCCTAATCTAATAAAGTTCCTGGAGGACTGGTTTGGAGAGATTTTTGGGGGGTCCTCTTTTAGTCCCTTATTTGCTATTGAACGGGCTCACCGTACTATTTCAAGAAACCAGCATGGGGGAGATCGCCCTAGGCCTATACTACTTAAAATCTTAAATTACAACGACAAGGTGTCTTTGCTGCGGAAGGCTAGAGAGTTGGGAGACATTAGGCTACAAGGCGCTAGAGTCTAATTTTACCCGGATTTCTCGCCTGACCTGCAGAAAACGCAGAGCTGAATATATCCCGATCAAGCGCAGTATGATTAACCATAAAATAGACTATGCTTTATTATATCCGGCCTGGCTGAGAGTCACAGCTCTTGGCAAGACTTTTTTTTTTCAATTCCCCTACTGAAGCACTGCAATGGTTCGAGGAGAACAAGAAGGATTTTTAAGGAGAGGGGGAGGGGGGGTTTTTTTTTTTTTTCTCTCTCCCTATCTTCTTCCTCTCCCCTCCCCCCGCTTTTCTGGGGGAGGGGAGAGGAAGGACAAATATTGTTTTCATATTTGTAGAAATTGTTATAGGCATATGGTCCTTGGTTGGGGGGGGGAGAGAGGGAGGAATAGGTGGCGGGAGGTATTACTGGTCAAGTTTCAGTGGGGTGCGAGATGAAATGACTACTTAACTAAGAGATATATCACGGTTAGGGGGGAAAATAGAGAGAGCCCATGGGTAATGGGGAAGAACAAATGTATGTAGGTATGTGTGGGCGGGGGCAGTTTGGGCCTCTAGTTTTGTCCAAATTTGCACGAAACACTTTTATGAAGAGAGTTTTTGATGTAAGAAGAGAGGGAGTTGGTAAGGTCACGAACGCACCTGTTAGGGGTTGCCCTAATGGGCTGGGGTGGAGGGGGAGGGATGGGTGGGGGGGTGGAGGGGGGGAGCGAGTTTAGGGATCAAGGGAGGGGGGTGGGTAAAGGTCAAGCACAGGGTTCAGATTTGCATTTTGTATCAATCACCAAAAAAGAAAGTTAAAGATATTTAAGTCTAGGGGGAAGTATACATATAGGGGTAATAGTTTATTTAAGGATGATGGTTTCGTTAAGGGTCTGTGTTCATTATTGCTAATTTTGTAATGGTATTTTCACTTTGTGAGTATGAGAATATCACTTATTTATGTTGTAATGCACAAGTTAGGTAGAAATGGCAGTCATGTATCCTACTGGTAGGACCGAAGGGGGGAGGTGTTTGATCGCTAGTCTTTTGGGGCTCTTTTACTCCCCTCCCGGTTTCCTCCTTTTCTTGGTCTTTGTTCTTTATCTTCTTTCTTATTTTTTTTGTTTTGTTTTAGAGGTGATGCTTAGGAACTGTCTATTTAGTTTTATTTTTCTGTTGGAATTTCCTGGTGCCTCCAACATATCCTCTTCTAGCTACCCCATACGAGGCGGCTTATATCTAATTGAACCCTAGATGCAGATGAAGAAACTTGATCTGATATCCTGGAATGTTCGGGGCCTGGGGGACCCAGCCAAGAGATCCCTGGTCCTGTCGCTCCTGGAGGGCAGGGGGCCAGGTATCCTATGCCTCCAGGAGACACATCTTGTGGATGATACAGTGCCTCTGCTCCGTGGCCGGAAGTGGCAGGCCCAGTACCACTCAGTACACTCCTCCTACTCGAGAGGCGCGAGTATCCTGATTGGTAGTATCCTGACATGCTATAAAGTACAAACAGATCCAAAGGGTCGCTATGTTTTTTTACATTGCTCATTGGAAAATAAACCATATGTTCTAGCAAATATCTATGTTCCGCCACCATTCAAGTTGGAGATTCTATACGGATTAATTGCATTTATTATAGATAAGGCTGGGATTCCGGTGATGGCAATGGGTGATTACAACGAGGTACTAGACAAGTCTATTGACAGGTTTCCTACCCCGCAACAAAAAACTCAGAGGGAAGAAGGTAGGCTAGCCCGGTTTCTACAAGAAACAGGGCTAAGTGAAGCCTGGAGAATTCGGCACCCGCAGGAAAGGCAATACTCTTGCTTTTCAGCCTCCTTCTCGACCTTATCTAGACTTGATATGGCTTTTGTTAATTCTGAAGCCCTACCCCTTATAGGAACAATAGATTATGGCCCAAGGGGGATATCGGATTACTCGCCTCTGATCCTGACATTGAATATGGGAAATACGCCTCAGCATAGGGAGTGGAAAATAGACCCAGCCTGGTTGGAGCTAATTGAAAGTCCTGAAGAAGTAAAGATGGCCCTAAAAGAATTTATCACCATAAATACTGATATGGCCCCAATTGGGGTAGTCTGGGACTCTTTAAAAGCACATCTTAGAGGCCTCCTAATTCAGCAAGGACACGAGAAAGGGAAGGGGAAGCTAAAAAGGCTGTAATGCTGGCGGAACAAAAATATATTCTTAACCCAAATCCGGAAACCCAAAAGAAATGGCTAGAGAAACAGCAAGACTATAAGTCAGTCAGCAACAGGATCAATGAGGATAAACGCATATTCCTGAGGCAATTAAATTACGGCGAAGATGAAAAGGTGGGTCGTATGCTGTCCCTGTTGGTTAAAGCAAATATGCCTCCCTCAACGGTCTTGGGAGAGGCATATAGGGAGATATCTCTTCGGATTCGAAGATTATAATGAAAAAACATTTAGCGACTACTATAGCTCTCTATATAAATCACAGATAGAGGTTGATAGAGGGGAAAAGGTCCCCTTTCTTGACAATATAAATTTCCCAACTCTCTCAGAGTTGGAACGGCAACTAATGGAGGCCCCAATTACTCTACAGGAGTTAATCGATGCTGTGGCCGGCATGCCAAATTTAAAGTCACCCGGCCCGGACGGACTACCAATTGAGATCTATAAAAGATACAGTGAAATTTTACTCCCAGAGCTACTTAAACGCTGGGCCAGGTGCATTCCATGGGGTCTCTTCCAGCTTCGATGACGGAAGCCACTATTGTAGCTATCCTGAAGGAGGGAAAAGACCCCATGGACCCCTCCTCATATCGCCCGATTTCTTTGTTATGCACCGATGTAAAAATTCTGGCTAAAGTCCTAGCTGCCCGATTAAATACATGTGTGCATAACTTAGTGCATCCTGACCAGTCTGGGTTTATCCCAATGAGGTCAACCAGCACAAACATACGCAGAACCTACCTGAATATACAACTACCAGTAGACAACAAGGGCCCAAGGGCTATTATGGCATTGGATGCCGCTAATGCATTTGATAGCCTTGAATGGGCTTATTTATTCAAGGTATTGGTGAAATTTGGCTTTGGATCAAACTTCATAAATTGGGTAAGACTACTCTACACCAACCCAAGAGCAAAAATAAAGATTAACAATGAACATTCGGATTTTTTTAATCTCGAAAGAGGAACGAGACAAGGGTGTCCCTTGTCTCCTCTTCTTTTTGCTCTGGCAATAGAGCCATTGGTCATTGCCGTTAGAGCTAATGGGGATATATGTGGATTTAGGCGAGGGCCAGTTGAAGAGAAGATAGCACTATTTGCCGACGACGTTCTGTTTTATTTAGGAGATGTTCATTCTTCACTTAAGGCAGCAATACAAAATGATGGGCGAGTTTGGTAACATCTCTGGATTGACAATCAACTGGGATAAGACGGCTCTCATGCCAATAGATCCAATTCCAGGTGATATAATACTCGACAAATTTTCTTTTAAAACAGTCGATAAAATTGAAGTACCTTGGGATATGGATCACTAGAGATATAAACTCATTCCATAAACACAATTTAGCTCCGTTATTATTAAAACGTAAACATAAGGCTGAGGTGTGGGGCCGTCTCCCCCTTTCGGTGGCAGGGAGGTGTAACCTCATTAAAATTATATGGTTGCCTCAGATTTTATATTTGCTCCACAATGCTCCCTCATGGATTGGGCAGAAGTGGTTTAGGAGGATGGACTCCCTTTTCAGAGACCTGATTTGGAATAAAGGACAACCTAGGATTGCCCTCACTACGCTTCAGCTCCCGCTCAAAGAGGGTGGATTAGCGATCCCGCACCCCAGACGGTACTTTGTAGCGTCTCAGCTACAGCACCTAGCAGGGGGGGGGCTAGCTAGGGGTCCAGGTCTAAGCCTGCTGCTGACAGGTAGCCCGCATAGTACCCTTATAGAAGCCCTTGAGGCTAGGTCTTTCACTATGTGCTGCCCAACGGTAAATTTAATAATAAAGCTCTGGCAAATGGCTAAGGTCATGCTAGGATGCCAGGGCATATCAGAGCTAGCCCCTTTGTGGTATAATAACAACCTAGAAGAGCTAGCTAAAATTACCAAATCTAGGGACTGGGAAAACCAGGGCCTCACTCTAGTAAGCCAAATATATGCCGGGGACAATTTGAAATCATTTGCTGTTTTGAAACAGGAATTTTCCCTTCCGAACAGCACCTTTTATAAATACCTCCAGGTGAGGCATGCAGCCCAGATCCAATTTAGATTGCAAGTACCGTGTTGGACGCAGATAACCATCCTGGCGCAATTGGTGTCCTCGGAACCAACTAAGGGGATAATCTCCGGGTTGTATGCCAAACTAAGGGATAAAACACGGGAGTATAGCGGACCAATTAAGATTAGGGCAATATGGGAGAGTGAGGTGGGCCCATTGTTAACAGAAGAATGGGATTGTGTCATCGGTCAAGTAAAACGGGTCTCAATTTCTCCATCACATAAGATGTCACAACTTTATTTTTTATACAGAGTTTATTATACTCCGAGCAAAATGTTTAATCTGGGTTGGCGGGATAATGACCATTGCCCTAGATGCGGCCTAGTTGGAGATTTCATCCATATGCTTTGGAAGTGCCCGAAGCTGTTTAGATATTGGACAAAGATTATCGAGGTAATTAATGCGATTTTGAGGCTAAATCTAGAGGCAACGGCCAAAACCTGCCTTTTGGGCCTTTTGGAGAGAGAGAGGATCCCGAACAACACCATAGACTCTGTTTTAAGGGCTCTATTTCAAGCTAGAAAGCTGATTGCTCAGCACTGGCAGGCGCAGTTACCCCCGACACTAGAGGAGTGGAATAGAACTATGAATATAATAATAGGCAAATGAGAGTATTTTTTACAAAACAGAATAACTACAGGAAATTTCAAATGGTATGGGGATTTTGGACGACAACGCCTGTAAATATAGAGTGATATTTCACTCCTATTTTTTTTGAGGGTCTATCTAGGTCTAAATTTTGTCCCTTTTCTTTTGCTTTTCTTTCCTTCTGCTTCCTCCTTCTCTCTCCCTTCCTGCTGCCTCTCGCCTCTCCCCTCTTTCCCCCCCCCAGGGAACAGGGATCGCGAAATATGGCTCGGTGACATGGTGGTCTGGGGCTTGACTTGGGGGTGGGGGGGGGGGGGATGGGGGGTGACGGATAAAATAGGGGGAACACACCTACATCAGAACATCTTTTGCATATAAGTTTGTAAAGCCGGTTGGTGTCTATCCCTCTAGTGCAGGGGTCTCCAAACTTTTTACTTCGAGGGCCACATTCTATATTTTACACACATTCGCGGGCCGGAAAAATCATTTATAAATAAATCCACAGTAGAAGAATAGAATAGAATTTTACTTACTGCTAACAGCAGGACTGGATGGTGCTCCTGTATTCTTTGCTGGCACCTAGACGCTGGAGCATCATGCAGCGGGGCTAAACTTCCAGTGTGCATGAGGCTTTACATCCGTGTCCCATCAGTCTCCCCATTCATCTGTGTCCCCATCAGTCTCCCCATTCATCCGTGTCCCCATCAGTCTCCCCATTCATCCGTGTCCCCATCAGTCTCCCCATTCATCCGTGTCCCCA
>CM053027.1:14297638-14315138 GCA_028564925.1 Lithobates sylvaticus | reverse complement strand
GGGCTGAGTGCCCAGCATCCCTGGGGTATACAGGTGGAAGCCATAATCCCATCCACTCCCTCAGAAAATGCATCCTTTGTTAGTTGAGGGCAGAGGCCAGCAGCACTCGGGCCCGGTTGCCAGCTCTTCTGCTGAGTTGGTGTCATAATTCTGGGGTGCTGTCTGCTGCTGGGAAGGGGAACCAGCTGCTCCATCTCCCTTAACCTCATCTGGGATGACATTTATCTGGTACTGTCTCCCAGGTGCACGGATCCTTGGGGGGAGACACCCTGGCTGACTGTTGGGGAGGGAGGGCAAACACATCCTCTCCTTTCTTCCCCTTTATTCTGATCTGCTGCTGGGGTGTGAACGCCACCTTCTCACGCTGTGCCTCCGGAACTGCTGCGGGTGTAGGGCAGAGGTCTTGGACCCTCTCTCTGGTGGCCAGCGCTTTGTTATAACCCCACAGGTGCTGCTGGCATGAAAATTCAATGTCTCCGTCAGTGTTGTGGGAGAAAGGCCGGCTGCTTCTTCTCTCAAGAAGCCTAAAGCTGTTGTTGGTGCTGGACAGAGCTCAGTGATGTTCTGCCCTGATGCCCACTGTTCTGCTGGAGGTTAACTAGGTGGTTCCTCCTCTACAGAAAAGTCTATTAAATCCCCAGTCTCTGGAATTGCTGAAAGTCTAGGTCACAGGCTGGTGGCTCTTGGGCCCAGTGCCAGCACTTTGGCAGGCGATTCATAATCCATAACATCTTCTGATGAAAAATCAATTAACTCCATACATTCTGTGATCTGTGGCTGGGGATGGAGGGCGGCCACTTCTTCTCCCGAGTCTTTAAACTGCTGCTAGGTAGTGACCGCCAAGCTTCTCACCCTGGGCCTTCGGGACTGCCGTGGGTGTGGGGCAGATGTCTTGGACCCTCTGTCCAGCTGTCAGCGCTTTAGCTTTGGGGACGGCAATCACCAGAGCTTCCTCTGCAATTCTGGGGCAAGCTGCTGAACAAGTTCTAGCAGTTCCCTGTACGCCCTTTCCAGGTGTTCTTTCCTTAGCAAATACTCCAGAAAAGGTTTAAGCTATGAGACCTCTGCGAGATCCAGCATAGCCCCTCTGTATTCTCGCAGGTCCTCAAGGGTAGATTCCCCTTCATCGCCAAACACAAAAAAACATCTGTAAGGCTCTCCCACAGAAATCCAGGGTCACCAAAGTCATATCCCTCCGGAGAGTTTTCTGTTGTCTCCCCTAACCATTGCAGAGCCCGATATCGATTGTTCAGCTCTATCTCCTGCTAGACCATCCTGTCTAACTGAGTCACCCATTGCTTCTGGGGTTGCTCTCCCAGGAATGCCATCCACAACTCCCATTGGTCCAGCCTGTTGCTCTGGGGTTGGAAAGCACTTGCCCTGTTATATACAGTGCCTTGAAAAAGCATTCGTACCCCTTTTCCACAATTTTCCACATTTTGTCATGTTACAACCAAAAACGTAAATGTATTTTATTGGGATTTTAGGTGATACGTAACATGACCAACACAAAGTGGCACATAATTGTGAAGTGGAAGGAAAATGAGAAATGGTTTTCAAGTTTTTTTTTTACAAATAAATATGTGAAAAGTATGGTGTGCGTTTGTATTCAGCCCCCCGGAGTCAATACTTTGTAGAACCACCTTTCCACGCAATTACAGCAGCAAGTCTTTTTGGGGATGTCTCTACCAGCTTTGCACATTTAGAGAGTGACATTTTTGCCCATTCTTCTCTGCAAAATAGCTCAAGCTCTGTCAGACTGGATGGAGAGTGTCTGTAAACCACAATTTTCAAGTCTTGCCACAGATTCTCAATTGGATTTAGGTCAGGACTTTTTTTTTTGCAAATATAAGTTTATTGGTTTTAAAGAAGAGTCAGGGAGGATACAGACCGATGACCATAACAGAAAACATATATAAAGTGATAATATTGAGAGAAAGGCCGACTATACGTCCATAGTATGGACCACATAACATTGTCATTAAAACGGGTTAATGTAACATTTTAAACAGACATGTTAAGCACTAAGCACTTGGCAGTTTAATCTTGAGTAATTGGGTGAAAGATGTCGCCTTGACTTCTTAATCAACGATTCTTTAATCAACGAATCTCCCTCACCAAGAGGGGGGGGAGAGAAAAAGAAAGAAAGTGAAGGGGGGGGGGGGGTGTTTGACCCGGGTGTGATGGGTGTAATGTTGTAATCAATCTTCATTTGGCCTATGTCGGGTTGCTCTTCAGGAGTTTAGCAAGGACATGCCTTCATCAGAAAAAATAAACTATTCCAAAGCCTCCATATCTTAGAATGCTTTTCTTGTTTGTGTTGTGTGCGAGAACTAGATCTTCCATTTTTTTAACCTCTTTCGCTCTGCACAACCGCATTCCAATAGACGTTGGTGTGTTTTTTTTTTTCCACATAGAGGGAATACAGGATTTTGCGGCATTAAGTAAATCTCGCACTATAGATTTTTTATAGTTCTGTGCCAGAATTGTGGTCGCTGGGTCGCTCTGAACCGTGTGATCGGTAAATTTTTGAGTGGCTGACGTCCAGAAGTGTAGTAGTAGTGGGCAGGACAAAAAAAAGATATGGAGGATCGTCCCCTTGTCTGTTTGGCATCTCCAGCATTTGTCTGAGGTGCTTGGGAAGTACTGGTGTAGTAACTAAGGTGTATAATACCACCTGGTTAAGATCTTGTAATTGCTCTTCTGTGGTTAATAGAAGTGCTGTGCACTGGACCAGTTGGGGGGCGTGGCTTTGTAATGGCGGAGTAGAGAGACACGTGCAGAGCACGGACCGCTCCCTCCAGCAAACCAGGCTAACTATCGCTCGAAGGCAGCATTGGAGCTGAGAAAGCTACGGCTATAATCCGCTATCTCAAGGGATGAGCAGTATAAGGAGGAAGGGGGAAGAGAAGACGACACAAAAAACCCCACTACAGCCGGAAATCAAAAGTTATCTCCAGCGTACATGTGCAGCAATAGCGCGGGCATCAGCCACGGAGACGCGGGGGGTGACCAGTGTAGAGATACCGCTGGCACCCCCTCGGATGAGTTTACCGCTGACACGGGAGCTCCCGGAAACACTTATCCGAGAAGAAGAGAAGCAGTCGGGGTCAGAGACAAGGATGGAGCCCCGGGAAATAGTGGAGGTTAACCCCGGGGGTTTAGATCTGAGAGCAATCCTGCAAGCGCTGCCGACACGTAGTGAGATGGAAGCACTGGTGTCCCGCCTGGAGGAGGGACACCACAGGGAGCTCCAGTTGATCCGGATGGAAGTGCAGGATCTATCAGATAAATTTAAGGAGGAGAAGCAGGCAATAGCCAGTGTAGAGGAACGGATGGTCAAATTAGAAAGAGAACAGTCCTCAAAAGGGACACAGACCTCCTCCATATATTTAAAATTGGAGGAATATGAGGACCGGAGCCGAAGGAATAACCTCAGATTTAGAGGGATTCCAGAAGATATTGAGGAAGAGTTGTTATATGCGACAGTGGCTCTGATATGTCAGAAGTTGGGAGTCGTTACTACCCCAAAGGAGATCGAATTTGACAGATTGCACAGAGCCCCCGGACCACGCTCTACAGACTTGAACAGACCACGAGACGTAATTGGTCGCCTGTACCGCTATGCCCATAAAGAGTTGATCAGTAGGAAAGCCTGGTACGCAGGTCCGATAATGTATGAAGGAGCCCTGATTAAAATTCTGTCAGACCTATCCCAGGCTACCCTGCAGCGGAGGGCGCAATTGCGTCCCCTCCTGGAGAAGATCAAGTCGGTGGGAGGTTTGTATCGTTAGGGGTACCCTATATCTTTGAAGGTGAGGAAAGGAACACATTTTTTTTTCCTATAGACTCCGGTCGGATCTTCCAGCCTTGTTCGCCTTCCTGGAAGTGGAGCAGTGCGAGGTCCCGGATTGGCTCCAGCCGATAAAGAAAAGACAGCAAAAAGAGGGAGATCCGCAACGTGTGACGAACACTGCTTCGGTGAGTGGGGAAAGATAGCAGGTGCCTCCCATGGGGACCCGGACTGGAGACCGAGTTATAGTGGGACTTTATTCCCTCTTGTAATATGGTTAGACCTATAATTTTTTTTGGGCGGCCTTTGTTGCTGGACTAGCGTACCAATGGAATGTTCCTGCCGTTACCTAGGGGTGGCCCCTTGTTCCCCCCCCCTTTTTTTTTTTTCTGGTTCTCTCGTGGTCCCTTCTCCCTTTTTTGTCACCCCTCCCCACCCCCATATTGTTTAGGAATCATGAGGGCCATGCCTTGCCCTGCTATGCCCTACCCTGGAAGAGTAATAGAAGATGACTGAAGATGACTGATGAATGACTGGTGAATGCCGGGGCATGGGAGATAGTCATTATTAATTGAATTCAGTGATCAATAAGTTGGCATAATTTTGAGAATAAATGGTAATATGCAGGGTTGGGGGGTCAGGGTGGCAGAAATTTTTGGGAGTGAGTGCAATATAATGACCTTTGGGAAATTTGCAGGTGGTCCCTGTTTTCGGGGAGACCTGATTGGGCGGAGGGGAAATAAACTTGGCACAAAAAGAATATTTTTTCACGCACTATATACACACTTTGCACATAGATATGTGTAGGTAGATAGGTATATAAATATGGATATTGATAGGAATAGGGGTGCAACGGATCAAAAAACTCACGGATCGGATCGTTCCTTGGATCAGAGTCATGGATCGGATAATTTTTCGGATCAGCAAATAATTGAATTTGCAAAAACCTGTGAAAATTCCACCACCATATAGTCCCCACTGTAATATCCATGTCATCTCCCCCACTGTAATGGACATCTCCCCCACTGTAATATTGTCCGAGAATGGCTGGGTATCACAGAGTATTGGCAGGGTATTGCCAGAGTATGGAGGGATGGCTGAGCATGGATGGATGTGACTGCAATTGTCACAGAGCAGCGCTGTGGGCACTACAGATCCAGACAAAGCGCTGCTGCCATCCGATCTCCCCCCTCTACTGTACAGATCAGTACACAGAGGGGAGAGAGGTTTGTTTACAAGTGAACGATCCGTCATTTGACGGAGCGATCACATTGTAAACGGCCACCGGGTGTACCAAGATGGCCGGCACTGTCCTAAGGCCTAGGCAGCGGAGCGCTCCGCGAATCACGGGGTGTGCCGATTCGAACAGGGTGACCTGTTTGGATCATGGATCGGTGACGATCCCTTGCACCCCTAGACAGGAATGTGGGGTGTTTTTTTTTTGGGGTAGTAAGAGCCAGAAGGGGTTCTGGAGGCACATAGGAGGTTTTTAGGGAAAATCTATGGAGACAGCATGTATATGGATAGAACAAATATAGGTAAGAAACCCTTCTTAAGGTATATAATCTTTGGAGATGGAGATAGAGGGAGGTGGATGGGATGGGGAGGGGGGACAGGGGGAACTTATGGTGGGATAAGGGGTCACTATGTTAATTTTCTATACGGTAATCAAGGATTTAATGGGAGGGGGGGAGAAGGGGGACTAAATAAAATGGTAAGTATAATACAAGGTAATATAAAAAAGGTAAGAAAAACAAAGACTATACTGGAAATATCCCTTGGGGATAGCAGTGTTATGATATGTTGTGATGATGTGTTCTAAGGTAATATTGTTAGAGGGTATATAAACATATACTCTAGAGGAGACACTGCTAAATATGTGTATAGGAAGTCTGAAAATATAGGCTGAATGTGCTGAAATATCATTTGTAGTGGGGGAAGAGGCTGCTACAGAGGATAAAAAAAAGAAGTAAGAAAATAGCCGGAGGGATGCTTTGCCATACCGGCCATAGCTAGCCACCCCCCATACTCAGCACCTACAGGAAACTAAGTTCCCTTAGGTAGGTGCTGGGAAATTTAGCGGTTCCCCTTAAATTTTAATTATACAATTTTATTTTATTTTCTTCTCCTCCTTTTGGGCTGACCCCTGGTCCGGAGAAGATGGATGGACTATGGGTCACATCATTAAATGTTAGAGGACTTAATATCCCCCAAAAACACGTAGGATGCTATTGAATGATTTAAAACTTCTTAATACTGATGTGGGAATGGTGCAGGAGACACATCTGAAGGTAGGAGCATTTCCCTACCTTCAAAATAGACATTTCCCCAATGCATAACATGCTTCCAATTCTGAGGCTAAAACTAAAAGGAGTCGCCATTTTGATTTCTAACTGAAATCGCATGGTCTTTGTTGGATAAATGTTTGGACTCAGGTGGGAGATATCGCTTTCTTAAAGGATTCATAGGTAGTGTAAAGGTCACTTTGGCTACAATTTATGCCCCTTATGTTCATCAAGATAGGTTTTTGGAAAAAACTCTAGCACAATTAATGGAATTCAGGAAGGGTAAACTGATTTTAGGTGGATACTTTAATGTCCCCCTAGACCCTAAATTAGATACTTCCACTGGAACATCATCGGCACCTAGTGGAACTAGGAGATGTGTCCTTAGGAAGTTCCATGAATTCCAATTGATAGATGCCTGGCGGGCCCTTCATGGGGAAGAGAGAGATTATACCTTTTTTTCAAATCCCCATCAATTATATTCCCGAATTGATCTTTTTTTAATACCATAACAGCTACTTCCTTTCAAAGCCCAGGTGATCTAGATGTACTATGTCTGTCATGTGATGGGATAACCTATGGGCCAGTATTTTCGTGAAGAGCTTAAGATCTACATTCAGGAGGGATATACCCTGTTTCCCCGAAAATAAGACCTAGCATGATTGTCGGTGATGGCTGCAATATAAGCCCTACCCCCCAAATAAGCCCTAGTTAAAGTCCTTGTAGGTCTTATTTTCAGGGCAGGGCTTATTTTTGGGGAAACAGGGTAGGGCTTATTTGGGAGGTAGGGCTTATATTGCAGCCATCACCGACAATCACGCTAGGTCTTATTTTCGGGGAAACAGGGTAGGCCTGTAACTGCTGCATGTGGTTGGATCTTTACCCTCCTTAGGGATAAGGGAGATGTGAGCTCTCAAAAGTATCCCTTTGAAGTTCTCCCCCTTCCGAAATGGCATTAAATTGTTTTACCATATAGGGGCCTAGCACTGGTAAGAGGGCTTGATAGTACTGCAGGGTAAACCCATCCGGACCAGGCGCTTTGCCCGGCTTCATCCCTTTGATTGGGCATTGCAATTACTCTAACGTGATGGGCTCATCCATCTCCGCCCCCCTCTCCTCAGTAAGTTGGGGGATACCGGATAAGACAAGATAGTCTTCTATTACCAGTGTTATTGGTATATATCGCTTCGGAAGATTGTATAGGGCAGAATAGTAGTCTTGGAATTCCCACGCAATCTGGGTGGGCATGACCTTTTTGTGTCCCGAGGGTGAAATAATTTGGGGTATGCATGTATGCAGTCTATGTTGTCTAACCGCTTTAGCCAGTAGTTTCCTGCATTTGTTACCAGATTCGTAGGAGAGCTTCCTACACTATTGTAACGCGCTTTAGCTTTGTATTGCAATATATCTACTGTTTGTTTTCTAAGGGACAGCAGTTCTTTTTCTAGTGAGGCTACTGGAGTGCGTTTGGTCGCTGCTGTTTCACGTACCTTGCCAAGGAGCAGAAGCAGTTGTCGTTCTCATTCCCGCTTGATGCGTGCCCGTGTTTAATTAGGACCACCCAAAGTATAGCTGGGTCACATTCTGTAGTGTCATTTGTTTAGTAGTGTTTTAACTTGGTTTGTAACGTCAGTCAAAACTGCTGGTGTCTGTAGTAAGCTTTCCTTCAGTCTTCAGAACTTCAAGTTGGTTGTTGAGATTGTGTCACGTACCTAGTGGCGAGTCTGGATTGCAGTGGGAGACCTCTCTTACGTCCCAGACTTGCGGCCCCTGATAATGGAGACAGGGGGCGCAAAAGTCAAAGGAGGCACGAGTGTCTGGCAGGATCAAACAGCTGCGGATGGGTCAGCAGGACTTGACAAGGGATGACAGGAACCAGCAGACAGCAGGTGATAGGAACCAGCAGACAGCAGGTGGCAGGAACCAGCAGACAGCAGGAACCAGCAGACAGCAGGTGGCAGGAACCAGCAGACAGCAGGTGGCAGGAACCAGCAGACAGCAGGTGGCAGGAACCAGCAGACAGCAGGTGGCAGGAACCAGCAGACAGCAGGTGGCAGGAACCAGCAGACAGCAGGTGGCAGGAACCAGCAGACAGCAGGTGGCAGGAACCAGCAGACAGCAGGTGGCAGGTACCAGTAGACAGCAGGTGACAGGAACCAGCAGACAGCAGGTGACAGGAACCAGCAGACAGCAGGAACTGGCAGGTAAGTGGTCACAGGAACTGGCAGGCGGCAGACTACAGGAACCAGCATGCAGCGGACAACAGGAACCATCAGGCAGCAGGAACTGGCAGGTAAGTAGTCACAGGAACTGGCAGGCAGCGGACTACAGGAACCAGCATGCAGCGGACAACAGGAACCAGCAGACAGCAGGAACTGGCAGGTAAGTGGTCACAGGAACTGGCAGGCAGCGGACTACAGGAACCAGCATGCAGCGGACAACAGGAACCAGCAGACAGCAGGAACTGGCAGGTAAGTGGTCACAGGAACCGGCAGGCAGCGGACTACAGGAACCAGCAGGCAGCGGACAACAGGAACCAGCAGGCAGCGGACAACAGGAACCAGCAGGCAGCGGACAACAGGAACCAGCAGGCAACGGACAACAGGAACCAGCAGGCAACGGACAACAGGAACCAGCAGGCAACGGACAACAGGAACCAGCAGACAAATGGAGCACTTCAGGACAGGTGCACAGAATGGTCAGACAAGCCGGGTTCGGTAACTGTGGAGCACACTGCGGATAAGCCAAGGGGATAAGCAAGAGAATGGTCGTGGGCAAGCGGGGATCGGGGCAGGCAGACAGCAGAGCAGGTAGGTAGACAAGCCGGGTCACAGGTGCAGAGACAGAGAAGTTCAGGACTTAGCAAGCGGAACGCTGTAGATCAGGCAGCAAGGATTGTATGGAGATGGCTGGTTTAAATAGCCCGCCCGGCGCCAGTGACCGTGCGCGCGCCCGTCCGTGCCCGCGCACCCGCTCGATTCCGCGCATGCGCAGTAGCTCGCGCACCCGCTTGAGCCCGCACACGCGATCGCAGCGGTGAGGAACTACTAGGCCCAGCAGGGCTTTCCTTACATTGCCCCCCCCCAAGGGGCAGCCTCCGGATGCCCAACTGGGACAGCTTTTCAGGGTGAGATCTCTTGAAAGCCTGGATCAGGTGTCTGGCATGCAAGTTGGCTTCAGGTTCCCATGAGTTCTCTTCTGAACCGTACCCCTTCCACTTGATGAGGTACTGTATCTGGTTATTCCTTTTCCGGCAGTCCACAATTGTTTCCACCTCAAATTCCTCTTCCCCATTGACCATTATAGGAGCTGGAGGATCTGTGGATCGCCCAGGGAAGGAATTGGGAACTGCTGGCTTCAGGAGTGAAACATGAAAAACCGGGTGTACCCGAAGTGATTCCGGCAACTCCAGCTCGTATGCCACCTCGTTGATCTTCCGCTTAACTGCGAAGGGGCCCAAGAATCTGGGGCCTAGTTTCCTAGATGGGCAAGCAAGCCGGAGATTGATTGTGGACAACCATACTTTGTCTCCAGGTTCCAGGACCAATTGCCCCCGTCTGCCCCTGTCGAAGACCTCCTTATTGAGATTTTGTGCCCGGGTCATAGTTTCCTGCAACAACTTATTGTTAGAAGAAAAGAAATCCACAGTCTCAAGAACAGCAGGGACGGAGCATTCGGGTACTGAATTAGGCAGGAATGACGGGTGGTAACCATAGTTGGCAAAAAACGGGGTCTGCTTGGTAGTGGAATGGGTGGAGTTGTTGTAGGCGAATTCCGCCAATGGCAACAGAGAGAGCCAGTCCTGTTGAGAAAAGGATGAAAAACAACGCAGATATTGCTCAAGAGTCTGGTTTGTTCTTTCTGTCTGCCCGTTTGTCTGTGGGTGGTATGCGGAAGATAAGGACAGTTCGATGCCAAGAGAATTGCAGAGAGCCTTCCAGAACCGGGATGTAAATTGGACGCCTCTGTCCGAGATGATGTTCGCTGGGACCCCGTGAAGTCTAACAATACCTTTAATGAAAGCTTGGGCTGTCTCTGGTGCCGAGGGAGTCCCTTTCATGGGGATGAAATGGGCCATTTTGGATAGCCGGTCCACTACCACGGAGATGGCCGTATGGCCTTCGGAGGGGGGAAGTTCCACAATGAAGTCCATGGTAATTAATTTCCACGGCCTTTCCGGAGCAGGTAGGGGTTTGAGTAGCCCCCAAGACTTGGTTCTGCAGCTCTTGTTGCGGGTGCAAACGGTACATGACTCCACATATTTTTGGCAGTCCTTTGCTAGTTGGGGCCACCAGAAGGTACGCTGGACCAGGTCTGTAGTTTTGGCAATGCCAAAGTGTCCAGCCAGTACATGGTCATGGCAGAGCCCAAGTATAGTGACCCGGAGACTTTCTGGGATGAAGATTTTACCATTGGACCAGAATAGACCATCTTTGGCTGAAACTCCCGACTTGGCAGGTGGCGGGTCCTCCCTGGACGCCTGCTTGATCCGGCTTAATAAGTCTTCCTGAAGAAGAAGGAAATTCTCCGCAGTTAGGATGGTGTCAGGTGGGTTAGGCTCTTTAGGGTCGATAAACATCCGTGACAGGGCATCGGGTTTGGTATTCTTGGAGCCCGGCCTATAGGTGACATGGAAGGCGAACCTGGAGAAGAACAGCACCCACCTGGCCTGACGTGGTTTTAGCCTCTTTGCGGCCTTCAAGTACTCCAGGTTCTTGTGGTCTGTATATATGAGAATTGGATGGGCCGCTCCTTCCAACAGGTACCGCCATTCCTCCAATGCCGCCTTGATTGCTAACAGTTCTCGGTCACCTACGTCGTAGTTCCGCTCGGGAGGCGGCAGCTTACGAGAGAAGAAGCCAACAGGGAACAAAAGGGCCTTGGGGCCTTGTCTCTGAGACAGTATCGCCCCGACAGCGATTTCCGATGCGTCTACCTCCAAGACAAACGGGAGAGCCGGGTCGGGGTGCTTCAGGACGGAGGCAGAGGTGAAGAGCTTCTTGAGGGCGACAAAGGCGGCTTGGGCCTCGGTCGTCCACTGGAACCGAGTCCCTTGTCGGGTTAGTTGTGTGATGGGGGAAATGATGGCCGAGAAGCCCTTGATAAATTTCCGATAGAAATTGGAAAATCCCACAAACCGCTGTACCCCTTTTTTATCCACCGGTGCAGGCCAGTCAAGGATAGCGGAGATTTTCTGGGGGTCCATCTTGATGCCTTCGATGGAAATGATAAGCCCCAAAAACTGTATGCTCTGTTGCTCAAACTCGCATTTTTCGGGCTTAGCATACAGACCATGTTGCCGCAGTCGCCCCAACACGCATTTGACGTGTTGTCGGTGACTGTCAATGGAAGAAGAGAAGATCAAAATGTCATCTAGGTAGAGGATCACGAACAAATCCAAGTAGTCTCGAAAAATGTCATTAATGAAATGTTGGAACGTGGCGGGGGCGTTACAGAGTCCGAAAGGCATCACAAGATATTCGAAGTGCCCGAATCGTGTACGGAAGGCGGTCTTCCATTCGTCGCCCTTCCGGATGCGCACTAGGTTATACGCCCCGCGGAGGTCCAACTTGGTGAAGATGACTGCTGCCCCTAGCCTCTGGAACAGTTCTGGGACTAACGGTAGGGGGTAGCGATTTTTGATGGTCACCTTATTCAACTCCCTGTAATCGATACATGGCCGGAGGGTATGGTCCTTTTTCTCTACGAAGAAGATGCCAGCTCCGGCAGGAGAAGTAGAGGAACGGATAAAGCCTTTTCGCAGATTGTCATCAATGTAGTCCTTAAGGGCGGAGAGCTCCAGTTTGGACAGGGGAAAGATCCTCCCAAAGGGTACTTCCGCTCCGGGGAGAAGCTCGATGGGGCAATCGTAAACCCGATGAGGAGGAAGGGTCTCTGCCCCTTTCTTGCTGAAAACGTCCATAAAAGAGTGATAGGCCCTGGGAACTAACTGACGGGTTTCGCTGTCCAAGCACATTAAGGTGGGTGGCTGAGCATCAGTCCTAGGAAGGCAGTGCTGGGAGCAGTAGGGGGAAGAGAAGGTAATCTCCTTGGCAGACCAGTCAATGCAGGGGTTATGGGCGCGGAGCCAAGGCATGCCCAGAATGACTGGGAACAGTGGGGAAGAAATAATGTCCAGACACAGAAGTTCCTGGTGGAGATGGTTTATGCATGCCGGGATAGGCTGGGTTTCTTGGGTAACAGGCCCAGACCGAATGGCTGAGCCATCGGCCAGGTGTATCCGCAGTCCTTGGGTCTTGGTTTGCAAGGGGATGCTATGAGCAGTAGCAAAGGCCGAGTCCATGAAACAACTGCAGGCTCCTGAATCAATAGTGGCGGGGACCGAAATGTTCCTTCCAGGGAGCTGCAACAGAATAGAAAGGGCAAGGTGAGAAGAGGTGTCAGTAACGGCCATAATCTGGTCCACTGAAGGAAGGCGCCACTTACGGGTCTTAGCTGGACAGGATCGCACGTAGTGTCCTGGCTCCCCGCAATACAGACACAGATTGTCCCGACGGCGTCTCTGCCGTTCCTCAGGGGTGAGGGTTGGGCGAAGCATACCCAACTGCATGGGTTCAGTCCCTTCGGTGGAGGCAGAAGGTAGAGCCGACGGTGAGCCTCTGGGAAAATAGGGTACCTTTGGCAGCATCCAAGAGGGACGGGGCGGAGCAGAGGCCTTCTCGGACCGTCGATCACTTAAGCGCCTGTCAATTTGTATGGCCTGGTTAATGAGCTCCTCAAGGGTTGGAGGGACCCCAACCCTAGCAAGTTCATCCTTCAGGGGGTCCGATAACCCCAACCGGAACTGGTAGCGGAGGGCCGCATCATTCCAGCTAGTGTCAGCACTCCATCTTCTGAATTCCGCAACATAGTCCTCTGCGGGCCTACGCCCCTGGAGTAGGGCATGGAGGGCAGTCTCTGCCGTGGCACAGAGCTGTGGGTCCTCATACATTCGGGCCATTGCGTCGAAGAAGGTGCTTAGGTGGGTAAGTTCTGCGGCTTCCTGTTTAAGCAGACGGTGGGCCCAGAGCTGGGGGTCGTTCTGGAGCAGGGAAATCACAAAGCATACTTTGGTGGTCTCCAAAGAGAATGTTCGGGGTTGTAGAGCAAAGAACAGCTCACAGGCATTACGGAAAGTCCTGAACTTGCTACGCTCACCGGAGAACCTTTCAGGTGTGGGTACTCGAGGTTCCGGGGGTAGCATCACGACTGTCGGTGGAGTAGGCTGGCTGGCTGAGGCACCTGGAGATCCTTGTGCAAGGACATGTTTCTCAAGGCGGGTGTAGCCTTCCTGGAGGTTATTGACCGCTTGGGATAAGCCTGCTAGGTGTAGGCAGAGTTCTTCCATAGGAGAGGCTCCCTGCCCAGACTCGGTCATGGCTGCCTGATACTGTCACGTACCTAGTGGCGAGTCTGGATTGCAGTGGGAGACCTCTCTTACGTCCCAGACTTGCGGCCCCTGATAATGGAGACAGGGGGCGCAAAAGTCAAAGGAGGCACGAGTGTCTGGCAGGATCAAACAGCTGCGGATGGGTCAGCAGGACTTGACAAGGGATGACAGGAACCAGCAGACAGCAGGTGGCAGGAACCAGCAGACAGCAGGTGGCAGGAACCAGCAGACAGCAGGTGGCAGGAACCAGCAGACAGCAGGTGGCAGGAACCAGCAGACAGCAGGTGGCAGGAACCAGCAGACAGCAGGTGACAGGAACCAGCAGACAGCAGGTGACAGGAACCAGCAGACAGCAGGTGACAGGAACCAGCAGACAGCAGGAACTGGCAGGTAAGTGGTCACAGGAACTGGCAGGCGGCAGACTACAGGAACCAGCATGCAGCGGACAACAGGAACCAGCAGGCAGCAGGAACTGGCAGGTAAGTGGTCACAGGAACTGGCAGGCAGCGGACTACAGGAACCAGCATGCAGCGGACAACAGGAACCAGCAGACAGCAGGAACTGGCAGGTAAGTGGTCACAGGAACTGGCAGGCAGCGGACTACAGGAACCAGCATGCAGCGGACAACAGGAACCAGCAGACAGCAGGAACTGGCAGGTAAGTTGTCACAGGAACTGGCAGGCAGCGGACTACAGGAACCAGCATGCAGCGGACAACAGGAACCAGCAGGCAACGGACAACAGGAACCAGCAGGCAACGGACAACAGGAACCAGCAGGCAACGGACAACAGGAACCAGCAGGCAACGGACAACAGGAACCAGCAGACAAATGGAGCACTTCAGGACAGGTGCACAGAATGGTCAGACAAGCCGGGTTCGGTAACTGTGGAGCACACTGCGGATAAGCCAAGGGGATAAGCAAGAGGATGGTCGTGGGCAAGCCGGGATCGGGGCAGGCAGACAGCAGAGCAGGTAGGTAGACAAGCCGGGTCACAGGTGCAGAGACAGAGAAGTTCAGGACTTAGCAAGCGGAACGCTGTAGATCAGGCAGCAAGGATTGTATGGAGATGGCTGGTTTAAATAGCCCGCCCGGCGCCAGTGACCGTGCGCGCGCCCGTCCGTGTCCGCGCACGCGCACCCGCTCGATTCCGCGCATGCGCAGTAGCTCGCGCACCCACTCGAGCCCGCACACGCGATCGCAGCGGTGAGGAACTACTAGGCCCAGCAGGGCTTTCCTTACAGATTGGTGAGAGGGTGTAGCGCATGGTGATAGGCAATATCACTTGGTCGGACCATGCACCCATCACTGGGTAATGTGCTGCCTCTAGCTAACCGCGGGGGACTAAGAAATAATCAATTTGTGAGTATAATTTGTGTGGGGAAGAGAAGAAGGTGTAATCCCTCTCCCCAGAGTGGTGGGGTCTCCACACATCTATCAGTTGGGCTTCATGTAGTACCTGCGTAATGCGTTTGTGAACGCTGGTTCGAAGTGAGGAGAAACCGCATGAGGTGTCCACCAAAGGGGCCAGGGGTACATTGAAATCTCCCCCTAAAATCAACTGGCCTTCTTTGAACTCCAAGAGCAAGTTCAGTGTACTGTGCAGAAAGGCATCCTGTCTGTCGTTAGGGGCGTAGACAGTGACTAGTGTCACCAGTATGTCCCCTATCAGTCCCTTAGTGAACACATAACGGCCATCGGTATCTATCATAGTGTCATGACATGTCCAGGGTACTGTCCCCACAAGAGTATAGACACTCCTTTGGAATTGGCTGCTGAATTGGTGGCATGATAGGATAACCCCCCTGGCAGTATGATTATGTCAGATTTTTGCGTCTCAAAGCGGTACAATTATTTTGCATTGAAATTTGGAGTTTTATATTGTAGGCCTGTAATTCTTAGCCCAAACAAGAGTCTAGTAGATATCCCGGGTATGATAAAGTTTGAAACGCAAAATCATAATAATAAATATTATAAAAAAATTAATTTCCCCACGATTCACTATCGGTTAATTCTGAAAGTATTCTAATTTTACTATTGCTGTTTTATAGCTGGTCTAAACCCACTTTTGACGTAAAGGCAAGACTTGACAAATTTGCTCAGAATCGAGGAACAAGCTGAAAAAGTTAGGAGCCAGTTTTTTAAATCCTCTGCCCAGTGCCCAGAACTGCATGTCTGGGGTATCGGGCAATAAGAATTGCTCATGCCTGATGCCAAGCGAAAAAAGAACAATATTTAAAATGATTATATATATATATATATATATATATATATATATATATATATATATATATATATATATATATATATATATATATATATATATATAAAATCAACTTTTGTTTGTTATAAGATTTTTCAAATACGTTTTTTTTTCTCCTTCACTGATGTGCTCTGATAGGCTGCACTAATGAGCACTGATGGGGCGGCATTAAGGTTGGAACTGAGGTGCCACTGATGGGAACTGACAGGTGGTACTGATAGGCAACACTGAGGTGGCACTGATGGGCAGCAGTGACTGATGGCACTGATGGGCAGCACTAATTGTCACTGGATTGCACTGGCAGGTGGCACTGGATTGAACTGGCAGGTGGCACTAACTGGCATTGGCAGTTGGCAATCATTGGCACTGGCAGGTGGCACTAACTGGCATTGGCAGTTGGCAATCATTGGCACTGGCAGGTGGCACTAACTGGCATTGGCAGGTACTGGTTGGCATTGGCAGGTGGCACTAATTGGCACTGGCAGATGGCACTGGTTGGCATTGGCAGGTTTCACAGCCAATAGTGTAATTGTGAAACTGAATGCCATCTGCAGCGCCGCGGTGTGTGAAACTATGGAGAGAGAGAGAGGAGCTGACAAATTCAGCAAGATGTCGGAGGTGGGCGGGACCCAGCAGCTATCCAGCCAATGGTTGGGCTGTTTAAGAAAGGGGCAGGACCACATACACATAGCGGCCTGCCCAGATCCCATCCCATTGGCTGGTGTTGGATAGTTGGGTCCCGCCCACCCCCGACATCAAACCTCAATTTTGACAGCTCCTCTCTCTCTCCATACAGTTTCACACCGCTGTGCTGCTCTGAGTGTGGAGAAGAGAGGAGGATGTCAGCGGCTGCTGCGCCGATCTCTTCCTGCTCCATCCCCACTATCAGACAGTGCTTTGTGTCTGGAGGGCCTCCACTTTCCTGGCCAAGACCCCACAGCCCGCCCTGTAGCAGAGACACCTGTCAGTGACAAAAACCCAGGTGCCAGGGCACAATTTCTAGTCGCAACGGCGACCTGGTACCTGGGATTTGTTGAGCCCTGCATAAAAGGGACACTTTTTGGTTGCTCTTGACAATCTCAAGTTTCCAGGCAGAAAGAACAGTATGTATGTATGTTTATACATTATATAAAATTATATAAAACTGCATGCAGGGCATTGGACAAAGCACTGGGGACAAAAGGGAGTTGAAATGATTTCATACAGTAATGTAATCTGTAAGATTACAGTGTACTGTATGAATTTAAATTTTTTTTAATTTCCCGCCGGGCTCTGCCCCGTGCGTCACAACGCTTGCAGGGAACGGAGCCCCGAACATAGAGGCATCGGGCAGAGCCCGCAGACATAGCGGGGGGGGGGGGGACATCGCAGGATCCTGGGGACAAGGCAAGTACACCGCACCAGGATTCTGCAATGCAATCCTGAGTGTGGCTCGGGGTTACCGCTAATGGTACTGAAATTTAACCCTGAGCCACACTCGGGAACACCGCCAGGGAGGTTAAGGCATGGAGGAGTACCCATTCTGAAGTGCGTTTCCTGTATAAATACCACATCAGCTCGGGCTCTAAGATCATACGTTTTTCTGGTACATTTAGACCCTTGGCATTCAACGAAATCATACCTGGGTCTAAGGGGGGGGGGGGGGATAGAAGGGTGGTGTCTCCACCACTCGCATCTGTTGCTCTAGTGCAGTCACCGCTGCTTCTCCCCATCCAAGAGCGATTTGATGTCTGTCCGGACCACTGATATTTCCTTGCGATGGGAAGCTTCT
>CM053027.1:14231004-14297138 GCA_028564925.1 Lithobates sylvaticus | reverse complement strand
TGCGAGAAGGCCAATTTGTCCAAATTAAATTTCCTTTGTTTTCTCACAACAATATCTCTATTCATAGTCTCCAATCTCTCTCTAATCTCTTTCCATTTAGTGTTGAAATTAGATAGTTCAAAAACATGTGCGAATCAATCTCTTTGTCCAAAAGATCCATATCAGTAGTATGGTTCTCCACCAATAATAACATCAACTCCCTATTGCTGGTTGTTCCCAGGATTTCTTAACCACTTCCAGACCGGACCATTTTGCTGGCTTAAGACCACACCACTTTTTTTCCATTCCGGCACTGCGTCGCTTTAACTGACAATTGCGCGGTCGTGCGACGTGGCTCCCAAACAAAATTGACTTCCTTTTTTTCCCACAAATAGAGCTTTCTTTTGGTGGTATTTGATCACCTCTGCGGTTTTTATTTTTTGCGCTATAAACAAAAAAAGAGCGACAATTTTGAAAAAAAAAAAAAAAACACATTATTTTTTTTTTCTTTTGGCTATAATAAATATCCCCCAAAAATATATTCCTCAGTTTAGGTCGATATTCTTATACATATTTTTGGTTAAAAAAATTGCAATAAGCGATTATTGATTGGTTTTCACAAAAGTTATAGCGTTTACAAAATAGGGGATAGTTTTATAGCATTTTTATTAATAATTTTTTTTTACTAGTAATGGCGGCGATCAGCAATTTTTATTGTGACTGCGACATTATGGCGGACACATCGGACATTTTTGACACATTTTTGGGACCATTGTCATTTATAACGCATGGTCTAAATACCCATATCTGGTCTTAAATCAACTGTTGATGTTGAACCTGCAGTATTTGGTTAAAATTGTTTAATATGAGGAAATATTCAACCATTACTATTGATATGGATGTATGTTAGTGTGCGAATGCTGTGGTTTGTGGTCCATACCCCCTCGTTTTAACGGACAACGTTGTCAATTTTAACTCTGGGAACTCCTTTGTGATCTTGAATGAAATTTTTGCTATAGGAAATGGGTAGTGGTATTTTTGTTTTAAATTTGTTTTTCTTTTTCATTAATAAATTGATATATATATAAAATCTAACAGCAGATCTCCCGCCGTCCATCTTTTTTGGGTGGGTATCTCTCTTGTCTCTTCAAGGGGATCCTTCCCGATGTTTTTTACTTTATGCCCTAGGTACGGGGAAGGTCTAGATTCAGACTTGCTTTAGTCTAGAATCTATCTGCAGATTTACTCTATATAACACTGTATATAAATATATATTAAACAAATCTGGTAGATCCGGGCACCGCCAAAACCTTTTTTTCATTTATACAGCAATCAGTGCTATACAAATGCACTGATTCCTGTGTAAATGACACTGGCAGTGAAGGGGTTAACCACTAGGTGACAGTGTAGGGGTTAAGTGTGTCCTAGGAGCGTGTTGCTAACTGTGGGGGGCGTGGCTGTGTTGTGCGCATCACTGATCTCTGCTCCAATCACAGGGAGCAGCGATGAGTGTCACTTGTTGCTAGGCAGAACGGGGAGATGCCGCTGGTGGCGCGCACACGATGGCACGGTGGCAATTTCAAAGGGACGTACCTGTACGCCCTTATGCCTGTCTGTGCCATTCTGCCGACGTACATCGTCGTGCGCCGGTTGGGAAGCGGTTAAAAACCTCAGTAGGATTTTTTGTGTCAGACAAGTGGACCTCAATCAATTGTCTTGAAACTTTGCACAGCCAACTTCCCAAACCTATCCAAGAAGTTTCATGGGTTTTAGTCTCCTACAAGGCAAACTAGGGACATTAAGCTTGTTTTTTGGGAAGCTTAATGTGGCTTAACATACAAAAAAATAGCTTAGATGTTAACCAATTTCCCCCAAACTTCATACAAAAGAAGACTATCTGTGCCAACATATTCTGAAAATCTCAGATCATTTGATAAATCACTAGACGTGTGCATTTGTTTTTCGTTTTAACAACCGATAACGAACATGCAGAATCCGAAAACCGAAAGATTCGACATAAACAAATGCTTTATTTTTCATTGTGACAACAGATGATATAGATAGGAAATTCGACATGACACTGACAATAGCAATCTGTGTTCATCGAACCTGTGTCACATACCTGGTCGGAGTCTGAAGTGACAAGGTCCGCCTCTCTTGTATCTCCAACCCCTTGTCCCGCTGAGGATGGAGACAGAAGGACCCAAGGGAAAGGAGGAACACGAGTGCCTGCAGGCAGCAAGGTACCGAATCATCAGGCAGGAGCAGGGTCAATTAGGAAGCTGGAATCAGGAGCCAGTAGTTTGAGATGAGGGAGAGTACAGAAGCAAGGTCAAGGAAAGCCAGGGGTTCAGCAACGGATATCAGGCAGGCAATGGCAGGAATCACAAGGAACGGGTACAGGAACAGCTGAAGATCAGTCAGCATCTGCTACAAGTCAGCGCGCCCCTTAAATAGGCCGTCTGGCGCCAAAGGGACACGTGGGTGCGCACCTACGAAAGCACACGTTCTAGTCTTAGCACACGCACATCGACGCACGCATTGGAGCCCGCGATCCGTACAGCCCCTCATGCATGCATGCGAGTGCGTGCCGGGCCGCAATAGCATTTCAATTACAACCTGTGGTCGAATGTGCCTAACCTTTTCGCTATTAGTCCAAGATTATTCTACATAGAGAGAAAAGATTTGACATAGAGAGAAAAGATTTGACATAGAGAGAAAATATTCCACATTCGACGAAGCAGTCGCCGCGAGCAGACATTTATGGTCAAATGCTCCGCCCATAGGCTATAGAAGAATTCTAATGTTGGTTGACTAGTAATAATAATTAATAAATATAATTATTACTAGTGTCATACAACATTAGAATTCTACTATCGCTTGTAGGCAGAACATTCGACCGGAAATGTACGATTGCGGCGTCGTACAGTTTAGCTGCTCCGTCGAATCTTCTTAGAACTTTCGACAGACACCATAAGCCTTCAATGACAGATTCAATCTTAATTATTTCGGATTTTCAGGCAAATGAGTGACATTTAGCTTAAAGGATATGTAAAGGTTCGTTTTTTTTTTTTTTTTAACGAAACAAAATAAATAAAAACTAATTTCGGGAGTAACTAAATAAATTTATTTTTCGGACGAAAATTTAATTCCGAAAACAAAATATTTCACATGTGTGCACATGTCTATAAATCACCACAAAAGTTATTCACATTTAACCATTTTTTTACAATCCTTAACCAGTTGCAGACTTTGGGCGCACTAGACACGCCTACAAACATGTCATCAGTGTACGTAGGAACAGCGATCTGACTCCCCCTCTAGTCAGTCCCATCCCCTCACAGTTAGAAACACACCTAGAGAACACCTTTAACCCCTTGATCCCCCCTAATGTTAACCCCTTTCCCTGCCAGTGACATTTACACAGTAATTGGTGCATTTTTATAGCACTGATCGCTGTATAAATGTCAATGGTCCCAAAAATGGATCAAAAGTGTCAGATCTGTCCGCCACAATGTCGCAGTCCCATTACTAGTAAAAACAAATAAATATGCCATAACTCTATTCCCTATTTTTTAGACGCTATAACTTGTCCGCAAACCAATCAATATACGCTTATTGCAAATTTTTTTTTTTTTTACCAAAAATATGTAGAAGAATACATATTGGCCTAAAATGATAAAAAAAAATTTTAACTTTTTGGGATATTTATTATAGGAAAAAGTAAAATTTTTTTAACTTTTTGGGATATTTATTATAGGAAAAAGTAAAAAATATTTTTTTCAAAATTGTTGCTCTTTTTTTTGTTTATAGAACAAAAAAGAAAAATCGCAGTGATGAGCAAATACCACCAAAAGAGTTTGAGTACAACGTCGCACGACCGCGCAATTGTCAGTTAAAATGACCATCCAACACCCAAATTAAAAATTCTACTAAAGGAGTGGGTTAAAGAAGGGGTATCCAAACAGTTCCTGAATAAAAAAGAGGCGGGTTATCTGGTCCCGCAGGTCCCAAAACTCCCGGTACTATATCTACTACCGAAGATACACAAGAACAAAGATCAACCACCGGGGCGGCCAATTATTAGTGGAATCAATTCCTTATTCTCCCGGCTGGGCGAGTATTTGGATTGTTTCCTCAAACCCCTTGTGGCACTGAGCCCTTCTTATTTAAAAGACAGTCGAGAATTATTAGTCTCATTACAACAATTAAAAGCCACACCTAATACCGTCATGGTTACTGTGGATATAGAATCCTTATATACTAACATTAGACATGCTGATGCACTGGTGGCAGTACAATGGGCTCTAACAAGGCAATCCAAGTTAAAAAAGGCACAAATTAGTTATTTGGTTAAAGGTCTAAATGTAACAATGGGTAACAACTACTTTTGGGCGAACAATGATTATTATAATCAAGTAGGTGGTGTTGCTATGGGGGCACGTTACGCCCCAAGTGTGGCAAATATCGTCCTCAACAAGTGGGAATCTGAGACCATTTTCAACCAACCAAACGAGTCCCTTTTGTTTTACAAAAGGTAAATAGACGATATCATCCTTTTTTGGCAGGGGAATGTAGATGAATTTACGAGGTATTTAGTAGGAATGAACAATAATGCCTACGGCTTAAGGTTCACCATGGAGCATATGGGTAAAGAAGTTAATTACCTAGATTTAACTATTACCATTAGAGAAAGTTTTTTTACCACCAAGACGTTCTTTAAGAGCACTGACCGGAACGGTTATGTCCCCATAAACAGTTGCCACCACCCACGGTGGTTGGGAGCTATACCAAAAGGTCAATATATGCGTCTGAAACGCAACTGTGTATCTTCCAGTGACTTTCAAGAGCAAGCACAAATACTAACAGCTCGTTTTATGGAAAAAGGCTACAATCACAATACCCTCAGGAAAGCTGTATCTCAGGTGTCACTGATGGATAGGAGCACCCTGTTAACAAATAGAGCCAAACCTGATTACAAAGGTTCCTTGGCCTTCATTACAGGGTATAACAGGCAGTATAGACAAATCGAAGCAGTTTTCAAAAAGCATTGGCCCATTTTGTTACAAGACAAAGACCTAAATATCACCCAACAACCAAAATTTATTTACAGAAGAGCTCCAGGATTGAGGAATAAAATTGCTCGCAATGTGCCAGACCCCCCAGGAAGGTGACCACCTTCTTGGGGGGATCTGGCTTTCATTATTGTACAAGATGTAAGGCATGCCGGCTAACTAGGAAACCAGGAACCCAAAAAAAGATTTCACATTTTCAATCTTGTACAACCAAGAATACACATAAGATCAAACCCCTGATCACCTGCTACTCAGACCATGTGACGTATGTCCTTGAGTGTCCGTGCCCAATGCAATATGTGGGCCGGACTACCAGACAACTTAAAACCAGAATAAATGAACACCTAACTAATATAAAGAAAAAATTCCCCAACCACAGTGTTTCGAGACACTTCGAGAAATATCACAATGCTGATCCCACCCAGTGTCGTTTCTATGGGATTGACAAGGTCTCAAGACACTGGAGGGGAACAGACATGAGAAAAGAGGTCTCCCAAAATGAGACAAAGTGGCTATACATACTCAACACAATGCAACCGTTGGGTATGAACATAGAACTAGATCTGAACTGTTTCCTGACAAATGAATAGAACATGAACCATATGGGGGAGGAGGGGACTTTTGAGTTTGTTAAAAATAAAAATAAAAATCTTTATTTCCCCACTTATAAAAATCTTTATCATGACCAACCAATAGAGGTCACTCTAAGTGATTCCCATAGAGACCAATGATGGGTTAAGGATGGGCGCCATCTAGTGGAGCACTAAAAATACAGCCGGTCTTTATTATTTATTTACTTTATACGTTTTTTTCTAAAACTTTAACAAAGGTGACATATAAAATTAAGTGAACTAAGACCTACAATATTAACCAATCAAGATGGCATAAAATACAAATATAAATTTATATAATTAAAATAAGGATTAATTAGGCTTTTTTTCTTGCATATTATCTCTGAACATATGAACACTGTACAAAGTGTAATTATAAAATACTCTAGTAGATAAATCAAGATCCAGTCATAAATTAGTGGTAGGATTGATATAAAAGTTAAATGTATGTTTTTAAGGTCGTTGTAAGGTTTTTTAACTATGTATGACTACCAAATGCACAGTATGAGCGGCAGGTCCGCAAAAAGGAGTCCAGTTGGCACTGAGGCTGCGCAACCTACGAGGTCTCCCATTGGCTGATCTACCAATGGGAGACACTATATTATCAGGCATTCCCCAGTGATCAGGTACGCCCCCCTGATGACGTAAAATTACGAAACGTACGTCGGAGGCGGTACCTGATCACTACACTGAACGCAAGCTTCCCAGGATATCCGGTTTTGTTGGTTGACGGCGCGAGGAGGTGACACGCACGCCGATCGCCTCAGGAATCCTTTCAGAGGGAGAGCTTTCTATTTTCCAACCTACCACTGTTTTTATCAAAGCGAGCAGCCCCAGTGCCGGGCGGGCACCGGAGAATGTGAGTGGCCTTTTGGCGTTTTTGTTATATTGTTTTTAAAAATAAAAAAGCAAAGTTACACTATGAAGTGTCTTTTCAATTCCACATATACACCCATCCATGACCTGATCTGAGCCAATATGAGAGGAGGAGGAGGAGGAGGTGTCTCAAAGTTGTGTCCTTTGGTGTATCCAAACAGGCTATGTCCTGTAACAAGCGCATGCGATTGTTTTTTAGTTAAAACAATCAACATCCTTTGGTAAGCGGCCAGCTTTACTATTATTATCACCTGGGTGAAAGAAGATTTTCTCTATGCGGTGAAGGGATTCACAGTTAATAAGAAAAAGTGCAATTCAACACTCAACTGTTGCGAACTATTTTATGAACTTTTGATTTACAAAGTTTTTGGTGTTCTATGCTGACTTTTTTCTTTGCATATATATTTTTTGATTATATATTTTTTTAGAGACATTACTTATCACCAACACGTATATCCATGTCCAGTCTAATGGTGGACTTTGGATTTGGAGTTTATTAATGAAACGTGGGTTCATCCTGTGGTGTGACTCTTATCACTGCTGTGGTTCACTGTTTTGTTTTTTTTGAGTATATATTTATCTAGGGATCAATGTTTACTTTGTGGGAGCACTAAAATATTGTTTTTTTGCAGTTTGTGCAACACACATCAAATAGCACCTGTTCACGACCTAAGGGTCACTATTGGTGCCAATTTTTTATATTGGACATGTTGAATGTCACAATATCTATTTGAATATCCGACTTTATTATAGAAATTGGTTTTTTTTTTATTTTATTTTCTATCATTATACCAAGTTTTGTAGTAATCACCATTTAATCATATGATTTAATAGGAGGTTCACACCAATCCTGTACATGAGCTTTGCACCAGGGACTCTTACACCATAATTAGAGGCACCTAATTACCTAGAGGCACCTACACCTCTTCTGAGAGTGTATTTTTATATTATATTTTATAATAGTCTTAATTGCTTTTTAGATTGTTATAGATTTATAGCGCCCCAAATACTAAAACCTTACCAAAATGACGCAGTGCCGTATCGCAAAAAATGGCCTGGTCATTAAGGGGGCAAATCCTTCCGGGGCTGAAGTGGTTAATCAATAGCCTTGAAACTTTGCACAATCAAAGTTTTTATCTTCCCAACCAGGGGCGTAACTAGAAATCACAGGGCCCCATAGCAAAATGTTGTATGCCCCCCCCCCCCCCCCACCACCACAAAAAACAAAAAAATTTACTAATGCCATCAAACAACAGATTACCACACTCATGAGGCACAGTACCCGGGCAACAGCTTAATTTTGAACAACAAAGTATGCAGTATACTGTATGCAGCCCCTGAAGGACACACATGCATACCCCCATCAGTAAAGACCCCCCAGCAGTACAGACACCCTCCTAAGTACAGACACCCCACAGCATTACAGACCCCACCTCAGTGCAGACACCCCCCTCAGTGCAGGACCCCCCCTAGCAGTACAGACACCCTCCCAGTGCAGACCTCCCCAACATTACAGACCCCCCCCTCAGTGCAGGACCCCCCCAGCAGTGCAGACCCACCCCCCTCAGTGCAGACCCCCCTCAGTAGTACAGAACCCCCCCAGTAGTACAGACACCCCCCAGTAGTACAGACACCCCCCCTAGTGCAGACACCCCCCCTAGTGCAGACACCCCAGCAGTAAAGACACCCCACCCAAGTGCAGATCCCCCCACCCAAGTGCAGACCCCCCCATCAGTGCAGACCCCCCCCCACCTCAGTGCAGACCCCCATCAGTACAGACACCCCCGACCTCAGTGCAGACCCCCATCAGTACAGACCCCCCCGACCTTAGTGCAGACCCCCATCAGTACAGACACCCCCCGACCTCAGTGCAGACCCCCATTAGTACAGACACCCCCCATTACAGACCCCCCATCCAAGTGCAGACCTCCCATCAGTACAGACGCCCCCCACCCCAGTGCAGACCCCCTTAGTACAGACACCCACCCCCATTACAGACCCCCCCATCCAAGTTCAGACCCCCCATCAGTACAGATGCCCCCCACCTCAGTGCAGACCCCCCATCTCAGTGCAGGCTCCCCTCAGTACAGACAATCCCCCATTACAGACCCCCACCTCAGTGCAGACCCCCCCATTACAGACCCCCCATCAGTACAGACACCCCCACCTCAGTGCAGACCCCCATCAGTAGACACCCCCCAGCAATGCAGACACCCCATCAGTAGACACCCCCCAGCAATGCAGACACCCCCTTAGTACAGACCCCCCACCCAAGTGCAGACCCCCTTAGTACAGACACCCCCCACCTCAGTGCAGACCCCCATCAGTAGACACCCCCCAGCAATGCAGACACCCCCTTAGTACAGACACCCCCACCCATTACAGACCCTCCCCCCCGGGTAGTGCAAACCGCCCCTCCTGAGTAGTGCAGACCCAACAGCAGACGCCCCCCCTTTACATACCTCAGAACAGCGGCGTGTGTCCCTCGAGGCTCGGTCTGCGCCTCTGTTCTCCCTCCTGCGCTCAGTGCAGCATAGAAGGCACGGTGAGCGGCGTTAGTGGTGCGGCTGCCGCTACCCCTCTAGCGGGTGTCGCCCGGCGCGGCACGCACCCGCCTAGCAACGCCGCTCACCGGGCCCTTGATTGGCTGCGGGCCCCATAGCGACCGCATGTGTCGCTATGGCGGTAGTTCCACCACTGTTCCCAACCCTATCCTGAAAAGTTTATGGATTTTGGTTTCCCACAAGGCAAATGAGTGACATTTAGCTTAAAGGATATGTAAATAAACATATCATACTTACCTCCTCTGTTCAGTTGGTTTTGAACAGAGTGGCCACCAATCCTCCTCTTCTGGGGTCCCTCAGAGGCACTCCTGGCTCCTCCTTTTCTCGAGTGACCCATTAGAGAGTCGCTCTCCCTCGGTGGAACTCATGCAGGCGTGCTCCCGTGTCCTGCTGCTGTGTCCAATGACACAGACAGCGGGACTCGGCCCCACCCCCGGCTCCTGCGTCATTGGATTTGATTGACTGCAGGAGGAGTCAATGGCTGCGCTGCTATCAATCTATTCAGTCAGGACCAGAGACAGCGGCTGGAGATGGTGTGCTTGTCCCCGTCGCTGGAAAGACTGGGTTCAGGTAAGGAAAAGGGGGGCTCTGGGGGGCTGCTGTATCACAGGAGGTTTTTCACCT
Organism: Lithobates sylvaticus; assembly: GCA_028564925.1. Lineage (NCBI taxonomy): Eukaryota > Metazoa > Chordata > Amphibia > Anura > Ranidae > Lithobates > Lithobates sylvaticus. The sequence goes on along the minus strand of CM053027.1, from coordinate 14,287,409 downwards.
TAATGCATTAAGGTGAAAAACATTGAGGGTTTACAACCCCTTAAAATTTTTGGGAGCTTAATGTGGTTTAATGTACACAAAATAACTTGTGCAAAGTTCTGTGCAAAGTTACAAGGCAATTGATTGAGATTTAGGCTAGAGCTGCACGATTCTGGCTAAAATGAGAATCACAATTTTTTTGCTTAGAATAAAGATCACGATACTCGCGGTGTAACATCTTCTTTCACAATATCCCCAAAAAAAATTGGGCTAACTTTACTCCGTTGCGCAGATACGGTGTGACATAAAATATTGCAACAACCACCTTTTTTTTTTCTCTAGAGTCTCTGCTAAAAAAAAAATCATATCATGTTTGGGTGCTCCAAGTAATTTTCTAGCAGAAAATAATCATTTTTACTTGTAAGCAACAAATGTCAGAAAAGGTTTGTTCTTTAAACGGTTAAACTTCCCTTATTCACACGCTGGAGTTCTTTCCTTTGATAAAAGACCAAAAAGATACTTTGTTTCTACTTATTCATGGTGTTGTGATAGAACTTGGCAGGCTGCCTGGATTTTTTTTTCCAGCTGTGAGAACTCTCTGCACTTGTTAGAAAGAATCGTGACCTGCTGTTTTGAAAATCGGGAAGGGAAAAAGATTGCGATTTCGATTCTTAACGATTAATCGCGCAGCTCTAATTTAGACACTTTATTACACATAGAGCCCCTTTTACATTAAAGTTTAAGTTCTCCTTTACAGAAAATCTGTAAGTTGAACTTACACTGGACCCCCTCCCCATCCCCTCGGTCCACGTAACCTGGAGTCCCGTGATCACCCACTGTGACACATCAGGTCGCCGATTTACCGGTCGAGCGATTTGAAATCCCCACGGCTTTCTCTCCTCTTCTCCAGTGCCAACAAGAAGGGCTAGGCGGGTCCTGATTGGTCGGCGCCATCCATGTGATGGCGCCAACAAATTAGAATGTCTCCAAAACGTACATTTATGAGGTACATTAGGAGATCAAGCCACGGCGATTTCAAATCCCTGGACCAGTGAAGCGGCGACCCGATGTGTTACAGGGGCTCCAGGTCAGCTGGAACTGGGGGGTGGGGAGGGTGTCCAGTGTAAGTTCACCTTACAGATACGGTTCTCCTCCTCAATCAGCATGTGAGGCCTCTTCTAGCTTTGAGGCCTCCTCAAACCTTTCCCACACTTGAGCATCCCCATCTCCAGGACAAGCCTGGATGTAGGCTGTATGAAGACTGAGCACATGGCAATTCTCCTAAGTATATATGCACTTTCCCAGCATGCACCACTGGCCAAGAAACCCCTAGTGATTGGCTGGTGAACCACACACACACACACACACGCATAATATTCCCCCATTGGCTGTCCCACACTACGGCCACTACACAAAAGGTGGTAGGGGCTACACAATCTTAATGTCACAACAAAAATCAATGAAACATCTAGGATAGGTTTGGGGAAGCTGAAAGCTTGGGTAGTGCAAAGTTTCAAGGCAATTGATTAAGGTTTAGGCACTTTATTGTAAGTTAAGCCCCATTAAGCTCCCCTAAAAAAACAAGCTTAAACACCCTCATTTTCTTTGTGGGAGATCAAAATCCATTACTCTTCTAGGATAGGTTTGGGAAGTTGAAAACTTAGGTTGTGCAAAGTTTCAAGACAATTTATTAAAGTGTAGGCACATTATGGTACATTAGGCTCCTTTTACACTTAGCCCCCGTACACACGGTTGGAAATTCCGACGGAAAATGTCCGATCAGACCATGTTGTCGGAAAATCCACCCGTGTGTGGGCACCATCGGACTTTTTCCGACGGAAAAAATTTGAGATCCTGCTCTTAAATTTTCAGACAACAAAATCCGATCAGACTTTTTCCGATCGTGTGTAGAGAATTCCGACGGACAAAGTGCCACGCATGCTCAGATCAAATTACAAAACCAAAGCTATTGGCTACTAGCCTCTACGTAGTTCCGTCGTACGCAATCGTTCAGAATGATCAGATTTTCCGATTGGGATTGTAAAATATAGCTTAATGTAAAAAACTTTTGGTGTGATTTACCAAATGTTCTGAAATTTTCAGAATACGTTGACATAGACAGAGTCTTCTATTGTGCGAAGTTTGGGGAAAATTGGTCAACATTTCAGCTCTTTTTTGTATGTTGAGCTGCATTAAGCGCCTCAAAAAAACAAGCTTAATGTCCCTAGTTTGCCTTGTGGAACACCGAATCGCATGAAATTTATTGGATAGGTTTGGGAAGTTGAGATCTTAGGCTGTGCGAAGTTTCAGGGCAATTGATTGAGGTTTAGGCACATTATGGTACCTTAAGCTCTTTTTACATTAGGCTGTACACATGTTTTAGCATTGTAAAATATAGCTTAACGTAAATAACTTTTGGTGTGATTAACCAAATTTTCAGAATATGTTGGCATGGATAGAATCTTCTATTGTGTGAAGTTTGGGGGAATTGGTTAACATTTAAGTTTTTTTTTGTATGTTAAGCCACATTAAGCTCCCTAAAAAACAAGCTTAATGTCCCTAGTTTGCCTTGTGGAACACTGAAATGCATAAAACGTATAGGGTAGGTTTGGAAAGGTAAAAACTTAGGCTGTGCAAAGTTTCAGGGCAATCGATTGAGGTTTAGGCACTTACACATTAAGCTACATAAAGCCATTTTCACATTAAGCTCCCTAAAAAACAAGCTTAATGTCCCTAGTTTGCCTTGTGGAACACTGAAATGCATAAAACTTATAGGGTAGGTTTGGAAAGGTAAAAACTTGCAAAAGGCTGTGCAAAGTTTCAGGGCAATCGATTTAGGTTTAGGCACTTACACATTAAGCTACATAAAGCCATTTTCACATTAAATGTTTTAGTATGTCTCGTAGTAGACGCTATAACTTTCACACAAACCAACTAATATACACATTTGGGATTTTCTTTTTACCAAAGACATGTAGCAGAATACATTTTGGTCTCAATGATAATTTTAATGAAAATGTTTTATAATAAAGTAGAAAATATCATTTTATATTCATATTTAAACCTGTGTGAGGTGTGTGTGTGTTCTTATCGATAATAATTTCCCATATCCCTGTATATTGTGTTCACCAAGATGCACGTTTCAAGATTTTTTTAAAAACTATCAATACTTCCTGCTGACGCCACCAATTGTGGAAGAGAGTTCCACATCCTTACCGCCCTGACAGTGAAAAACCCCCCTAGGTTATAAAGCTTCTCCTCTAATTTTACTGAGTGGCCTCATATCTTCTCACATATTTACATTGAATATTACAGTGCTACAAGCTGAATATATCTGTCTATCCGTATCTATATCTAAATCTATACATACACACACATACACAGCAAAAAAAATAAAACTGACAGATTAAAGCTACTTCAAGGTATCTCCCATCTTCACTCTACAAGATCTTCTTCATTTCTTTCAGTATCAGACTGACTAGAGGTCATTTCTGAATGGGCACGGCTCCATTCTCCTTGGTTGGCATTGCTGCTCCTTCTGGAATTTCTCTGGGAAAGTAAAATACAGAATAACAGTTCAGATGACAGCATTGAATATCCTTACAGATCACACAGGATTTATAGCCATGACGCCTCATCCATTCACTGATTGTTCCTGGTCATGTGACTATCAGCCTGGGTTCACACTATTGCGAATTTGCAGCGGGAAAAACACTGCGAATTCGCTTCGACTTTGGTGCGGTGCGGGGCGGATCAGGTGCGAATTCAGGCCCATTATCTTCTATGGGAAGAAGAAGGCGGCGCAGAAGGCGGCGGCGGCGCAGAAGGCGACGACAGCGGCAAGAACAGAAGAGACCCGGAAGACCCCCGAAGGCGGATCGAGACCCCCAGACGACGGCGGCGACGACGAAGAAGAAAGCCGGGCTCCTCCGCTCGGTAAAAGAGCTAGGTAAAATAGCGGAGGAGTCCGGCGAGAAGACCCCCCAAGACGGAAGAAGACCCCTGGAGCAGTGCAATAAAATATTTTTAAAAAATTGTATGTTCTTTTGGAGTTACACTTTACACCTTAGGTGAATGGGTAGGGGTACATCGTACCCCATACTCATTCACATAGAGTAGGGGGCCGGGATCTGGGGGCCCCCTTATTAAAGGGGGCTCCCGGATTCCGATAAGCCCCCGCCCGCAGATCCCGACAACCAACGGCCAGGGTTGTCGGGAAGAGGCCCTTGTCCTCATCAACATGGGGACAAGGTGCTTTGGGGTGGGGGGGCCGCAGGGCGCCCCCTTCCCCAAAGCACCGACCCCCCCATGTTGAGGGCATGCGGCCTGGTACGGTTCAGGAGGGGGGGGGGGCGCTCGCTCGTCCCCACCCTCTTTCCTGACCTGCCAGGCTGCGCGCTCGGATAAGGGTCTGGTATGGATTTTGGGGGGACCCCCACGCCGTTTTTTCGGCATAGGGGGTACCCTTAAAATCCATACCAGACCTAAGGGCCTGGTATGCCTCTGGAGGGGGGAGCCCATGCCGTTTTTTTTATAAAAAATTGGCGGGGATTTCCCCCTCAGAAGTAGTACAATAAGTTGCAAATTCATGTTAGCAGCTGAATCGCACCTAAAACGCAGACAATCCGCAGAACAGCCGACGTGTCACGCAGGGCCTTCAATTCGCACCGCACTAGTCTGAACCCAGGCTCAGGGTGTTTTCAGCCAAGCTGGCAGCTCTCCGAGACATTCCAGTGGCCCTCACCATCCCTGACCACCTCCATATATTTCATTGACTTGACTTTCTACACATCATTCATCCATTAGTCCATACACTCAACGCTTTATCCTGGCCTAGGCCAACTAGGTCCAGGCCTAGGGCAGTACTTTGCAGGGGGGCAGCACGGAAAGAGTCCCCCCCGGCTTGCGCTGTTTATTTTTTACCATCCCTGTCCCATTGCAGAGATTTCCCTTCACTTCCTGTCCCATAGCCAAACAGGAAGTGAGAGGAAATTATGCAAATTAAAAGAATCCATTGCCTACCCCCCCCCCCCCCCCCAGGCCCTCAGAACTAGTGTCCCCACTCAAAAATTTCAGGGCGGGTCTTAAACACCAAGAGGTGTGGCCTTGACAAGAAGGGGTGGGTCATATTTAAATTAGGGTGTGCACAAGTTTAGTCAAAACCTAAATACACTACTGCATACACTCATTGTTCATATAAGGAGTTTCTTCATGAATGAGCAACAATATTGTCCTGACCCCACATACAGCAGATGACCCCCAGATGGGGGAGTAAGGAGATTGCAGAAAAATAGCCAATATGGGAAGAAATAACAGGCAGGCAATTTCCGGTAATAATTGCTCTAAATGTGACCTTTATTATAATATAAAAATAAGCAAAGTGTGTCCTTCCTAGAACGGCCAATTCCGAATGGTGTATTGCATTTAGGAGTTTGTCATTAGCTGCTTTGCCGGCGCTTTTAACCCTTTTTCGCTAGCGGGGGTTAAAAGCACCCGGCTAGTAGCCAAAAAGTGCTGCTTAAATGGCGGTAAAGTGCCGCTAAAAATAGCGGCGCTTTACCGCCGACGCCCCCAATGCCCCAGTGTGAAAGGGCTCTTAAGCGTTACTAAACCCACAGAAGCAAAATCGGTGTGTATATGCAGTAAAGCATGCTTGTTATACTCACTGTGGAGCCTAAGGGGTTAAACCTCTGAATTGTGTAAAAAGGCTGTCTGATCCTGTCTTCTCTGATCCTCCCCTTCCACTGTCCCCAATCCCTCTCATGATAGTACAGAGCCTTGGGGGCACTCTGCACTCTTGGTGTGTATTGCTAGAGAGTTTTTGTTTTTCAAAGGGTGCATGTGATCAGCACAGGGCCAATCAGCGCTGTCCAGACAGAGGGTCGGCGGTCATGCAGCCTCATAGGACAGTCAGAGTCGAATGAAAACTCTTCCTACAAGCTTTAACCCGTGTTCAGCTAGACACTAATAGAAGTCACACGATTTCTATATACTGCTGATGAGAAAAGGAATTTAGCAGTTTATATTTAATAAAATAATTGAATTTCCATGCTCTGTGTACTGTGGGAGACCAGATATATTGAATGCAGGTTCCTGGGTTTAGTAACACTTTAGCTGAATTTATAAGCTGATTGGCTACCATGCACAGCTTAGTTACACCAGATTCTGTGTGCACCAGCTTTAGTAAATCTCCTCTAGTAAGTATACACTGGGGACATGGGCGTCCGCAGGTAGGGGCAAGGGGGGTCAAGTGCCCCCCTCTGGTATCCGGGATCGAATCGTAAATTCAGCACAGTTGCGTCGCTATCGGGGTGCGGGCAGCCCGCACCAGGGTGCCACGCGCCAGTGGGGTGACACCATCAAGGTGCTGTCAAGCCCCCCCATCAGCAGGGCCGCTGATAGGCCAGTACAACTGGCCCTGCTGTACCGGGCCCGACCAGAAGGGGGGCCCGGGCAACCTGCTGTAATGTTATGTAAAAAAATGTTACCATCCGACCACCGTCCTTCGCCACATGCCACCAATGCCATAATGTGCTGCAGACAGTGCCACTCATGCCGCCAATGCCGTAATGTCCTGCAGACAGTGCCACCCATGCCATCAATGCTGTAATGAACATACCCCTTTCCGTTTTTTTCCCCCTTCCCGGTGGGGCTGAAGGAGGGACCAGGGGCGGGGCCAGGGTGGAGCTGAAGGGGGCCCCGTCAGGTAGGCTGAAGGGGCCCCATGATTTCTATCAGCGGCCCTGCCCATCAGTGTAGTGTGACTTCTGTCTCTTTTCCCTGCTTTGGCGGCCCCATTTTCCACATGGAGGAGATTATAGCTCGATCAAGAGAGAGATCGAGAGACTTCAGCCTTCAGAAAAGCTGAGGGAGAGAGCGCTACAGGACAAAGAATGAGGAGTGTGCTGGGCAGAAGCCAGAGAGAGAGCCACGCTGCCTAGCGCCACCAGAGAGAGCCACGCTGCCTAGCGCCACCAGAGAGAGCCACGCTGCCCAGCATTACCAGAGAGAGAGACACGCTGCCCAGCATTACCAGAGAGAGAAAGACTAAAGCCCCATACACACGGTCGGAAAATCCGACCACCAAATCCATCGGATTTTTTCCAACGGATTAGTCCGACACTGGTGTTGCATACACACGGTCGGACAAAGTTGTCGGAAAATCCGATCATTCTGAACGTGGTGACGTTTGTTGCGTACGACGGGACTACGTAGAGGCTAGTAGCCAATAGCTTTGGTCTTGTAATGTGATCTGAACATGCGTGGCACTTTGTCCGTCGGAATTCGCTACACACGATCGGCATTGGTGTGATCGGACTTTGTTGTGGGAAAATTTTTAGAGCAGGAGATACAACTTTGTCTGTCGGACAATCCGATGGAAAATGTCCGATGGTGCCTACACACGGTCGGAATTTCCGACAACATTGTCCGATAGGACAGAATCCATCGGAAAATCCGACCGTGTGTATTGGGCTTAAGCCACAACCAGGGTACAGACATGCTACACTACTGACCAGAGTCGCCCCCCGGGGAACCCAGAGTGAGCGATCGTCCAGTCAGAGGGATCACTGCTGTAGTTTCCCTGGGTCTGGTAAGAGGGACTGTTGGCCATTATCCATTACTTATCCTAGGGACTGTAATACGTCTGCAGTCTCTGACCATGATAATGTGATAATGACATTGTCGAAAAAGGGCGGTGCATGGGTTACCCTAAAATGATGCCCCCCCTTGAAAAAATTTCTGCGGACGCCCATGAGTAGGGAATAGCTTGATGTCAGTAGTTTATTTTTATTATTATTTTTATCATAACTTTTTAAAAATGTTGCTATTTTTTACAATTTTATTTAATAATATATTATTATTATTTTTTTTTTTTTATACAATTTTTTAGGAGCTCTATTGGGGGGCTTTGGTGAGATATCAGAGGTCTAAACAGATCACCTTATGTCTCACTTTTAAGACCGAGATTCCCCAGTCCCTTCTTCTGCAGCAAAGCAGCAGGGGGAATCTGTGCAGCACAGCGTGATTAGGGTGTGCCCAGGCACACCTGGCACACCCTGTGCACACACCTATGGCTATATTAGCACAAGCATGGTAGACAGCGTTATCATATGTGTGAGGACAGGGTGTTCCTGCACCCCAATCACCCTGTGCAATGCTGATTTCTCCTGCTTCCTGGTGCCCCATCACCTCCCCCCTGCAGTGCTGCCAGCTTCCCTCCTCTCCTCTCCCCTGGCTACAGTGTTGATGTTTCAGGATGGAGAGGGGGGGGGGGGAACGGCTGGTAAATATTTCATTTACTGGCCCCTTCCTTTTCTGAACAAACACAGTGAGTGATCTGTATCAGTTGCTCCTGTGTTCATTCTTGACTGAAGCATACTAAACTATGGGGTTGATTTACTAAATCACTTTTTTACTAAATAAATTTAGATCTGAGTGGAAGTTATGAAATGAGGGGAAGCTCTGCTTATTTTATCATCCAATCATGTACAAGCAAAAATGCTGTTTTTTATTTTCCTTGCATGTCCCCCTTGGATCTACAGCGACTGCACTTCCAAATGCACTTGTACTGCAAAGTGGATTTGCCTTTAGTAAGACCCCTTTCACACCAAGGGCGTTTTGCAGGCGCTATAGCATTAGAAATAGCGCCTGCAATCCGCCCTCAAACAGCTGCTCCATTGTCTGTAGTGTGAAAGCCGGCGGGCTTTCACACTGCAGCAGTGCGCTGGCAGGGCGTCACAAAAAGTCCTGCCAGCAGCTTCTTTGGAGCGGTGAAGGAACGGTGAACTCACCGCTCCTCCACCGCTGCTCCCCATTGAAATCAATGGGGCAGCGCTGTAATACCGCCGGCAAAAGGCTGCTATTGCAGCCTTTTGCCGGGGGTTTTAACCCTTTCTCTGCCACCAGCGGGGGGTAAAAGCGCCCCACTAGCGGCCGTAATGCGCTGCAAATGCGACGGTAAAACACCGATATTTTTAGATTTACCGCCGACTCTATGGGTGGTGTGGTGTGAAAGGGGTCTAAATAAAAACCCATTGTGTGACCACTAACAGCTGCCATATTTATGGGACCCAGTGGCAGGATATCGCTATCTGTTCTAGGTTATCCACCACTGTATTACGAATGACTTGCGTTTTTAAGTCATTTTCAAGGCTAGAATGATTTTTTTTTAATGTGCGAAAAAAAGAATGCAAAAAACAGCTCTGGCAGCAATGGGACTAAACAGACCTCTTAGTACATTCAATGTCAGCTCACAGCCAGCAGGTGGCGATATCTGTTTCTGCAGTCCGCTTTGTGATTTTTACCTACAAGTAAGACTATAATAAGGCTTACAGTGCATTCGGGAAAGTATTCACAGCACTTCCATTTTTCCACATTTTGTTATGTTGCAACCTTTTTTTCAAAAAGGATTAAATTCATTATTTTCCTCAGAATTCTACAAACAATCCCCCATAATGACAACATGAAAGAAGTTTGTTTGAAATCTTTGTAAATGTGTTAAAAATAAAAAAGGAAAAAAAATCCCATGTACATAAGTATCACAGCCTTTGCTCAATACTTTGGTGAAGCTCCTTTGGCACCAATTACAGCCTCAAGTCTTGTTGGGTATGATGTATGTTGAGTATGATTCTACAAGCTGGGCACACCTATTGTTTGTCAGTTTCTCCCATTCCTCTTTGCAGGACCTCTCAAGCTCCATCAGGTTGGACGGGGAGTGTCGGTGCACAGCCATCTTCAGATCTCTCCAGAGATGTTCAATGGGGTTCAAGTCTAGGCTCTGGCTGGGCCAGTCAAGGACATTCACGGAGTTGTCCCGTAGCCACGCCTTTGTTATCTTGGCTGTGTGCTCAGGGTCGTTGTCCTGTTAGAAGATGAACCTTCATCCGAGTCTGAGGTCCAGCGTGTTTTGGAGCAGGTTTTCATCAAGGATGTCTCTGTACATTGCTGAATTCATCTTTCCCTCAATCCTGACTAGTCTTCCAGCTCCTTCCGAAGAAAAACATCCCCACAACATGATGCTGCCACCACCATGCTTCACTGTAGGGATTTTATTGGCCAGTTGATGAGCGGTGCCTGGTTTCCTCCAGACATGACGTTTGCCATTCCGGCCAAAGAGTTCAATCTTTGTTTTATCAGACCAGAGAATTTTGTTTCTCGTGGTCTGAGAGTCCTTCAGGTGCCTTTTGGCAAACTCCAGGCGGGCTGTCATGTGCCTTTTTACTGAGGAGTGGCATCCGTCTGGCCACTCTACCATACAGGCCTGATTGGTGGAGTGCTGCAGAGATGGTTGTTCTTCTGGAAGGTTCTCCTCTCTCTACAGAGAAATGCTGGAGCTCTGTCAGAGTGACCATCGGGTTCTTGGTCATCTCCGTGACTTCCCTACTCCCCCGATCCCTCAGTTTGGCCGGGCGGCCCGCTCTAGGAGGAGTCCTGGTGGTTTCAAACTCATTCCATTTACAGATGATGGAGGCCACTGTGTTTATTGGGGCCTTCAATGCTGCAGACATTTTTCTGTACCCTTCCCCCGATTTGTGCCTCCATACAATCCTGTCTCGGAGGTCTACAGACAATTCCTTGGACTTCATGGCTTGGTTTGTGCTCTGACCTTATATAGACAGGTGTGTGCCTTTCCCAAATTTTGTTCAATCAACTGAATTGACCACAGGTGGACTCCAATCAAGTTGTAGAAACATCCCAAGGATGATCACCAGTGGCGGTGCGTGCATAGAGGGCGCAGGAGCGCCCCCCCCCTCTCCTGCACCGCTCTATCACCAATAGATAGATTCATGCATTGCATGAATCTATCTATTGTCACCGCTGCCGCCCCCTATTCAGGTGTCCGGCCCCTGATCGGGCGCCGGGCATCTGAATTACAGTGGGGGGGGGGGGTGTTTCTGGAAGCGCCCCTATTAGAGCTGTAAGCTCTAATAGGCGACCTTATTAGAGCGGTGTGCTCTAATAGGCTTCCCTAAGTGTAAACAGCGGGCGCACTGCTGTGCGTTCGCTGATTACATAGTATTGTGTTAGAGAAGCGAATACATCGCTTCCCTAACACAGACCCGCCTCTCAGCCAATCAGGTTGCCAGGTCTGTTACCTGTCACCTGATTGGCTGAAGTCACAGGCGCTGTGATTGGACGCTAGGCGTCCAATCATAGCAGAAGACAGGAGGAGCGCGGGAGAAGACATCCGACGGAGACACCGCTCGTCGCCTGACGCCGTCACCAGCTGCACACCGGGACAAGGTAAGTGCAGAGGGCAGGCAGGGGGCCCAGTGGCAGCACTTGAGGGGCACAGTGGCAGCACTTAAGGGGCACAGTGGCAGCACTTAAGGGCACAGTGGCAGCGTTTGGAGCACAGTGGCAGCACTTAAGGGGCACAGTGGCAGCACTTAAGGGGCACAGTGGCAGCGTTTGGAGCACAGTGGCAGCACTTGGGGCACAATGGCAGAACTCGGGGTACAATGGCAGAACTTGGGGCACAATGGCAGCACTTGGGGCACAGTGGCAGCACTTGGGGCACAGTGGCAGCACTTGGGGCACAGTGGCAGCGTTTGATGGGCACAGTGGCAGCACTTGGGGCACAGTGACAGCATTTAATGGGCACAGTGGCATCGTTTAATGGGCACAGTGGCAGCATTTAATGGGCACAGTGGCAGCGTTTAATGGGCACAGTGGCAGCGTTTGATGGCACAGTGAGGCTGTTTGTTTGCGCCCCCCCAAAAATTTTGAGCACCAGCCGCCACTGATGATCAGTGGAAACAGGAGGCACCTGAGCTCAATTTTGAGAGTCATGGCAAAGGCTGTGCATAGCTATGTAAATGGGATTTATTTTTTTTGTTTTGTTTTTTAATGCCATTATGGGGGATTGTTTGTAGAATTTTGAGGAAAATAATGAATTTAATCCATTTTGTAATAAGGCTGTAACATAACAAAAGCGCTTTGATTATTTGAATGCACTGAACCTGTACTGTAGATAAAATGAATATCTCCTAAACGTGCTCTATTTATAAGATATTCACATCTGGATGAAGTCACCGACACGTGTGCTCTGAAGATCCGGCATACCGTGCAGAACCTTCAGAACTTTGTGCTGAAGCTGAGAGTGACATTATCATGGCTTTGGCCACTCATAGGCCCCTTTCACACTGGGGCGTTTTTCAGGCGTTTTTCAGGCGCTTTAGCGTTAAAAAAAGCGCCTGTAAAACGCCTGAAAGAAGCCTCATCTGCAATTCCAATGTGAAAACTCAAGTGCTTTAAGAGCCCTTTCACACTGCCAGCGCCCGAAAAATGCTCGTAAAGTGCTGCTTAGGCTGCTTTCACACTGGGGCGGTTTTCAGGCGGTACAGCGCTAAAAATAGCGCCTGTACACCGCCTGAAAAAACCGGCCCCATTCACTCCAGTGTGAAAGCCGGCGGGCTTTCACACTGGAGCGGTGCGCTAGCAGGACCGCAACAAAAGTCCTGCTAGCAGCATCTTTGGAGCGGTGAAGGAGCGGTGTATTTACCGCTCCTATACCGCTCCTTCCCATTGAAATCAATGGGAAACCGCGGGGATACCGCCCGCAAACCGCCGCTGCAGCGGCGCTTTGCGGAGGTTTTTAACCCTTTTGCGGCCGCTAGCGGGGGTTAAAACCACCCCGCTAGCGGCCGCATACCGCGGGTAAAACGATGGTAAAGCAGCGCTAAATATAGCGCTGCTTTACCGTCGCCGCCCCGCACCGCCCCAGTGTGAAAGCAGCCTTAATCTAGCGGCGCTTTACCAGCGCTTTTCGAGCGCTAGTGGGGCGATTTTAACCCCCTGCTAGTGGCCAAAAAAGGGTTAAAAGCGCCCACAAAGCGCTGCTGCTACAAGCGCTTTTCAGGCGCTTTTCAGGCGCTTCCCATTGATTTCAATGGGAAGAGGCGCTTTAGGAGCGGTGTATTCACCGCTCCAAAAGCGCTGCAAAGAAGCTGCTTGCAGGACTTTTTCTGACGCCCTGCCAGCGCAGCGCCTCAGTGTGAAAGCACTCGGGCTTTCACATTGGGATTGCAGTTGCAGCTTCTTTCAGGCGCTTTACAGGCGCTTATTTTAACGCTAAAGCGCCTGAAAAATGCCATAGTGAGAAAGGGGTCTCAGTGTGAAAGCACTCGGGCTTTCACATTGGGATTGCAGTTGCGGCTTCTTTCAGGCGCTTTACAGGCACTTTTTTTTAAAGCTAAAGCCCCTGAAAAACGCCTGAAACACGCCCCAGTGTGAAAGGGGTCATACAGCCGGAGCCTGTGAACCCGGAAGAAAGAGTGCACCAGTGACAGCGCACCACTGGAGGGCCTCATTCTAAGTTAAAGCAGGGTTTCACCTAAAAAAAATTTTTTTTAAAAGTCAGCAGCTAAAAAAAGTCGCTGCTGACTTTTAATAAGTACACTTACCCTCCCAGGGTGCCCGTGATGTCGGTCGTGGAGGCCGAGATGTCCCTCAGCGATCCGGTTCCAGCGCCGCCATCGGCAGTAAGGGAAACGGCTGCCCGTTTCCTACTGCGCATGCGCGAGTCGGCGCGCGGCCTACTGCGCATGCGCGAGTCAAATTTGTGAATGGGGAACGCGATGTGTTGTGGGACACAGTTCCCATAACACACCGCGCCCCATTCACTAGAAGACGCGCTCGGAGCAGAGGAGAGAACATCACAGCGGAGCTGGAAGAGGCAGATTAGGACGATCTGCCTAGCAACAGCCATTTCTGGTAAGTAAAAAAATTTTTTTTTTTTTTTCATTTTAAATTGTTATTAACATTTTTTTAAAGTTTTTTTTTTTTCAGGGTGGCCCACCACTTTAAGTAATTCATAATGTGTTAGTATGCGATGCATACTAGTACATTATGCAATTGTCTTACAGCCAGGTATTTTTTTTTTTAATGCAGTGGTTTACTACTGCTTTAATATCAGTATAATAGTGTAACATAGGGAGAGGGAATGTCACTCACCGTATATATGATGATGAAAGCCACCAAAAATGCTATGATGACACCACCAACAATAAGACCAACACGTAGAGGCCACTTTCTAAGCGATTCAGAATCTGTGAGACAGAAAATACAATGTAAAATATATTAGCTTTAGATACACAAATGATAAATATACAATGTATCAGTTTGTGTTGTTACATAGTTACATAGTTGGTAAGGTTGAATAAAAAAAAAAACAGTCCATCCAGTGAGTGAGTGTGGGTGCATGTCTACAATTGTCCCTATCCCTGTGCATCATGTCTCATTAGGATGCTCATCTATCATTATTATTTTATTTAAGGTACCCATATAGCGCTGTCAATTTACGCAGCGCTCCACACATACCTCGCACACTCACATCAGTCCCTACCCTCAAGGAGCCCACAAACCAAGGTCCTCCAACATTCATATACCAGGGCCAATTTTGGACAGAAGCCAATCAACCTACCAGCATGTCTTTGGCGTGGCGGTTGTTGGTGGTCATGTGACATCTCACCTGTATGATCCTCCATCAGGAGAGCAGAGAAGAGACAACAAGACACAATGTTACTATTCTGTGTCACTATGATCCCCCAGAGAAGAGGAGACAAGATGACCCCCAATCTATAACACCCCCATACATGGAATATAACATGACCCCCCCATAGTCACCAATACCTTCTGCTTCCAGCATTCTGATGAACATCGTATCATTGATCAGCCAGTATTCCCGGATCTCCTCACTGATCGGGTTTGTGATCCTGACCCGGAATCTCCTCTCGGCGTCGTCTCTCTGCACACTGGGGATAATCAGCGTCCTATTGTCATCTATCAGCCGGTATCTTTCAGGGAGAGGCTCCCCGTCCACCTCCCAGGTCACAGCGCTCTCTTCTCCAGAGAACTGGACGCTCACCGCGACCTCCTCACCCAGCCGGCTGAAGTTACTGGTGATGTTGGAGATGAGAACCGGATCTGGAATGATCAGTCATATATCACCAATAGAGAGCCCAGATACATGAAATAGAGTGCTAGCTCTTGAACACACACTGATTATTTGAATGGCAGCCCCGCCCCACATACAGTCCCCAGTGTTCAGTTTTCCCCATAGAGTACAATGGAGTAAGGAGTAGCTAGTAGCAGGGCTGCCATAAGGGGGGTACAGCCGATACAACTGTAAGGGGCCCCTGGGGCCAGTGGGGTCTGCCCGGGCCAGGAGAAGGCAGGAGTGGATTAAGGGAAGCCGTGTTGTGCAGTACACAAAATGATCTCACAGCTTCTGATGCTCTGTGTCATTGAGCTCAGACATCAAGCTCTTTACTGCCACTTCTGGCTACTATGTGCATGTGCACCCCTCGAGTGAGCTGCCTGTACTGTGCTCCTCTGTGTCAGCAACATGTTAGCTTTGTGAAAATGAGCTGGGACTAGGTAGGAAGATTTCCTTTACAAGTAGGGGCTGTGAAGGAAAAGGAGGGGGCTGTTTGTGATGTCAAGGGAGGGGCCAGAGCCCTGTGTGTTTACAGATTTGTGTATGTGGGGGGCTGACATAAATAACGGGGGGGTTGACATATATACAGGTGTGAGGGGCGGGTGACATATATACAGGTGTGTTGGAGGGCTGACATACATATACAGGTGTGGGGGTGACATATATACAGATGAGAGGGGGTGTGGGGGGGCTGACATATATACAGGTGTGGGGGGCTGACATATATACAGGTGGGTGTGTGTAGAGGTGACATATATACAGGTGTGTGTGAGGGCTGACATATATACAGGTGTGGAGGGGTAACATATACAGGTGGGGGGTGACATATATACAGGGTGGGGCTGACATATATACAGTGTGGGTGTGTGTGGGGGAGGTGACATATATAGAGGTGTGTGTGTGTGTGGGGGGGCTGACATATATACAGGTGTGTGTGGGGGGGTGACATATATACAGGTGTGTGTGGGGGGCTGACATATATACAGGTGTGTGTGTGTGGGGGGGGCTGACATATATACAGGTGTGTGGGGGGACTGACATATATACAAGTGTGAGGGGGGTTGACATATATACAAGAGTGAGGGGGGACTGACATATATACAGGAGTGCGGGGGGATGACGCCGGTCACCGCTTTACCAGGGGGGGGCGGCTTGACGGCACCTACTAAAACTGCTTCCTGGCCCCCTCTGCACCCACTGTTCTCTTCAGCTGTACTCCCCTGATGGTGGCCCATCATAGTGCTATGATGTTTGGGCCTGGTGCTAATTGTTCTAATCACATGGCTGGGGGTGGGAATTGTCAAATCCGAGGGGAGAGAGATGTTAAAATGGCATTACTATCCACTCCCACTATGATCATCTTCTATACAGATCAGATTATTCCCCCAGTAATTGCCCCTCTCACCTCTGATCTCCAGCCGGTATTCCCGGATCTCCTCACTGACCGGGTTTGTGATCCTGACCCGGAATCTCCTCTCGGCGTCGTCTCTCTGCACACTGGGGATAATCAGCGTCCTATTGTCATCTATCAGCCGGTATCTTTCAGGGATCGGCTCCCCGTCCACCTCCCAGGTCACATCGCTCTCTTCTCCTGAGAACTGGACGATCACCGCCATCTCCTCACCCAGCCGGGCACTGGTGATGTTGCAGATGAGAACCGGATCTGGAATGATCAGGAGAAAGAAGATCGCCATCAGTCATAGCTCACCAGCACAGAGCCCAGATACATGGAATAGAGTGCTAGCTCTTGTACCCACAATGATTAGTTATGTGATCTGCCAGCAATACTAGGGGTGACACCCTTTCCAAACTTCCATTCAGGGACACCCCCCCCCCCAGCATGCATCGGTCTGTGACACATCACAAGGGGGCGGTGTCGCCAGGTGGCCCTGCCCCTTACTTATTTAAGAACGGTCACTCAGATTACAATGCAGTCGGGGTGGGTGGCCGTGATCGAGAGCAGAGCTGAGTTTATAGGCAACTTTAGTGCCTCAGATAGAAAAAGC
Organism: Lithobates sylvaticus; assembly: GCA_028564925.1. Lineage (NCBI taxonomy): Eukaryota > Metazoa > Chordata > Amphibia > Anura > Ranidae > Lithobates > Lithobates sylvaticus. The sequence goes on along the minus strand of CM053027.1, from coordinate 14,270,483 downwards.
ATTTGTTTAATGTATGTTAGCCTATCATTGCAGAGAGTGTAATTGTTCTTTCAATGTTAGGCCAACATACATTAAACAAATGCTCTTTATATCTAAGGCACTTAAGTTGCATAAAAAAAAAAAAAACCATACTTTAGACTACAAAAAGGAATACAAATGACCTGAGGGATCTGGAGTAAAATTTTAACAATTGAAGCCTCAAGACGAATCTAAAATGAGCTTCCCCTACTTGATATGTACAAATCCATGCACAATGCAGTGAATTAGACATGTGCAATTATTTTTTTTTTTTTTTTCTTTTGTTTTTTTTTCATTATATTCGTTCATTCGTTATCTACGAATGAACGAACGATTCTCTAAAAATTTTAACGAATCGTTCGAATCAACAATGAAAATCCGAAAAAAACGAATTAGAAACATTGAATCTACGAAAGAAGAAAATCCGAAAAACGAAAACGAACAACGAAAATCAAAATTAATGAAAAAATTTGTACATTCGTAACTTTTTTTTTTTGTGAATTGGTAATTTTCTGTGTCCCTTACAATGGCGCTGCTTAACGTGCTTCGAATGGATTGAACGAAAAAATTCGTACATTCGTAACTTTTCTTTTTTTTGCGATTCGTAATTTTCCGTGTCACTTACAATGGCGCTGCTTAACGGGCTTCGAATGGATTGAACGAAAAAATTCGTACATTCGTAACTTTTCTTTTTTTTGCGATTCGTAATTTTCCGTGTCTCTTACAATGGCGCTGCTTAACGTGCTTCGAATGGATTGAACGAAAAAAATTTGTACATTCATAACTTTTTTTTTTTTTGTTGAATTGGTTTTCTGTGTCCCTTACAATGGCGCTGCTTAACGTGCAACGAATGGATTGAACGAAAAAATTCGTAATTCGTAACTTTTTTTTTTTTGCGATTCGTAATTTTCCGTGTCTCTTACAATGGCGATGCTTAACGTGCCTCGAATGGATTGAACAAAAAATTCGTACATTCGTAACTTTTTTTTCGATTCGTAATTTTCCGTGTCTCTTAAAATGTAATAATAGCATACACATTACAAAATTATGAATTATGCTCCGATTACGAATCTACGAATGTTACGAATGTTAGGAAAGTACGAATAAATACGAATGCGTCCGAATTTCGAATAAACGAAAATTAAACGGAAAAACGAATCAACGAAAAAAATTAACTCTTACGAAAATACGAATCGTTACGAATACTAACACCGACGACTTACGAATTTACGAATCGTACGAATCAACGGAAACGAAAAAAACGAAAATAAACAAAAATTTTGGTTGTGCACATGTCTACAGTGAATGCACCAGTGGCGGCCCCCCTAATCCATGCGCCAGGCCCCTAATCTCCATGCAGGGCGCTGGACGCATGGATTTCTATGGGGGTTTTTTTTTTTTCTGGAAACACATGATTAGAGCCTGAGGTTCTAATTGGCTTAAAAAAAAAGGGTGGGCTCGGGGGGGGGGGGGCAGAGCACTGCCCACCCAGTTGTGTGACAATAGCAAATTAATATTTGCTATTGTCTTCCTGATTCTCCTCCCGACCAATCAGGAAGTGGGTCCTGAGTAAGGCCGCCTTCCCATCCGTCACCCGTGGGGGGGTGGTGGCGGCGTGTGGTCTGAGTGAGTGGGGCAGGTTTCGGCGGTGGGTGGCAGTGGTGCGAGTGGGAGGTGGTTTGTTTGCCGCCCCCCCCCCCCCAAAATATTGAGCACCAGCCGCCACTGGAATGCACATACACAAAATAAATTCAACCATAGGGAAACACTAGTACTTAATGTACCTGAAGTCTGTAACACACTGAGGAGGAGGACTGAGCACTGCAGCATCCAGTATTCTGTCCCGGAGTCGGGACACTTGGGGCTCCACATCTGTAAGACACGCCGAACACCGGCAGGTAGGGGTGATGTCAGGGACGGGAGGCAGAAAAACAGGGCTGGCTAATGCCCACGGCTCCTCCTTTGTGAAAGCACCCAATTAGGAAGGGGAGGGGGCTTTATCCACCTCTTACTGTGTTTCTCCAGAAGAGGCAGGGCGCCGCACGGCTCGCCGAGATGATGTCATCGGCAATCGATGCAGAATTGCGAACGGCTGCATCGGCCGGGTCAGTTTCATTCCGCGACACTGTATTGTCCCGGAATGAAGGTGCCCGGGACCAACCTGCAAAATGCAGGACTATCCCGGGCAATCCGGGACTCATGGTCACCCTAAGCCCCCGTACACACGTCGGAAATTCCGACCACAAAAATCCGTCAGATTTTTTTCCGACGCTGGTGTTGCATACACACGTTTGGACAAAGTTGTCGGAAAATCCGATCATTCTGAACGTGGTGACGTTCGTTGCGTACGAAGGAACTATGTAGAGGCTGGTAGCCAATAGCTTTGATCTGAGCATACGTGGCACTTTGTCCGTCGGAATTCTCTACACACGATCGGACATTTTCCGTCGTGTACGGGGCATAAGTGTTACTGGCCTCTATAAATAAGTGTATCTCTTTATTTGCCCCCATAGAGTACAATGCAGTGTAGAGAAGTGTGATGCAGTATATGGACTCTTACCCAGAACACGGATCTCTGTAGTGGAGAGTGGAATTGTTGAGTGACTGTTATACTCTGTAATATACACACAGGAATCTTCCTTCTTAGCCTGGGTCAGCGTCCAGCAGCCGCTCCCGGGGTCCAGGTGAAGCCTGGTCTTGCCATGGTCATTGATTTTCAGACTGTCACAGTACAACAACAGTAAAGAATCTACTACCCCTCCACATCGTCTGTACAGATCCAGAAAACTTTTAGAAGACTGAGGACACTTCATGTAACATTCCGTGATCTCCGATCCGCTCCGAATGTACACCGTTCCCCATGTCAGCAATGGGCAGATCAGGATACTCAGGAGACCTAACAAAAGAAATATATTTTTGGGGGCGGCAAACAATGCGCCTACAGCCCCGCCCCCCGTTCAATCGGTCACCAGCCCCGCACTTATCTCATCTATTGGGCAGGTGATGGGTGGCAGCTTCCCCTGCATCTCCTCCTCAGCATCACAGCGGGTTCCGGTGTGCGTCTCCTCCCTCCTCCTCATCAGATGCCAATAGGATAGCTTCTCTTTTCGGCCAATCAGGTTACCGGTCTCAAACCTGCTTCCTGATTGGCCGGGGGGAAATAAGGAAGACAATAGCGAATATTCATTTGCTAATGTCACACAACTGGGTGGGCTCGGGGGGGGGGGGGCAGTGCTCTACGCCCCGAGCCCACTCTTTTTTGAAGCCTATTAGAGCCTCTGGCTCTAATCATGTGCTTAAAAAAAAAAGACAGACAGACAGGGGCAAGGTGCAGACACCATGGCTCTTTCCTGGCTCTGTCACGGGGGATGCGCATTTTCACCACCTCAGTTATGAATTATGATCATGTCTTCTCTGCTTTTTTACAGGTAAATGTCTTCTATCCATCTGTATGCTCTGCTGACCTGCACTCCCCAACACCAGACCTGACCTGCACCCCCCCCCCCAACACCAGACCTGACCTGCACCCCCCCCCCCCCAACACCAGACCTGACCTGCACCCCCCCAACACAAGACTTGACCTGCACCCCCCCAACACCAGAACTGACCTGCACCCCCCCAACACCAGACCTGACCTGAAACTCCCCCCTCTCCCCCCAACACCAGACCGGACCTGCACCCCACCCCCAACACCAGACCTGACCTGCACCCCCCCAACACCAGACTTGACCTGCACCCCCCAACACCAGAACTGACCTGCACTCCCCCCCAACACCAGACCTGACCTGCACCCCCCCAACACCAGAACTGACCTGCACCCCCCCAACACCAGCCTGACCTGCACCCCCCAACACCAGAACTGACCTGCACCCCCCCAACACCAGACTTGACCTGCACCCCCCAACACCAGAACTGACCTGCACCCCCCCCCCAACACCAGACCTGACCTGCACCCCCCCCCAACACCAGACCCCCCTGCACCCCCCCCAACACCAAAACCACCTACCTGCCCCCCCCCCAACACCAGACTCACTCTCTACCATGGAATATAGAGTGTGCTAGCTCTTTACAAGCTGCTGCCTGCACCTCACAGCCGGCGCCCACTGCGCAATGCGCGAGCGGCGCCGCACATCGTTCGCACAGTCATTGGGAACCTGTCACGTGTCCCAGATGACTGACTGCCGAGAGGAAGTGACGTTTCAGCCCGGCTGAGGAAAAAGCAGATTTTGTGGGACCACCTAGCAACAGGGAGAAATAGGTAAGTGAATTTTTTTCTTTTATCCATTATTTTTTATTGTTAGATTTATGTAAATAGGCATAAATACTTTAGACTACAAAAAGGAATACCCTGAGCTTCCCCTCTGTACAAACACACCACTCCATGCAGGGCGCTGGACGCATTTCATGGGGGTTTTTTTTTATTCTCATGTCCCTAATTGGCTTAAAAAAAAAGTCGGGGGGGGGGGGGGGAGCACTGCCCACCCAGTTATGTTGTGACAATAGCAAATTAATATTTGCTATTGCTTCCTGACGACTCAGGAAGTGGTCCTGAGACACGCCAACGTGGGGGGGGGGGGGGTGGTGGCCGGCAGAGTAGTGGGGCAGGTTTCGGGGTGGGTGCATGTCAGGTTTGTTTGCCGCCCCCCCCCCCAAAATATTGAGGCCGAATGCACATACACATAAAAAACAGGGAAATACTGTACTTAATGTACCTAATGCACCTGAGGAGGAGGACTGGCTCCATCCAGTATTCTTTGTCGGGAAAGCCCCCACTGTGTTTCTCCAGAAGAGGCAGGGCGCCGCACGGCTCGCCGAGATGATGTCATCGGCAATCGATGCAGAATTGCGAACGGCTGCATCGGCCGGGTCAGTTTCATTCCGCGACACTGTATTGTCCCGGAATGAAGGTGCCCGGGACCAACCTGCAAAATGCAGGACTATCCCGGGCAATCCGGGACTCATGGTCACCCTAAGCCCCCGTACACACGGTCGGAAATTCCGACCACAAAATCCGTCAGATTTTTTTCCGACGCTGGTGTTGCATACACACGGTTGGACAAAGTTGTCGGAAAATCCGATCATTCTGAACGTGGTGACGTTCGTTGCGTACGAAGGAACTATGTAGAGGCTGGTAGCCAATAGCTTTGATCTGAGCATGCGTGGCACTTTGTCCGTCGGAATTCTCTACACACGATCGGAAAAAGTCCGATCGGATTTTGTTGTCGGAAAATTTGAGAGCAGGATCTCAAATTTTTTCCGACGGAAAAAGTCCGATGGAGCCCACACACGGGCGGATTTTCCGACAACATGGTCCGATCGGACATTTTCCGTCGTGTACGGGGCATAAGTGTTACTGGCCTCTATAAATAAGTGTATCTCTTTATTTTCCCCCATATTGTACAAAGTACCGTGGAGAGAAGTGTGATGCAGTATATGGACTCTTACCCAGAACACGGATCTCTGTAGTGGAGAGTGGAATTGTTGAGTGACTGTTATACTCTGTAATATACACACAGGAATCTTCCTTCTTAGCCTGGGTCAGCGTCCAGCAGCCGCTCCCGGGGTCCAGGTGAAGTCTGGTCTTGCCATGGCCATTGATTTTCAGACTGTCACAGTACAACAACAGTAAAGAATCTACTACCCCTCCACATCGTCTGTACAGATCCAGAAAACTTTTAGAAGACTGAGGACACTTCATGTAACATTCCGTGATCTCCGATCCGCTCCGAATGTACACCGTTCCCCATGTCAGCAATGGGCAGATCAGGATACTCAGGAGACCTAACAAAAGAAATATATATCACTTGAAGTAGCATTAAACCCTTCATTTTTTTTTTTTTAACTTAAAGGCAATGGCGGCTGGTGTTATATTATTTTTGGGGGCGGCAAACAATGCACCTACAGCCCCGCCCCCAGTGTTCAATTGGTCACCAGCCCCGCACTTATCTCATCTATTGGGCAGGTGATGGGTGGCAGCTTCCCCTGCATCTCCTCCTCAGCATCACAGCGGGTTCCGGTGTGCGTCTCCTCCCTCCTCCTCATAGGCGGCCAATAGGATAGCTTCTCTTTTCGGCCAATCAGGTTATCGGTCTCAAACCTGCTTCCGGATTGGCCGGGGGGAAATAAGGAAGACAATAGCGAATATTCATTTGCTAATGTCACACAACTGGGTGGGCTCGGGGGGGGGGGGGCAGTGCTCTACGCCCCGAGCCCACCTTTTTTGAAGCCTAGAGCCTCTGGCTCTAATCATGTGCTTCAAAAAAAAAGACAGACAGACAGGGGCAAGGTGCAGACACCATGGCTCTTTCCTGGCTCTGTCACGGGGGATGCGCATTTTCACCACCTCAGTTATGAATTATGATCATGTCTTCTCTGCTTTTTTACAGGTAAATGTCTTCTATCCATCTGTATGCTCTGCTGACCTGCACTCCCCCCAACACCAGACCTGACCTGCACCCCCCCCCCCCCCCAACACCAGACTTGACCTGCACCCCCCCCCCAACACCCCCCCAACACCAGACCTGACCTGCACCCCCCCCCCCCCAACACCAGACCTGACCTGCACCCCCCCCCCCAACACCAGACTTGACCTGCACCCCCCCAACACCAGAACTGACCTGCACCCCCCCCCAACACCAGACCTGACCTGAAACTCCCCCCTCTCCCCCCAACACCAGAGTTGATCTGCACCCCCCCCCCCAACACCAGACCTGACCTGCACCTCCCCCCAACACCAGACTTGACCTGCACCCCCCAGCAGCAGACTTGACCTGCACCCCCCCCCCAAAACCAGACTTGACCTGCACCCCCTGAAACACCAGACCTGCACCCCCCAACACCAGACCTGACCTGCACCCCCCCAACACCAGACCTGACCTGCACTCCCCCCTCCTCTCCCAACACCAGATCACATTTATTCCTATATACTGATCTCCATGTATACACCGCTGGGATCAGATATTATATCTCTGTATACAGATCTCATCTATTCTATATACTGATCTCCATGTATACACCGCTGGGATCAGATATTATATCTCTGTATACAGATCACATCTATTCTATATACTGATCTCCATGTATACACCACTGGGATCAGATATTATATCTCTGTATACAGATCACATCTATTCTATATACTGATCTCCATGTATACACCGCTGGGATCACACATTATATCTCTGTATACAGATCACATCTATTCTATATACTGATCTCCATGTATACACCGCTGGGGTCAGATATTATATCTCTGTATACAGATCACATCTATTCCTATATACTGATCTCCATGTATACACCGCTGGGATCACACATTATATCTCTGTATACAGATCACATCTATTCTATATACTGATCTCCATGTATACACCGCTGGGATCAGACATTATATCTCTGTATACAGATCACATCTATTCTATATACTGATCTCCATGTATACACCGCTGGGATCAGATATTATATCTCTGTATACAGATCATATCTATTCTATATACTGATCTCCATGTATACACCGCTGGGATCACACATTATATCTCTGTATACAGATCACATCTATTCTATATACTGATCTCCATGTATACACCGCTGGGATCAGATATTATATCTCTGTATACAGATCACATCTATTCTATATACTGATCTCCATGTATACACCGCTGGGATCAGATATTATATCTCTGTATACAGATCACATCTATTCTATATACTGATCTCCATGTATACACCGCTGGGATCACATATTATATCTCTGTATACAGATCACATCTATTCTATATACTGATCTCCATGTATACACCGCTGGGATCACACATTATATCTCTGTATACAGATCACATCTATTCTATATACTGATCTCCATGTATACACCGCTGGGATCACACATTATATCTCTGTATACAGATCACATCTATTCCTATATACTGATCTCCATGTATACACCGCTGGGATCACATATTATATCTCTGTATACAGATCACATCTATTCTATATACTGATCTCCATGTATACACCGCTGGGGTCTGTAGTAGGATTTTATATAAACCCATGTATTTCATATTATTCATATTTATTTTCATGTGTTATTAATAATATAATTATTATTATTATTGATATTGATTATTATTATTATAATTATTAGTAGTAGTAGCATTATCATCATTATTATTATTTACCTTGCGGTGGCCCCATCATCAGAGAATTCTCAGTTCCTCAGTGTTGTCTCTCATATGTTTCCTTGTAAGAAGTGACATGAAGTTTAAAGTTGAGAATGAGTTTAGGGGCGGGGCGGGGCGGGGCGTGTTCATCTGAATGTTACGCCTGAAGCCGCCCATACTGTGACATCTATGTACTATACTATGTGCTGATAGCCCATGGCATGGAACAGAAATATCACAGGACAGAAGGTAATTCCATATTTGTGCAATACTTGGTGATCAGTTCTATTAGATATCCACGTATTGTGCCATTTTTCCTCTTTTCAGCCCCAGCCCTGAGCATACATGATAGGAGAGATCTGGATTTCTATAGTACATTTCACCATGGAGGTGTCTTCTGCTCCCCTCCTGTCTCTCTATAATATATCTCTCCATGGAGGTGTCTTCTGCTCCCCTCCTGTCTCTCTATAATATATCTCACCATGGAGGTGTCTTCTGCTCCCCTCCTGTCTCTCTATAATATATCTCACCATGGAGGTGTCTTCTGCTCCCCTCCTGTCTCTCTATAATATATCTCACCATGGAGGTGTCTTCTGCTCCCCTCCTGTCTCTATAATATATCTCACCATGGAGGTGTCTTCTGCTCCCCTCCTGTCTCTATAATATATCTCACCATGGAGGTGTCTTCTACTCCCCTCCTGTCTCTCTATAATATATCTCACCATGGAGGTGTCTTCTACTCCCCTCCTGTCTCTCTATAATATATCTCACCATGGAGGTGTCTTCTGCTCCCCTCCTGTCTCTATAATATATCTCACCATGGAGGTGTCTTCTGCTCCCCTCCTGTCTCTCTATAATATATCTCACCATGGAGGTGTCTTCTGCTCCCCTCCTGTCTCTCTATAATATATCTCACCATGGAGGTGTCTTCTGCTCCCCTCCTGTCTCTCTATAATATATCTCACCATGGAGGTGTCTTCTGCTCCCCTCCTGTCTCTCTATAATATATATCACCATGGACGTGTCTTCTGCTCCCCTCCTGTCTCTCTATAATATATAGTGGCGGAACTACCACCATAGCGACACATGCGGTCGCTATGGGGCCCGCAGCCAATCAAGGGCCCGGTGAGTGGCGTTGCTAGGCGGGTGCGGGCAGCGCCGGGTGACACCCGCTAGCAGGGGTGACGCCCGTGGGTAGCGGCAGCCGCACCACTAACGCCGCTCCCCGTGCCTTCTATGCTGCACTGAGCGCAGGAGGGAGAACAGCGGCGCGGACCGAAGCCGCCTCCCCTCCTCTCTGTTTACATCCAGAGAGGAGGAGGAGCCTGCGCTCAAGCCTCGGCTCGAGGGACACACGCCGCTGTTATAAAGGTATGTAAAGGGGGGGGCGTCGTCTGCTGTTGGGTCTGCACTACGGGGGGGGGTCTGTAATGGGTGGGGGTGTCTACTGATGGGGGTCTGCACTGAGGTGGGGGGTGTCTGTACTAAGGGGGTCTGCACTTGGGTGGGGGGTGTCTGTAATGGGGGTGTCTTTACTGAGGGGGTCTGTAATGGGGGATTGTCTGTACTGAGGGGGGCCTGCACTGAGATGGGGGGTCTGCACTGAGGTGGGGGGCGTCTGTACTGAGGGGGGGTCTGTAATGGGGGTGGGTGTCTGTACTAAGGGGGTCTGCACTGAGGTGGGGGGCGTCTGTACTGATGGGAGGTCTGCACTTGGATGGGGGGTCTGTAATGGGGGGGTGTCTGTACTGATGGGGGTCTGCACTGAGGTCGGGGGTGTCTGTACTGATGGGGGTCTGCACTGATGTCGGGGGTGTCTGTACTGATGGGGGTCTGCACTGAGGTCGGGGGGTGTCTGTACTGATGGGGGTCTGCATTGAGGTCGGCGTGTCTGTACTGATGGGGGTCTGCACTGAGGTCGGGGGTGTCTGTACTGATGGGGGTCTGCACTGAAGTCGGGGGTGTCTGTACTGATGGGGGTCTGCACTGAAGTCGGGGGTGTCTGTACTGATGGGGGTCTGCACTGAGGTAGGGGTGTCTGTACTGATGGGGGTCTGCACTGAGGTAAGGGGGTGTCTGTACTGATGGGGGGTCTGCACTTGGATGGGGGGTCTGTAATGGGGGTGGGTGTCTGTACTAAGGGGGTCTGCACTGATGGGGGTCTGCACTGAGGTCGGGGGTGTCTGTACTGATGGGGGTCTGCACTGAGGGGGGGGGGGTCTGTACTGATGGATGGGGGTCTGCACTGAGGTGGGGGGTGTCTGTACTGATGGGGGGTCTGCACTTGGATGGGGGGGGGGTGGGTGTCTGTACTAAGGGGGTCTGCACTGAGGTGGGGGGCGTCTGTACTGATGGGGGTCTGCACTTGGATGGGGGGTCTGTAATGGGGGGGTGTCTGTACTGATGGGGGTCTGCACTAAGGTCGGGGGTGTCTGTACTGATGGGGGTCTGCACTGAGGTCGGGGGTGTCTGTACTGATGGGGGTCTGCACTGAGGTCGGGGGTGTCTGTACTGATGGGGGTCTGCACTGAGGTCGGGGGGTGTCTGTACTGATGGGGGTCTGCACTGAGGTGGGGGGTGTCTGTACTGATGGGGGTCTGCACTGAGGTCAGGGTGTCTGTACTGATGGGGGTCTGCACTGAGGTCGGGGTGTCTGTACTGATGGGGATCTGCACTGAGGTCGGGGTGTCTGTACTGATGGGGGTCTGCACTGAGGTCGGGGGTGTCTGTACTGATGGGGGTCTGCACTGAAGTCGGGGGTGTCTGTACTGAGGTCGGGGGTGTCTGTACTGATGGGGGTCTGCACTGAGGTGGGGGGTGTCTGTACTGATGGGGGGGTCTGCACTTGGATGGGGGGTCTGTTATTGGGGTTGGTGTCTGTACTAAGGGGGTCTGCACTGAGGTGGGGGGGGGGGGCTGTAATGGGGGGTGTCTGTACTGATGGGGGTCTGCACTGAGGTCGGGGGTGTCTATACTGATGGCGGTCTGCACTGAGGTCAGGGGTGTCTGTACTGATGGGGTCTGCACTGAGGTCGGGGGTGTCTGTACTGATGGGGGTCTGCACTGAGGTGGGGGGTTTCTGTACTGATGGGGGGGTCTGCACTTGGGTGGGGGGTCTGTAATGGGGGTGGGTGTCTGTACTAAGGGGGTCTGCACTGAGGTGGGGGGCGTCTGTACTGATGGGAGGTCTGCACTTGGATGGGGGGTGTCTGTACTGATGGGGGTCTGCACTGAGGTCGGGGGTGTCTGTACTGATGGGGGTCTGCACTGAGGTCGGGGGTTGTCTGTACTGATGGGGGTCTGCACTGAGGTCGGGGTTGTCTGTACTGATGGGGTCTGCACTGAGGTCGGGGGTGTCTGTACAGATCACATCTATTCTATATACTGATCTCCATGTATACACCGCTGGGATCACACATTATATCTCTGTATACAGATCACATCTATTCTATATACTGATCTCCATGTATACACCGCTGGGGTCACATATTATATCTCTGTATACAGATCACATCTATTCTATATACTGATCTCCATGTATACACCGCTGGGATCACACATTATATCTCTGTATACAGATCACATCTATTCTATATACTGATCTCCATGTATACACCGCTGGGATCTGTAGTAGGATTTTATATAAACCCATATATTTCATATTATTCATATTTATTTTCATGTGTTATTAATAATATAATTATTATTATTATTGATTGATATTATTATTATAATTATTAGTAGTAGCATTATCATCATTATTATTATTTACCTTTCCGTGGCCCCATCATCAGAGAATTCTCAGTTCCACAGTGTTGTCTCTCATATGGAGACAGTTTCCTTGTAAGAAGTTACATGAAGTTTAAAGTTGAGAATGAGTTTAGGGGGAGGGCGGGGGAGGGGCGTGTTCATCTGAATGTTACGCCTGATACTGTGACACCTATGTACTATACTATGTGCTGATAGCCCATGGCATGGAACAGAAATATCACAGGACAGAAGGTAATTCCATATTTGTGCAATACTTGGTGATCAGTTCTATTAGATATCCACGTATTGTGCCATTTTTCCTCTTTTCAGCCCCAGCCCTGAGCATACATGATAGGAGAGATCTGGATTTCTATAGTACATTTCACCATGGAGGTGTCTTCTGCTCCCCTCCTGTCTCTATAATATATCTCACTATGGAGGTGTCTTCTGCTCCCCTGCTGTCTCTATAATATATCTCACCATGGAGGTGTCTTCTACTCCCCTCCTGTCTCTCTATAATATATCTCACCATGGAGGTGTCTTCTACTCCCCTCCTGTCTCTCTATAATATATCCCACCATGGAGGTGTCTTCTGCTCCCCTCCTGTCTCTATAATATATCCCACCATGGAAGTGTCTTCTGCTCCCCTCCTGTCTCTCTATAATATATCCCACCATGGAGGTGTCTTCTACTCCCCTCCTGTCTCTCTATAATATATCTCACCATGGAAGTGTCTTCTGCTCCCCTCCTGTCTCTATAATATATCCCACCATGGAGGTGTCTTCTACTCCCCTCCTGTCTCTCTATAATATATCTCACCATGGAGGTGTCTTCTACTCCCCTCCTGTCTCTCTATAATATATCTCACCGTGGAGGTGTCTTCTGCTCCCCTATTGTCTCTCTATAATATATCTCACCATGGAGGTGTCTTCTGCTCCCCTCCTGTCTCTCTATTATATATCTCACCATGGAGGTGTCTTCTGCTCCCCTCCTGTCTCTCTATAATATATCCCACCATGGAGGTGTCTTCTACTCCCCTCCTGTCTCTCTATAATATATCTCACCATGGAGGTGTCTTCTGCTCCCCTCCTGTCTCTCTATTATATATCTCACCATGGAGGTGTCTTCTGCTCCCCTCCTGTCTCTCTATTATATATCTCACCATGGAGGTGTCTTCTGCTCCCCTCCTGTCTCTCTATTATATATCTCACCATGGAGGTGTCTTCTACTCCCCTCCTGTCTCTCTATAATATATCTCACCGTGGAGGTGTCTTCTGCTCCCCTATTGTCTCTCTATAATATATCTCACCATGGAGGTGTCTTCTGCTCCCCTCCTGTCTCTCTATTATATATCTCACCATGGAGGTGTCTTCTGCTCCCCTCCTGTCTCTCTATAATATATCTCACCATGGAGGTGTCTTCTACTCCCCTCCTGTCTCTCTATAATATATCTCACCATGGAGGTGTCTTCTGCTCCCCTCCTGTCTCTATAATATATCTCACCATGGAGGTGTCTTCTACTCCCCTCCTGTCTCTCTATAATATATCTCACCATGGAGGTGTCTTCTACTCCCCTCCTGTCTCTCTATAATATATCTCACCGTGGAGGTGTCTTCTGCTCCCCTATTGTCTCTCTATAATATATCTCACCATGGAGGTGTCTTCTACTCCCCTCCTGTCTCTCTATAATATATCTCACCATGGAGGTGTCTTCTGCTCCCCTCCTGTCTCTCTATAATATATCTCACCATGGAGGTGTCTTCTACTCCCCTCCTGTCTCTCTATAATATATCTCACCATGGAGGTGTCTTCTGCTCCCCTATTGTCTCTCTATAATATATCTCACCATGGAGGTGTCTTCTGCTCCCCTCCTGTCTCTCTATAATATATCTCACCATGGAGGTGTCTTCTGCTCCCCTCCTGTCTCTCTATAATATATCTCACCATGGAGGTGTCTTCTGCTCCCCTCCTGTCTCTCTATATCTCACCATGGAATCATCTTCTGCTCCCCTCCTATACATCCAGTTTATACTATAAGCAAAGCGCTGTATGACCTGTGTATATTTGTATCCATACTATAGGAGGCGAGAAGCCGCTTTTTACTCTGGGTGGAGCACTGGAGAATCATTGGGAACACTTTATATTTTGAATGTTATGGACTTGGAAAGATGAGAATATTTATTCATATAAAGACTGAGAGTTCAGTTTGATGTGGAGCACTAAACACTTTTTGTATTTTTTTTTCTGCCTATATTTACTCGATAAATGAATGTATCTTCATATGCACAGAATTATTATTATTTTTTTTTAATTGTGAGTTTTAGGTGAATTATTGGTTTGATTACTTTAATATGTGTATCATTTGAGTTTTATATAAAGCACTGGGAATGAATTATATGTGAAGCCGACTAATATACAATGGACTCAAGGTGAGCTTTCTGTTGCCCTTATATGGATATAATAAGAACAAATATTTGATGACATTCAGAATAAAAGTGAAATCTTTCAATGTTTCTGGGATAATGACAGACTTTGTTTATGATACACAGAGCACACAGTACAAAGCATAGAGCACACAGCACAGAGCACACCACACAGAGCATAGAGCACACCACACAAAGCATAGAGCACACATTACAGAGCACACTGTACAGAGCACAGAGCATAGAACACACCATATAGAGCACACAGCACAAAGCACAGAACACACATTACAAAGCACACATTACAGAGCATAGAGCACACTGTACAGAGCACACAGCACAGAGCATAGACCACACCGTACAGAGCACACACCACACCGCACAAAGCATAAAGCACACAGCACAGAGCATAGAGCACACCGTACAGAGCACACAGCACAGAGCACACCGCACAAAGCATAGAGCACACCACACAAAGCATAGAGCACACATTACAGAGCACACTGTACAGAGCACAGAGCATAGAACACACCATATAGAGCACACCGCACAAAGCACAGAACACACATTACAAAGCACACATTACAGAGCATAGAGCACACTGTACAGAGCACACAGCACAGAGCATAGACCACACCGCACAGAGCACACAGCACAGAGCACACCGCACAAAGCATAAAGCACACAGCACAGAGCATAGAGCACACCGTACAGAGCACACAGCACAGAGCACACCGCACAAAGCATAAAGAACACAGCACAGAGCATAGAGCACACCGTACAGAGCACACTGCACAGAGCATAGACCACACCGTACAGAGCACACAGCACAGAGCATAGAGCACACAGCACAGAGCATAGAGCGCACCGCACAAAGCATAGAGCGCACCGCACAAAGCATAGAGCAAACTGCACAGAGCATAGAGCACACAACACAGAGCACACAGCACACAGCACACCGTACAGAGCATAGAGCACACCGCACAGAGCACACAGCACAGAGCATAGAACACACCGTACAGAGCACACAGCATAGAGCACACCGCACAAAGCATAGAGCACACCGTACAGAGCACATCGCACAAAGCACAGAGCAAAGAGCACAGAGCACACCGTACAGAACATAGAGCACACTGTACAGAGCACACTGCACTGTGTATCTCGGCGGCGCCATTTTTAAACTTCAAGACTGCAAATGACACTGGGGCAAGGCTGCAAGACAAGGCTGCAAATGACACTGACAAGGCTGCAATGACACTGGACAAGGCTGCAGATGGACACTGATAAGGCTGCATTGATGGGCATTTAAATGTAATTTTTTTCCTTAAACGTCCCTCCCCCACCACCCTAAGTCCTGCCCTGCACACAGCACAGAGCACACCGTACAAAGCATAGAGTACACAGCACACAGCACAGAGCACACCGTACAAAGCATAGAGCACAGAGCACACAGCACACCATATAGAGCACACTGTATAGAGCACAGAGCACACCGTACAAAGCATAGAGCACAGAGCACACCATATAGAGCACACAGCACACCATATAGAGCACACTGTATAGAGCACAGAGCACACCGTACAAAGCATAGAGCATAGAGTACACAGCACACAGTTTCGTTGGAGATCAATATAATAACATTCCGCACTCTGACTGTTACAATGACGTAAAATGTTTCCAGTCAATAGAGATAAACATTGTAATATTCTACATCCCTCCACCAGCTGGAGCTGCAGAATAAATAAAGAGGAGTGTCCGGCAGATGATTGGATGGGCGGTGTGCGGTGGGTGTGGCTACACTCAGGGTCTCTGTGTAAGATTCCTCTGACTGCTCAGTATCTGTCAGACTCCACACTGATCACTTCGCTGAGTGACGTCACTCTGGGGGGCGGAGGCCTGCCGGTAAGAGTGGGCAGGGAGCGAGCTAGTGCTGGAGGCTGAGCTAGTATCTTATTGGACAGAGGGTGTGGCTTGGGTGTGGCTATGTTAGGGGTCTCTGTGTAAGTGGGCGGAGCCTTGTCAGTAGCTCTGAACCTCCAAGCTGAACATTTTATGCATTCCCTATGGCAGAGAAAGAAGTGGGAGGGGAGGAGGAGAGCCTGATGGGCGGGGTCAGTGAATATGTAGGTAGCTGTAGGGTATACAGAGAATCAGTTACTGCAAGTGATCTGAGAAGAGAGGAGTGGAGGATCAGGCTGGGATGACTCTCATGCTGCTGCAGGGTATGATTTTGGGGTGGGGGAGGGTGTAATGGAAAGTATTGCACAGCCCATCCCCCTGTATGATGGGATGGAGTGAGAAGGTTTCATGTGACATGTGACAGTTGTGATGTCATTAGAGGAGGAAGTGATGAGGACACACAATGTTACATTTTGCTACAAAAAGAATGATTTACAATTTCCTTTGGCAGTAGTTTGTGGTTTCTGTATCTCCTGACGGTTTTTATTTTTTGCGCTATAACCAAAAAAGAGCGACAATTTTGAAAAAAAAAAAAAAAAATTATTTTTAACTTTTTGCTATAAAAAATATCCCCCAAAAATATATTACAAAAAACATTTTTTTCCTCAGTTTAGGCCGATAAGTATTCTTCTACATATTTTTGGTAAAAAAAAATCGCAATAAGCGATTATTGATTGGTTTGCGCAGAAGTTATAGCGTTTACAAAATGGAGGATAGTTTTATGGCATTTTTATTAATAATTTTTTTTTTTTACTAGTAATGGCGCCGATCAGCGATTTTTATTGTGACTGCGACATTATGGCGGACACATCGGACATTTTTGACACATTTTTGGGACCATTGGCATTTATACAGCAATCAGTGCTATTTAAAGCGGTGTTTCAGCTTAAAAAAAAAAAAAAAATTTAAAAGTCAGCAGCTAAAAAAAAAAAAGTCGCTGGTGACTTTTAATAAGTACACTTACCCTCCCAGGGCGCCCGCGATGTCGTTCGTGGAGGCCGAGATGTCCCTCGGCGATCCGGATCCAGCGCCGCCATCCTCAGTAAGGGAAACAGCTTTGCGCGGCCTACTGCGAATGCGCGAGTCGCCGCGCGGCCTACTGCGCATGCGCGAGTCGGATTTGTGAATGGGGAGCGCAATGTGTTGTGGGACACCATTCCCATAACACGCCGCGCCCCATTCACTAGAAGACGAAAGGAGAGAAGATCACTGCGGCGCTGGAGGAGGCAGATTAGGACAATCTGCCTAGCAACAGCCATTTCTGGTAAGTAAAAAAAAAAAAAAATTTTTTTTTTTTTTCATTTGAAATTGTTACTAACATTTTTAAAAGATTTTGTTTTCAGGGTGTCCCCCCACTTTAAATGCATTGATTCCTGTGTAAATGACACTGGCAGTGAAGGGGTTAACCACTAGGTGGCGGGGAGGGGTTACATGTTCCTAGAGGCGTGTTTCTAACTGTGGGGGGGGGGGCGTGGCTGTCAGCTAGTGAATGCTGATCTCTGCTCCAATCACAGGGAGCACAGATCGGTGTCACTAGTTGCTAGGCAGAACGGCAGATGCTGTTTATTTCCGCATCTCCCCCGTTCAGCCTTCCCGTGAGACGACCGCGGGTATCCCCGCGGCGATCGAGTCCGCGGGACCCGCAAGTGGCCTCACGGGGGTGTCGACCGGCGGCGCTCGATGGCACGGCGTCATCTTAAAGGGGACTTACCTGTACGCCCTTATGCCTGTCCGTGCCATTCTGTCGACGTACATCGTCGTGCGCCGGTCGGAAAGCGGTTAAAGTGCCGACGTGTGTATATGTGTGTGTGTGTATGTGTATATGTATATATATATATATATATATATATATATATATATATATATATATATATATATATATTATACACACAGTGGGTGGTCTTCAAGTAGCTAAACAGACTGACAAGGCTGCCACCTAGGCTTCTATCCTCCTTTGCCCTGTGTTCTACAAGGGGCTATGGGTTATTGTGGCCGGATAAACACACTGGCAGGGAAGGGGTTAAACACTAGGGGGGCGATGAAGGGGTTAAGTGTGTCCTAGAGAGTGATTCTAACTGTGGAGGGATGGGCTACCAGTGACATGACAGCGATCCCTGCTCCCGATCACAGGGAGCAGTAGATCAGTGTCCTGTGACAAGGCAGACCAGGGAAAAGCCTTGTTTACAACGGCATCTCCCCGTTCTGCCGCTCGGTGACACGATTGCGGGCACCCGGAGGACATTGAGTCAGCAGGCACGCTCACCGAGCATGCGGCTGGGGCATGCGCCCGCATGGTGGGAAAATTCAAAGAGCCGTACAGGTACGTTGCTTTGCGCAGCCGTGCCATTCTGCCGACGTATATGTGCATGTGGCGGTCGGCAAGTGGTTAAATCAGTATTTTTGTTATAAAGTTAAACTAAACACAATATATACTCAAATTGTTTTGGTGACATGGATACCTAACATGTCGCGCTTTAAATTTGCACATGCTCATGGAATGGCAACAAACTTCGTGACAGGGGGCTCCTGGTAGCAGGGCAGAAGCACTGGACATGCTACACATGCCCTGTATACAATGATGACACTTAAAAATCTCCATAGGCGACGATTTAAAAAAAAATTTTTTTACAGGTTGCATGTTTGGAGTTACAGAGGAGGTCCAGTGCTAGAATTATTGTTCTCACTTTAGCGATCTACCTCACATGTGTGGTGTGAATTGAAGACTCGGGCCCCGCGTGGTTTAAATTTTTAGATGGGGCATTGATCTTTATTTTAAAATATTTTATTTTCATTATTTTTCCTTTTTATTCTTTGTCATTCTGTTTTATTTTATTTTTTTATGTCTTTTTGGGCTATGTTTTTCTATTCCTATTTTAATGTAATATCAATATCTGCATAGTGTCTTACTTTTTGTATATTGCTGTCAAATTTTATATAGTGTATGCTTAGTTTTTAGTCATACACTTGTTTAGCACTTGTTATATATTCTGCACATTTGTGTTTTTGTTTGCCTTTTTGGCCATGCAGCCAGGTCTGGTGATCTCATGATGTGACCATGTAGGTGCTATTTACCTGTTCTGTGATATACAGTATGTATACTAGCCATGGTTAAGGCCTAATGGCTGAAATGTGCTTGACTTTAACAATTTTTTACCTGCATCTAAGGCTGGTTTCACACTGGGGCGTTGGGGGCGCTGGCGGTATAGCGGCGCTATATTTAGCGCCGCTTTACCGTCATTTTAGCGGCGCATTTTGGCTGCTAGCGGGGCGGTTTTACCCCCCGCGAGCGGCCGAAAAAGGGTTAATACCGCCCGCAAACCGCCGCTGCAGCAGCGTTTTGCAGGCGGGTTCGGAGCGCCTCCCCATTGTTTTCAATGGGAAGGGGCGCTATAGGAGCGGTAAATATACCGCTCCTGCAGCGCACCAAAGATGCGGCTTGCAGGACATTTGTCAGCGTCCTGCAAGCGCACCGCTTCAGTGTGAAAGCCCTCGGGCTTTCACACTGAAGACACAGCAACAGCTGTTTCGGGTCGGTTTGCAGGCGCTATTTTTAGCGCAATATCGCCTGCAAACCGCCCCAGTGTGAAAGGGGCCTAATAAAGCTATACATTTTTAGCTGATACACTGGTGCTCTTTTCCAACATAACGACCCCAAACACACCTCCAAGACCACCACTGCCTTGCTAAAGAAGCTGAAGGTAAAGGTGATGGACTGGCCAAGCATGTCTCCAGACCTAAACCCTATTGAGCATCTGTGGGCAGTGTTGGTCATCTTACTTTAAAAAAGTAATTAGTTAAGTTACAAATGACTTCTCCCAAAAAGTAATTGCGTTAGTAACTCAGTTACTACATTGGAAAAGTAATTAGTTACACAGCAAAGTAACTGACTTTTTTTTTAAATATTCTATACGTGTAACTAAGGGGCGGGTCTAGTATTACTGTAACCAAGGGGCGCATTTATTATTATTGTTATATATCGTGTAACCAAGGGGCTGCTCTATTATTACTCTAACCAAGGGGCAGATCTGTTATAGCGTGTAAGCAAGGGGCGGGTCTATTATTATTATATCGTGTAAGGGGCGGATGGCTACAGAAGAGGGCGAATGTTAAATTAATGGGCAGAGCTCGATATATAACAATAATAATAAATGCGCCCCTTGGTTACAGTAATACTAGACCCGCCCCTTACTTACACGATAGACGCCCCTTGCAGAGTAGCACGAGCATCAGGAGCGTGCGGCATCGCCTCGTACAATTACATGTTAACTGCACCTGCGCGGTGTAGAGTTCACTCAGAGCTGTTTAGGTTCGGCAATTTTCGGAAGCTCCGTAGTCCTTCGTACTGCGCAAGCCCTGCGCCTGCGCAGTACAGGGGGTCCTTATCCGGCGGGGGAACTTTTTCGGCAGGACACCGGAATTACACTACTGCCATCTAGTGGCGGTAGATGTAATTGGGGTAACTAAGCCAAAGTAATGGGAACTGAGTTACCAGGAGGGGAAAAGTAATCAGTTAGATTACTAGTTACCCTCTAAAGTAACTGCGTTAGGTAACTCAGTTTATTTTAACTCAGTTACTTACATCACTGTCTGTGGGACATCCTCAAACGGAAGGTGGAGGAGTGCAAGGTCTCTAACATCCACCAGCTCCGTGATGTCGTCATGGAGGAGGGGAAGAGGACTCCAGTGACAACCTGTGAAGCTCTGGTGACCTCCATACCCAAGAGGGTTAAGGCAGTGCTGGAAAATAATGGTGGCCACACAAAATATTGACACTGAGTACTGTAGGGTTGCCACCTGTACGGGATTCACCCGGACAGTACGGGAATTTAATCATGTGCCCGGGATTCAGCTTGCCTGATCCCCGGACACATTATTTATGCCGGGCTGTGGCTGAGAAGCTTCTCACTGCAGCAGTGCCGAATACTGAACTTTTCAGACGCCCCCTTGCTAACACCTCCCATATAGGGAGTGTGGTCAGGGAGAGTTAAATTTCTTCAGCCGTGGGGCACTGTGTGGCTAGAGATTGTATTTCAATATGTCCCTCCTGCTGGGTGGGGGCTGGGGCTAGGAGAACTGGGCGATTCCATCCTAGTTTGTACAGTGGCTATGCACGTTGTGGAGGGAACTTTATGCTGCTGGCTCGGAGGATGCTGAGTGCATTAGTGAAGAAAGTGTGGTCTCGGGTATGCACCAGGGAAGGTAAGGGTGAAGGAAGCCACATGCCAATGTCTTGTACTCTGTGCAATAAACTCATAGCACTGTGTACAATATACTACTGAGCTGCCACTTCAAATATTATAAATACTTAAGTTTGCTGCTCACATCCAAATGTATTCCCACATTCCAACTAAATATGTGAAGATTAATGGTGTTGCACTACCCTTAACCCGGGTGCAAACACATATTTTAAATAAAGTGTATAAACAAGTTATATTTTTATGCACAATCCCAGTGCATTAAATCTATAAATACCAAAAAAAAAAAACTCTAAAATATTACCACATATGTTAAAATATAAATGAACATGTTGAATACATATACCATTGTTGTAAATTACCGTATTTATCGGCGTATAACACGCACCCCAAGTTTAGGAGGGAATTTTAAGGAAAAAAAGTTTTAGGAGAGAAGTTTAGGGAAAAAAAAAAACTTACATTTAAGCGTCATTTGCAGCTTGCCCAGCGTCATTTGCAGCTTGCCCAGCGTCATTTGCAGCTTGCCCAGCGTCATTTGCAGCTTGCCCAGCGTCATTTGTAGCTTGCCCAGTGTCATTTGCAGCTTGCCTAGTGTCATTTGCAGCTTGCCAGCGTTTAAATTTCCCGCCGCGAGAAATACCGCGCATGCGCGGCCGAAAAAGACCGAACCGCGGACGAAAAAGGCAGAAGTGCGGCCGAAAAAGACCGAGCCGACTGTTCGGCTCCGCTCGGAGCCCCGCCTCCCTGCTGTTTCGGGAGCGAGCGCAGGGAGGCGGGACTACGAGCGGAGCTGAACAGCCGGCTTCGGTCTTTTTAGGCCGCGCTTCGGCTTTTTCCGGCCTTTTTCGGCCGCGGTCGCCATTTTTTGGCGCCGCAACCGATTTTTGTCATTTTTTTTTTTTTTTGGGGTATCGGCGTATAACACGCACCCACGACTTTCCCCCGATTTTAAGGGGGAAAAAGTGCGTGTTATACGCCGATAAATACGGTACATAAAGAACATCCAAAATAATTAAATCCACAATCTCAGTGCAGTAAATCATCGATAATAATCAAGCTGCATTCTACAAATACAAATGTGTGCAGCCACAAATTTGTAGCATGCACTTTACGTATTATTGATGATTTACTGCACTGAGATTGTGGATTTAATTATTTTGGATGTTCTTTATGTAATTTACAACAATGGTATATGTATTCAACATGTTCATTTATATTTTAACATATGTGGTAATATTTTGGTGTATATTTTTAATCGCAGCACGATTAATCTTTATAAACTCCATTGGATAAATATTTGCATAATCAGTGATGCATTGGGCAAAAAGTGAAAACAGCTGGTAGGAATGGCTGGTTATCCAGCTAAAGACGGACTTAGGGCTGCACATAGGCGTTAAAACACCTCCATAGATGTTACAGCACCCCATAAACATTAGAGCACCCATGGATGCTAGAGTTACCAATAGATTTCAGAGCACCCAATAGACAAAGCAAAGGTTAGCGTGTTCCATGGACATTAGAGCAACTCATGGAAATAAGAGTGCCCCATAGACGTTAGAGCACCCCAGGGATGCTAGAGTGACCCACAGACAAAGCAACCCTTGGAGGTTAGAGCTCCCCATAACCTTTGGAGCACCCCATGGATGCTACAATAACCCAATAGACAGATTAAGCCATGGATGCTAGAGCACTCTATAGACGCACCCCATGGAGGTTAGAATGCCCCATAGGCAGAGTAACCCATGGATATTAGAGTGACCCAAGGAAGTTGCAGCACCATGTAGGGTTGCCACCTATCTCTGGGATTCACCAGAACAGTCCAGGTTTTGACGTATGTGTCTGGGTTTCAGTCCGCCTGAAACCCAGACACGTTATTCAGATTGACCTGTGGCTTCCCAGGTAACAGAGATAGGGCTCTTTCACACGGGGCGGATCAGTGCAGATCCGCCCCGTGGATCGCCGCTTGCTCAGCGGGGATCGCCGGAGCGATCGCCGCTGAGCAGGAAGATGACAGGTCCGTCTCTGCACTCCGTGCAGGGACGGACCTGTCAGAGCGCCGCTCTCCCCTATGGGGGATCGGGTGACGACGGACCGTAGAGTCCCTCGTCACCCGATCCGCTCTGCAGACGGATGAAAAAATGGGGTTTTCCTCCGTCTGCAGAAACGGAGCAGAGCGGGCACGGACGAGAGCGGGTGTCAGCGGATGCTCATCCGCTGACACCCGCTATCCCATAGGGATACCTGTATGTCCGTTTTTCATCCAAAACGGACATACGGTCCGTCCGTGTGAAAGAGATCATAGTCATACACAAATCTGTTGCCCTCTTTAACTGAATTTGGCCACACCCACTGTTCGTTTTGGCCTGTGTAGCGCACCACATTACTATAAGGTGTTTAAAGTCTTTTGCAATCCTATAGTGTATACTGCATACAAAATTGCCGTGCATCTCTAAAGTGTTCGGGTTTGGCATGAAGAAAAGGTGGCAACCCTAGTGTACTGACTTTTGTTGCCAGCGGTTTAGACATTAATGGCTGTGTGTTGAGTTATTTTGAGGGGACAACAAATTTACACTGTTATACAAGCTGTACACTCACTACTTTACATTGTAGACAAGTGTCATTTCTTCAGTGTTGTCACATGAAAAGATAGAAGAGAATATTTACAAAAATGTGAGGGGTGTACTAACTTTTGTGAGATACTGTATATGGGTAGTACAGTACACATACACAGGTGAGGGGGAGATACAGTGGGGACGGAAAGTATTCAGACCCCCTTAAATTTTTCATCCTTTGCTATATTGCAGCCATTTGCTAAAATCATTTAAGTTAATTGTATTCCCTCATTAATGTACACAGCACCCCATAGTGACAGAAAAACACAGAATTGTTGACATTTGATTTATTAAAAAATAAAAACTGAAATATCACATGGTCCTAAGTATTCAGACCCTTTGCTGTGACACTCATATATTTAACTCAGGTGCCGTCCATTTCTTCTGATCATCCCTGAGATGGTTCTACACCTTCATTTGAGTCCAGCTGCGTTTGATTATACTGATTGGACTTGATTAGGAAAGCCACACCCCTGTCTATATAAGACCTTACAGCTCACAGTGCATGTCAGAGCAAATGAGAATCATGAGGTCAAAGGAACTGCCTGAAGAGGTCAGAGACAGAATTGTGGCAAGGCACAGATCTGGCCAAGGTTACTTAAGGCCCCTTTCACACTGGGGCGTTTTTCAGGCGTTTTTCAGGCGCTTTAGCGTTAAAAAAAGCGCCCGTAAAACGCTTGAAAGAAACCTCATCTCAATTCAATCCCAATGTGAAAACTCAAGTGCTTTAAGAGCCCTTTCACACTGCCAGCGCCCGAAGAAAAACGCTCATAAAGCGCCGCTTAAACTAGCGGCGCTTTACCAGCGCTTTTCGAGCGCTAGTGGGGCGCTTTTAACCCCTGCTAGTGGCCAAAAAAGGGTTAAAAGCGCCCACAAAGTGCTGCTGCTACAATCGCTTTTCAGGCGCTTCCCATTGATTTCAATGGGAAGAGGCGCTTTAGGAGCGGTGTATTCACCGCTCCAAAAGCGCTGCAAAGAAGCTGCTTGCAGGACTTTTTCTGACGCCCTGCCAGCGCAGCGCCTCAGTGTGAAAGCACTCGGGCTTTCACATTGGGATTGCAGTTGCGGCTTCTTTCAGGCGCTTTACAGGCGCTTTTTTTAACGCTAAAGCGCCTGAAAAACACCTGAAATACGCCCCAGTGTGAAAGGGGTCTAAGGTTCCTAAGAGCACAGCGGCCTCCATAATCCTTAAATGGAAGACGTTTAGGACGACCAGAACCCTTCCTAGAGCTGGCCGTCCCACCAAACTGAGCTATCGGGGGAGAAGAGCCTTGGTGAGAGGTAAAGAAGAACCCAAAGATCACTGTGGCTGAGCTCCAGAGATGCAGTCAGGAGATGGGAGAAAGTTGTAGAAAGTCCACCATCACTGCAGCCCTCCACCAGTCGGGGCTTAATGGCAGAGTGGCCCGACGGAAGCCTCTCCTCAGTGCAAGACACCCTCCTCCCCGCACAGAGATCACAGCGGACTGACATTACCTGCCACACACCGCCCGATCATCACCGACATCTCCTCTCCTCTCTCTATCCGGAGGGGAACGCGCAATACATGTGGGAAGCCACTGATACACAAACCGGGGGCGTGGAGCGAGCTAGTGATGGAGGCTGAGCTAGTCTGGACAGAGTGTCAGAGGGTGTGGCTTGGGTGTGGCTATGTTAGGGGTCTCTGTGTAAGTAGGCGGAGCCTTGTCAGTAGCTCTGAACCTCCAAGCTGAACATTTCATGCATTCCCTATGGCAGAGAAAGAAGTGGGAGGGGAGGAGGAGAGCCTGATGGGCGGGGTCAGTTATTAATATGGAGTGAGAAGGTTTCATGTGACAGTTGTGATGTCATTAGAGGAGAGGAAGTGATCAGGTCACACAATGTTACATTTTGCTACAAAAAGAATGATTTACAATTTCCTTTCGCAGTATTTTGGGGTTTTGTGGTTTCTGTATCTCCTGATGGTTTTTATTTTTTGCGCTATAACCAAAAAAGAGCGACAATTTTGAAAAAAAAAAACTTTTAACTATTTTTAACTTTTTGCTATAATAAATATCCCCCAAAAATATATTACAAAAAACATTTTTTTTCCTCAGTTTAGGCCGATACATATTCTTCTACATATTTTTGGTAAAAAAAATCTCAATAAGCGATTATTGATTGGTTTGCGCAGAAGTTACAGCGTTTACAAAATAGGGGATCATTTTATGGCATTTTTATTAATAATTTTTTTTTTTACTAGTAATGGCGGCGATCAGCGATTTTTTTTTTTTTATTGTGACTGCGACATTATGGCGGACACATCGGACATTTTTGACACATTTTTGGGACCATTGTCATTTATACAGCAATCAGTGCTATTTAAAGCGGTGTTTCAGCTTAAAAAAAAAAAAAAAATTAAAAGTCAGCAGCTAAAAAAAAAAGTCGCTGCTGACTTTTAATAAGTACACTTACCCTCCCAGGGTGCCCGCGATGCCGTTCGTGGAGGCCGAGATGTCCCTCGGCGATCCGGATCCAGCGCCGCCATCCTCAGTAAGGGAAACGGCTTTGCGCGGCCTACTGCGCATGCGCGAGTCGGATTTGTGAATGGGGAGCGCAATGTGTTGTGGGACACCATTCCCATAACACACCGCGCCCCATTCACTAGAAGACGAAAGGAGAGAAGATCACCGCGGTGCTGGAGGAGGCAGATTAGGACAATCTGCCTAGCAACAGCCATTTCTGGTAAGTAAAAAAAAATAAATTTTTTTTTTTTTCATTTGAATTTGTTACTAACATTTTTAAAAGATTTTGTTTTCAGGGTGTCCCCCCACTTTAAATGCATTGATTCCTGTGTAAATGACACTGGCAGTGAAGGGGTTAACCACTAGGTGGCGGGGAGGGGTTACATGTTCCTAGAGGCGTGTTTCTAACTGTGGGGGGGGGGGGGGGCGTGGCTGTCAGCTAGTGAATGCTGATCTCTGCTCCAATCACAGGGAGCACAGATCGGTGTTGCTAGGCAGAACGGGCAGATGCTGTTTATTTCCGCATCTCCCCGTTCAGCCTTCCCGTGAGACGGCCGCGGGTATCCCCGCGGCGATCGAGTCCGCGGGACCCGCGAGCGGCCTCACGGGGGTGCCGACCAGCTCGAGCGCACGCTCGATGGCACGGCGTCATCTTAAAGGGGACGTACCTGTACGCCCTTATGCCTTTCTGTTGACGTACATCGGCGTGCGCCGGTCGTAAAGCGGTTAAAGTGCCGACGTGTGTGTGTATGTGTGTGTATATGTGTATATGTATGTGTGTATATATATATATATATATATATATATATATATATATATATCTACTCTCTCTCTCTCTCTCTCTCTCTCTCTCTCTCTCTCTCTCTCTCTCTCTCTCTCCACAGTGGGTGGTCTTCAAGTAGCTAAACAGACTGACAAGGCTGCCACCTAGGCTTCTATCCTCCTTTTCCCTGTGTTCTACAAGGGGCTATGGGTTATTGTGGCCGGATAAGCACACTGGCAGGGAAGGGGTTAAACACTAGGGGGGCGATGAAGGGGTTGCGGGCACCCGGAGGACATTGAGTCAGCAGGCACGCTCACCGAGCATGCGGCTGGGGCATGCGCCCGCATGGTGGCAAAATTCAAAGAGCCGTACAGGTACGTTGCTTTGCGCAGCCGTGACATTCTGCCGACGTATATGTACATGCGGCGGTCGGCAAGTGGTTAAATCAGTATTTTTGTTATAAAGTTAAACTAAACACAATATATACTCAAATTTTTTTGGTGACATGGATACCTAACATGTCGCGCTTTAAATTTGCACATGCTCATGGAATGGCAACAAACTTCGTGACAGGGGGCTCCTGGTAGCAGGGCAGAAGCACTGGACATGCTACACATGCCCTGTATACAATGATGACACTTAAAAATCTCCATAGGCGACGATTTAAAAAAAACAATTTTTTACAGGTTGCATGTTTGGAGTTACAGAGGAGGTCCAGTGCTAGAATTATTGTTCTCACTTTAGCGATCTACCTCACATGTGTGGTGTGAATTGAAGACTCGGGCCCCACGTGGTTTAAATTTGTAGATGGGGCATTGATCTTTATTTTTAAATATTTTATTTTCATTATTTTTCCTTTTTATTCTTTGTCATTCTGTTTTATTTTATTTTTTTATGTCTTTTTGGGCTATGTTTTTCTATTCCTATTTTAATGTAATATCAATATCTGCATAGTGTCTTACTTTTTGTATATTGCTGTCAAATTTTATATAGTGTATGCTTAGTTTTTAGTCATACACTTGTTTAGCACTTGTTATATATTCTGCACATTTGTGTTTTTGTTTGCCTTTTTGGCCATGCAGCCAGGATTGGTGATCTCATGATGTGACCATGTAGGTGCTATTTACCTGTTCTGTGATATACAGTATGTATACTAGCCATGGTTAAGGCCTAATGGCTTAAATGTGCTTGACTTTAACAATTTTTTACCTGCATCTAAGGCTGGTTTCACACTGGGGCGTTGGGGGCGCTGGCGGTATAGCGGCGCTATATTTAGCGCCGCTTTACCGTCATTTTAGCAGCGCATTTTGGCTGCTAGCGGGGCGGTTTTACCGCCCGCGAGCGGCCGAAAAAGGGTTAATACCGCCCGCAAACCGCCGCTGCAGCAGCGTTTTGCGGGCGGGTTCGGAGCGCCTCCCCATTGTTTTCAATGGGAAGGGGCGCTATAGGAGCGGTAAATATACCGCTCCTGCAGCGCACCAAAGATGCGGCTTGCAGGACATTTTTCAGCGTCCTGCAAGCGCACCGCTTCAGTGTGAAAGCCCTCGGGCTTTCGCACTGAAGACACAGCAACAGCTGTTTCGGGTTGGTTTGCAGGTGCTATTTTTAGCGCAATATCGCCTGCAAACCGCCCCAGTGTGAAAGGGGCCTAATAAAGCTATACATTTTTAGCTGATACACTGGTGCTCTTTTCCAACATAATGACCCCAAACACACCTCCAAGACCACCACGGCCTTGCTAAAGAAGCTGAAGGTAAAGGTGATGGACTGGCCAAGCATGTCTCCAGACCTGAACCCTATTGAGCATCTGTGGCCAGTGTTGGTCATCTTACTTTAAAAAAGTAATTAGTTAAGTTACAAATTACTTCTCCCAAAAAGTAATTGCGTTAGTAACTCAGTTACTACATTGGAAAAGTAATTAGTTACACAGCAAAGTAACTGACTTTTTTTTTAAATATTCTATACGTGTAACTAAGGGGCGGGTCTAGTATTACTGTAACCAAGGGGCACATTTATTATTATTGTTATATATCGTGTAACCAAGGGGCTGCTCTATTATTACTCTAACCAAGGGGCAGATCTGTTCTAGCGTGTAAGCAAGGGGCGGGTCTATTATTATTATATCGTGTAAGGGGCGGGTCTATTATTATTATATCGTGTAAGGGGCGGATGGCTACAGAAGAGGGCGAATGTTAAATTAATGGGCAGAGCTCGATATATAACAATAATAATAAATGCGCCCCTTGGTTACAGTAATACTAGACCCGCCCCTTACTTACACGATAGACGCCCCTTGCAGAGTAGCACGAGCATCAGGAGCGTGCGGCATCGCCTCGTACAATTACATGTTAACTGCACCTGCGCGGTGTAGAGTTCACTCAGAGCCGTTTAGGTTCGGCAATTTTCGGAAGCTCCGTAGTCCTTCGTACTGCGCAAGCGCAGTACAGGGGGTCCTTATCCGGCGGGGGAACTTTTTCGGCAGGACACCGGAATTACACTACTGCCATCTAGTGGCGGTAGATGTAATTGGGGTAACTAAGCCAAAGTAATGGGAACTGAGTTACCAGGAGGGGAAAAGTAATCAGTTAGATTACTAGTTACCCTCTAAAGTAACTGCGTTAGGTAACTCAGTTTATTTTAACTCAGTTACTTACATCACTGTCTGTGGGACATCCTCAAACGGAAGGTGGAGGAGTGCAAGGTCTCTAACATCCACCAGCTCCGTGATGTCGTCATGGAGGAGGGGAAGAGAACTCCAGTGCCAACCTGTGAAGCTCTGGTGACCTCCATACCCAAAAGGGTTAAGGCAGTGCTGGAAAATAATGGTGGCCACACAAAATATTGACACTGAGTACTGTAGGGTTGCCACCTGTACGGGATTCACCCGGACAGTACGGGAATTTAATCATGTGCCCGGGATTCAGCTTGCCTGATCCCTGGACACATTATTTATGCCGGGCTGTGGCTGAGAAGCTTCTCACTGCAGCAGTGCCGAATACTGAACTTTTCAGACGCCCCCTTGCTAACACCTCCCATATAGGGAGTGTGGTCAGGGAGAGTTAAATTTCTTCAGCAGTGGGGCACTGTGTGGCTAGAGATTGTATTTCAATATGTCCCTCCTGCTGGGCGGGGGCTGGGGCTAGGAGAACTGGGCGATTCCATCCTAGTTTGTACAGTGGCTATGCACGTTGTGGAGGGAACTTTATGCTGCTGGCTCGGAGGATGCTGAGTGCATTAGTGAAGAAAGTGTGGTCTCGGGTATGCACCAGGGAAGGGTGAAGGAAGCCACATGCCAATGTCTTGTACTCTGTGCAATAAACTCATAGCACTGTGTACAATATACTACTGAGCTGCCACTTCAAATATTATAAATACTTAAGTTTGCTGCTCACATCCAAATGTATTCCCACATTCCAACTAAATATGTGAAGATTAACCACTTCAGCCCCGGACCAATTGGCAGCCAAAGGACCAGGCCCCTTTTTGCAATTCGGCACTGCGTCGCTTTAACTAACAATTGCACGGTCATGCGACGTGGCTCCAAAACAAAATTGGCGTCCTTTTTTTCCCACAAATAGAGCTTTCTTTTGGTGGTATTTGATCGCCCCTGCGGTTTTTATTTTTTGCGCTATAAACAAAAATAGAGCGACAATTTTGAAAAAAATGCAATATTTTTTACTTTTTGCTATAATAAATATCCCCAAAAAATATATAAAAAAACATTTTTTTTCCTCAGTTTAGGCCGATACGTATTCTTCTACATATTTTTGGTAAAAAAAATCGCAATTAGCGATTTATTGATTAGTTTGCGCAAAAGTTATAGCGTTTACAAAATAGGGGATAGTTTTATAGCATTTTTATTAATATTTTATTTTTTATTAGTAATGGCGGCGATCAGCGATTTTTATTGTGACTGCGACATTTTGGCGGACACATCGGACATTTTTGACACATTTTTGGGACATTTGTCATTTATACAGCAATCACTGCTATTTAAATAGCACTGATTCCTATGTAAATGACAGTTGTAGTTAGGGGGTTAACCACTAGGGGGCGGGGAGGAGTCAGTGTGACGTGTTGTGTTTTTTTTTTACAGTAGGGGGGCGTGGCTGTACGTCTGACGTCATTGATCGGCGTTCCCAATGACAGGGAACCGCCGATCACTGACAGTCAGTGTAGGAAGCGCGGGGAGAGGTTTGTTTACATAGACCTCTCCCCGTTCTTCAGCGCGGGGAGAGGTTTGTTTACATAGACCTCTCCCCGTTCTGGTCCCGCGGCCGTGGTCACGGAGCTCCCGACCGGGTCCCGCGCGCGCCGCTGGGGCGCGCGCGCGCCCCCCGGGCAGGCAAATTTAAGGGGACGTACAGGTACGTGCTTTTGCCTGCCCGTGCCATTCTGTTGACTTATATCTACAGGAGGCGGTCGGGAAGCGGTTAATGGTGTTGCACTACCCTTAACCCGGGTGCAAACACATATTTTAAATAAAGTGTATAAACAAGTTATATTTTTATGCACAATCCCAGTGCATTAAATCTATAAATACCAAAAAAAAAACTAAAATATTACCACATATGTTAAAATATAAATGAACATGTTGAATACATATACCATTGTTGTAAATTACCATACTTATCGGCGTATAACACGCACCCCAAGTTTAGGAGGGAATTTTAAGGAAAAAAAGTTTTAGGAGAGAAGTTTAGGGAAAAAAAAAAAAACTTACATTTAAGCGTCATTTGCAGCTTGCCCAGCGTCAGTTGCAGCTTGCCCAGCGTCAGTTGCAGCTTGCCCAGCGTCATTTGCAGCTTGCCCAGCGTCACTTGCAGCTTGCCTAGTGTCATTTGCAGCTTGCCAGCGTTTAAATTTCCCGCCGCGAGAAATACCGCGCATGCGCGGCCGAAAAAGACCGAACCGCGGACGAAAAAGGCCGAAGTGCGGCCGAAAAAGACCGAGCCGACTGTTCGGCTCCGCTCGGAGTCCCGCCTCCCTGCTGTTTCGGGAGCGAGCGCAGGGAGGCGGGACTACGAGCGGAGCTGAACAGCCGGCTTCGGTCTTTTTCGGCCGCGCTTCGGCTTTTTCCGGCCTTTTTCGGCCGCGGTCGCCATTTTTCGGCGCCGCAACCGATTTTTGTATTTTTTTTTTTTTTGGGGTATCGGCGTATAACACGCACCCACGACTTTCCCCCGATTTTAAGGGGGAAAAAGTGTGTGTTATACGCCGATAAATACGGTACATAAAGAACATCCAAAATAATTAAATCCACAATCTCAGTGCAGTAAATCATCGATAATAATCAAGCTGCATTCTACAAATACAAATGTGTGCAGCCACAAATTTGTAGCATGCACTTTACGTATTATTGATGATTTACTGCACTGAGATTGTGGATTTAATTATTTTGGATGTTCTTTATGTAATTTACAACAATGGTATATGTATTCAACATGTTCATTTATATTTTAACATATGTGGTAATATTTTGGTGTATATTTTTAATCGCAGCACGATTAATCTTTATAAACTCCATTGGATAAATATTTGCATAATCAGTGATGCATTGGGCAAAAAGTGAAAACAGCTGGTAGGAATGGCTGGTTATCCAGCTAAAGACGGACTTAGGGCTGCACATAGGCGTTAAAACACCTCATAGATGTTACAGCACCCCATAAACATTAGAGCACCCATGGATGCTAGAGTTACCAATAGATTTCAGAGCACCCAATAGACAAAGCAAAGGTTAGCGTGTTCCATGGACATTAGAGCAACTCATGGAAATAAGAGTGCCCCATAGACGTTAGAGCACCCCAGGGATGCTAGAGTGACCCATAGACAAAGCAACCCTTGGAGGTTAGAGCTCCCCATAACCTTTGGAGCACCCCATGGATGCTACAATAACCCAATAGACAGATTAAGCCATGGATGCTAGAGCACTCTATAGACGCACCCCATGGAGGTTAGAATGCCCCATAGGCAGAGTAACCCATGGATATTAGAGTGACCCAAGGAAGTTGCAGCACCATGTAGGGTTGCCACCTATCTCTGGGATTCACCAGAACAGTCCAGGTTTTGACGTATGTATCTGGGTTTCAGTCCGCCTGAAACCCAGACACGTTATTCAGATTGACCTGTGGCTTCCCAGGTAACAGAGATAGGGCTCTTTCACACGGGGCGGATCAGTGCAGATCCGCCCCGTGGATCGCCGCTTGCTCAGCGGGGATCGCCGGAGCGATCGCCGCTGAGCAGGAAGATGACAGGTCCGTCTCTGCACTCCGTGCATGGACGGACCTGTCAGAGCGCCGCTCTCCCCTATGGGGGATCGGGTGACGACGGACCGTAGAGTCCGTCGTCACCCGATCCGCTCTGCAGACGGATGAAAAAATGGGGTTTTCCTCCGTCTGCAGAAACGGAGCAGAGCGGGCACGGACGAGAGCGGGTGTCAGCGGATGCTCATCCGCTGACACCCGCTATCCCATAGGGATACCTGTATGTCCGTTTTTCATCGAAAAACGGAAGGATGAAAAACGGACATACGGTCCGTCCGTGTGAAAGAGATCATAGTCATACACAAATCTGTTGCCCTCTTTAACTGAATTTGGCCACACCCACTGTTCGTTTTGGCCTGTGTAGCGCACCACATTACTATAAGGTGTTTAAAGTCTTTTGCAATCCTATAGTGTATACTGCATACAAAATTGCCGTGCATCTCTAAAGTGTTCGGGTTTGGCATGAAGAAAAGGTGGCAACCCTAGTGTATTGACTTTTGTTGCCAGCGGTTTAGACATTAATGGCTGTGTGTTGAGTTATTTTGAGGGGACAACAAATTTACACTGTTATACAAGCTGTACACTCACTACTTTACATTGTAGACAAGTGTCATTTCTTCAGTGTTGTCACATGAAAAGATAGAAGAGAATATTTACAAAAATGTGAGGGGTGTACTAACTTTTGTGAGATACTGTATATGGGTAGTACAGTACACATACACAGGTGAGGGGGAGATACAGTGGGGACGGAAAGTATTCAGACCCCCTTAAATTTTTCACCCTTTGTTATATTGCAGCCATTTGCTAAAATCATTTAAGTTAATTTTATTCCTCATTAATGTACACACGGCACCCCATAGTGACAGAAAAAACACAGAATTGTTGACATTTGATTTATTAAAAAATAAAAACTGAAATATCACATGGTCCTAAGTATTCAGACCCTTTGCTGTGACACTCATATATGTAACTCAGGTGCCGTCCATTTCTTCTGATCATCCCTGAGATGGTTCTACACCTTCATTTGAGTCCAGCTGCGTTTGATTATACTGATTGGACTTGATTAGGAAAGCCACACCCCTGTCTATATAAGACCTTACAGCTCACAGTGCATGTCAGAGCAAATGAGAATCATGAGGTCAAAGGAACTGCCTGAAGAGGTCAGAGACAGAATTGTGGCAAGGCACAGATCTGGCCAAGGTTACTTAAGGCCCCTTTGACACTGCAGCGTTTTTCAGGCGTTTTTCAGGCGCTTTAGCGGTAAAAAAAGCGCCCGTAAAACGCTTGAAAGAAGCCTCATCTCAATTCAATCCCAATGTGGAAACTCAAGTGCTTTAAGAGCCCTTTCACACTGCCAGCGCCCGAAGAAAAACGCTCGTAAAGCGCCGCTTAAACTAGCGGCGCTTTACCAGCGCTTTTCGAGCGCTAGTGGGGCGATTTTAACCCCTGCTAGTGGCCAAAAAAGGTTTAAAAGCGCCCACAAAGTGCTGCTGCTACAATCGCTTTTCAGGCGTTTTTCAGGCGCTTCCCATTGATTTCAATGGGAAGAGGCGCTTTAGGAGCGGTGTATTCACCGCTCCAAAAGCGCTGCAAAGAAGCTGCTTGCAGGACTTTTTCTGACGCCCTGCCAGCGCAGCGCCTCAGTGTGAAAGCACTCGGGCTTTCACATTGGGATTGCAGTTGCGGCGTCTTTCAGGCGCTTTACAGGCGCTTTTTTTTAACGCTAAAGCGCCTGAAAAACTACTGAAATACGCCCCAGTGTGAAAGGGGTCTAAGGTTCCTAAGAGCACAGCGGCCTCCATAATCCTTAAATGGAAGACGTTTAGGACGACCAGAACCCTTCCTAGAGCTGGCCGTCCCACCAAACTGATCTATCGGGGGAGAAGAGCCTTGGTGAGAGGTAAAGAAGAACCCAAAGATCACTGTGGCTGAGCTCCAGAGATGCAGTCGGGAGATGGGAGAAAGTTGTAGAAAGTCAACCATCACTGCAGCCCTCCACCAGTCGGGGCTTAATGGCAGAGTGGCCCGACGGAAGCCTCTCCTCAGTGCAAGACACATGGAAGCCTGCATGGAGTTTGCTTAAAAAAAACACCTGAAGGACTCCAAGATGGTGAGAAATAAGATTCTCTGGTCTGATGAGACCAAGATAGAACTTTTTGGCATACATTCTAAGTAGTATGTGTAGAGAAAACCAGGCACTGCTCATCACCTGTCCAATACAGTCCCAACAGTGAAGCATGGTGGTGGCAGCATCATGTTGTGGGGATGTTTTTCAGCTGCATGGACAGGACGACTGGTTGCAATCGAGTGAAAGATGAATGCGGCCAAGTACAGAGATATCCTGGACGAAAACCTTCTCCAGAGTGCTCAGGACCTCAGACTGGGCCGAAGGTTTACCTTCCAACAAGACAATGACCCTAAGCACACAGCTAAAATAACGAAGGAGTGGCTACACAACAACTCCGTGACTGTTCTTGAATGGCCCAGCCAGAGCCCTGACTTATACCCAATTGAGCATCTCTGGAGAGACCTAAAAATGGCCGTCCACCAACGTTCACCATCCAACCTGACAGAACTGGAGAGGATCTGCAAGGAGGAATGGCAGAGGATCCCCAAATCCAGGTGTGAAAAATTTGATACATCTTTCCCAAAAAGACACATGGCTGTATTAGATCAAAAGGGGCTTCTACTAAATACTGAGCAAAGGGTCTGAATACTTAGGACCATGTGATATTTCTGTTTTTCTTTTTTAATAAATCTGCAAAAATGTCAACAATTCTGTGTTTTTCTGCCAATATGGGGTGCTGTGTGTACATTAATGAGGAAAAAAATTACTTAAATGATTTTAGCAAATGGCTGCAATATAACAAAGGGTGAAAAATGTAAGGGGGTCTGAATACTTTCAGTCCCCAGTTTATATGGTGGTAGTACAGTACACATACACAGGTGAGGGGGAGATGTATGGGGGTAGTACAGTACACATACACAGGTGAGGGGGAGATGTATGGGGTAGTACAGTACACATACACAGGTGAGGGGGAGATGTATGGGGGTAGTACAGTACACCTACACAGGTGAGGGGGAGATGTATGGGGGTAGTACAGTACACCTACACAGGTGAGGGGGAGATGTATGGGGATAGTACAGTACACATACACAGGTGAGGAGGAGATGTGTGGGGGTAGTACAGTACACATACACAGGTGAGGGGGAGATGTATGGGGGTAGTACAGTACACATACACAGGTGAGGGGGAGATGTATGGGGGTAGTACAGTACACATACACAGGTGAGGGGGAGATGTATGGGGGTAGTACAGTACACATACACAGGTGAGGGGGAGATGTATGGGGGTAGTACAGTACACATACACAGGTGAGGGGGAGATGTATGGGGGTAGTACAGTACACATACACAGGTGAGGGGGAGATGTATGGGGGTAGTACAGTACACATACACAGGTGAGGGAGAGATGTATGGGGGTAGTACAGTACACATACACAGGTGAGGGAGAGATGTATGGGGGTAGTACAGTACACATACACAGGTGAGGAGGAGATGTATGGGGGTAGTACAGTACACATACACAGGTGAGGAGATGTATGGGGGTAGTACAGTACACATACACAGGTGAGGAGGAGATGTATGGGGGTAGTACAGTACACATACACAGGTGAGGGGGAGATGTATGGGGGTAGTACAGTACACATACACAGGTGAGGAGGAGATGTGTGGGGTAGTACAGTACACATACACAGGTGAGGGGGAGATGTATGGGGGTAGTACAGTACACATACACAGGTGAGGAGGAGATGTGTGGGGTAGTACAGTACACATAGGTGAGGGGGCAGTGGCGTCTCCAGCTTTCATATTTAGGGGGGGGGCACATGGGGGGACAGGGACAAAAGTAGAAGGGCAACTATAAAATTCAATTTTACTACGATCCCACAACAGGTCCTTTCACATGTTCTGCAGTGAGCTCCCTTCCTACTGTATTGGGCCCCCCAGGGTGGCAGAAAAGAAGAGATATATGTCATCAGCATACCAAGAAAATATAAGGGTCCAAAGCAGTGGGAGAACTATCAGGGTTGCAAAGGTTGTCTTGCCACTGGGCCTTGGTGTTCTGCCACTGTGGTGTTCCCCAGCCTCCTCTTGCTGTCCTGCCCCTGCTATTGACAGCGCTGGTCTGGCATCTGTCTCCTTGGCAGCGGCGGCAGTCTATTAGGACCTAGTGCTGGTGACATTATGGGTGCATGCAGGGGAAGGCTGGCACTATTGGTTGTAGAGAGCCGAGCCCCCAGCTGGTCACCTAGCAGCAGGAAGGGCTCTTTCACACGGACGGACCGTATGTCCGTTTTTCATCCATCCGTTTTCGGATGAAAAATGGACATACAGGTATCCCTATGGGATAGCGGGTGTCAGCGGATGAGCATCCGCTGACACCCGCTCTCGTCCGTGCCCGCTATGCTCCGTTTCTGCAGACGGAGGAAAACCCCATTTTTTCATCCGTCTGCAGAGCGGATCGGGTGACGACGGACTCTACGGTCCGTCGTCACCCGATCCCCCATAGGGGAGAGCGGCGCTCTGACAGGTCCGTCCCTGTACGGAGTGCAGAGACGGACCTGTCATCTTTTGCTCAGCGGAGATCGCTCCGGCGATCCCCGCTGAGCAAGCGGCTATCCACGGGCGGATCTGCACTGATCCGCCCCGTGTGAAAGAGCCCTAATGCTGTATAACCTTCTCTGTTGACATGCTGATCGGGATATGATCCAGGTGATGCTCCCAGTCAGATCTAATAAACACAGTATTTATTAGCATCAACAGTACAACCACATCAACCATTCAGCAGCCATGTGGGCTCTATGCCTGTAAGGTGTGGGCTCTATGCCTGTAAGGTGTGGGCTCTATGCCTGTTAGGTGTGGGATCTGTGCCTGTAAGGTGCGGGCTCCGTGCCTGTAAGGTGCGGGCTCCGTGCCTGTAAGGTGCGGGCTCCGTGCCTGTAAGGTGCGGGCTCCGTGCCTGTAAGGTGCGGGCTCCGTGCCTGTAAGGTGCGGGCTCCTTGCCTGTAAGGTGCGGGCTCTATGCCTGTAAGGTGCGGGCTCTGTGCCTGTAAGGTGCGGGCTCTGTGCCTGTAAGGTGCGGGTTCTGTGCCTGTAAGGTGCGGGCTCTGTGCCTGTAAGGTGCGGGCTCTATGCCTGTAAGGTGCGGGCTCTATGCCTGTAAGGTGCGGGCTCTATGCCTGTAAGGTGCGGGCTCTATGCCTGTAAGGTGCGGGCTCTATGCCTGTAAGGTGTGGGCTCTATGCCTGTAAGGTGTGGGCTCTGTGCCTGTAAGGTGCGGGCTCTATGCCTGTAAGGTGCGGGCTCTATGCCTGTAAGGTGCGGGCTCTATGCCTGTAAGGTGCGGGCTCCATGCCTGTAAGGTGTGGGCTATATGCCTGTAAGGTGTGGGCTCTATGCCTGTAAGGTGCGGGCTCTATGTCTGTAAGGTGTGGGCTCTATGCCTGTAAGGTGTGGGCTTTGATCAATAAAATCACTATGATATTTAACACTAGGATTTAACTAGGAGCATCACCTGGATTGCATGACGATCAGCATGTCAGAGAAGGCTGCACTGCTGCTAAGCAACCTGCAGGGAGGTCAACTGTCTACTCTACAACCATTAGAGATGGGCTCGGGTGTGTTTGAAATCCCACATGCCCGATCCCGCCAAGAAGCCAACACTGCACATCGCTAATCACAGGCAGTGAGACATTCCTGATCTGTGCAGCTGCGGACCGGGAAATGTCTCACTGCCTGTGATTAGCGCTGTGCAGTGTGGGCTTCCTGGCGGGCTCGGGCATGTGGGATTTTGAAC
>CM053027.1:14188782-14230537 GCA_028564925.1 Lithobates sylvaticus | reverse complement strand
ACAAAGCACTTCGGCAGTGGCACTACACAGGCGCATTTAGCCCCTTCATCGGCCGTTAGCTGAGTTAAAAGCACCCCGCTAGCGGCCGAATAGCGCTGCTAAAATGACGGTAAAGCGCCGCTAAAACTAGCATATATATATATAATGTTTGGGGGTTCTAAGTGATTTTCCAGCAAAGAAATACTGGATTTTTACTTGTAAACAACAAGTGTCAGAAAAGATTTAGTTTGGTTTTGGTTAACCACAAGCCCCGGACCAATTTGCAGCTAAAGGACCAGGCCCCTTTTTGCGATTCGGCACTGCTTTGCTTTAACTGACAATTGCGCACAATTAACATGAGACCTGTCCCCCCCCCCCACAATTAACATGAGACCTGTCCCCCCCCACAATTAACATGAGGCCTGCCCCCCCCCACAATTAACATGAGACCTGTCCCCCCCCACAATTAACATGAGACCTGTCCCCCCCCACAATTAACATGAGACCTGTCCCCCCCCACAATTAACATGAGACCTGTCCCTCCCCCACAATTAAAATTGGCGTCCTTTTTTTTCCCCACAAATAGAGCTTTTTTTGGTGGTATTTGATCACCTCTGTGTTTTTTATTTTTTTGCGCTGTAAACAAAAATAGAGCGAAAATTTTGAAAAAAAAATTGCTATATTTTTTACTTTTTGCTATAATAAATATGCCCCCAAAAAATATATTAAAAATTTTTTTTTCCTCAGTTACGAATTCTTCTACGTATTTGTAAAAAAAAAAAAATAAGCATTGGTTTGCGCAAAAGTTATAGCGTCTA
This sequence comes from Lithobates sylvaticus, assembly GCA_028564925.1. Taxonomy (NCBI): domain Eukaryota; kingdom Metazoa; phylum Chordata; class Amphibia; order Anura; family Ranidae; genus Lithobates; species Lithobates sylvaticus. The sequence goes on along the minus strand of CM053027.1, from coordinate 14,229,740 downwards.
CAAAATAGGGGATAGTTTTATGGCATTTTTTAATTAATAATTTTTTTTTACTAGTAATGGCGGCGATCATGATTTTTATCGTGACTGCGACATTATGGCGGTCACGTCGGACAATTTTGACACATTTTTGGGACCACTGGCATTAATACAGTGATCAGTGCGATTAAATAATGCATTGATTACTGTAAAAATGTCACGGGCAGTAAAGGGGTTAACCACTAGGGGGCAGTGTAGGGGTTAAGTGTGACCTATGTGTTTTTTTTACTGTAGGGGGCGTGGCTTGGCGTGTTTCATCACTGATCGTCTTTCCCTATGACAGGGAACAGACGATCAGTGACAGCCTCACTAGGAAGAGCAGGGAGAGGTTTGTTTACACAGACCTCTCCCCGTTCTTCAGCTCTGTGACCTGATCGCGGGACACCGGCGGCGATCGGGTCCGCGGGTCCCGCGGCCACGGTCACGGAGCTCAAGACCGGGTCGCGAGCGTGCCGCCAGCATGGCTGGGCTCTTAAAGAGCAACATACCTGTACGTGCTTGTGCTTAGCCATGCCATTCTGCCGACGTATATCGGCGTGAGGCTTGGGGGTTATTTACGAAAATCAAATCCACTTTGCACTACAAGTGCAAACTACAAGTGCAAAGTGCACTTGAAATTGCACTTGGAAGTGCAGTCACTGTAGAACTGAGGGGGACATGCAAGGAAAATAAAAAAATTGCATTTTAGCTTGCACATGATTGGATAATAAAATCAGCAGAGCTTCCCCCGGCAGACAGCGGCAGACAGCGCGCCAGGACAGGAAGTGGTGTAAACTCCCGTGGGAGTTTTATGCCCGGAAGTGGGTGCAGATACCTGTCTTAGCTAGGTATCTGCACCCCACTCCCCCCTGAAAGGTGCCAAATGTGACACCAGAGGGGGGGTTCCGAAAAGCGGAAGTTCCACTTTAGGGTGGAATCCAGCTTTAAGAAATGCCAAAAAAAAAAAAAAAAAAGTTGTCTGATATATCGGTCGACCCCTAAGAATAATACTTCTTTTTGACACAAAAAAAAATTTAGATATTGGTTTCCTTACCCTTTATTCTAGTTTTATGACCCCCTCTGTGATTATCATCACCACCCCCCCCCCCCCCCCCAGTCTATAGCTCTCCCTATGTCTTATCTCACTAACTATGCTAGTACATTTGTTTGTGTGTGTTTCTTTTCCTTTCCCCCCAGAGATTGTGTTTTTTTAACATTCTGCTAAAACTTTTGTGACTTTCACGCCCTGAAAGTTTGTGTCTCTAAAGAAATGGAGAAATACTAAGAAATGGCCACTAGATGGAGCTGATAGTAAATGAATACATCTTAGATGGAAGAGATACAATGTAACAATTATACAGTACAAGGGAATTAGCAAGTAAGCAGGGAAGGGATCCAATATTAGTAACAGTAATTCCCTCCAGTCTTCTCTTATCTCCTCTCACGATAATTTATTTATTTCCTATGTCCTTCCCATAGACAAAAATATATCAATAAAAACCTGCATCTTCCCTGCTGAACAGAGAAGGCAGAAAACCCAATAAAGCCGATCCAATCTGCTCCAGCAGAAAACATCCTCAGATACTATCAGATATTCCTGATCAGCAATGTCGGGTCTTATTTCTTATTACTGTAATAGGCAAGTAGATTATTGGCATATAAATCACTTATTAAAATGACTGTAAAGAGCTTCAGGTGTTCCTCCAAGAAAAGCAAAGCAGAAAAATACATTTGAAAACAACTTAAATGTATTGAAAAAGCTTTATTTAGATGACTTATACCAGTGATGGTCCACATTCCTGATATAGAGGGCCTCCAATATAACAGCAGGGCCTCCACCCCCCCCCCCATCAGTAATTAGACCCCCCCCCACAATTAGCATGAGACCTGTCCCCCCCCCCCCCCCCCCACAATTAGCATGAGACCTGTTTCCCCCCCCCCACAATTAACATGAGACCTGTCCCCCCCCCCCCCCACAATTAATATGAGACCTGTTTCCCCCCCCCCCCCCACAATTAACATGAGACCTGTTTCCCCCCCCCCCCCACAATTAACATGAGACCTGTTTCCCCCCCCCCCCCACACAATTAACATGAGACCTGTTTCCCCCCCCCCCACAATTAACATGAGACCTGTTTCCCCCCCCCCCACAATTAACATGAGACCTGTTTCCCCCCCCCCCCCCCCACAATTAACATGAGACCTGTTTCCCCCCCCCCACAATTAACATGAGACCTGTTTCCCCCCCCCCCCCCCCCCACAATTAACATGAGACCTGTTTCCCCCCCCCCCACAATTAACATGAGACCTGTTTCCCCCCCCCCACAATTAACATGAGACCTGTTTCCCCCCCCCCCCACAATTAACATGAGACCTGTTTCCCCCCCCCACCACCTGTTTCCCCCCCCCACAATTAACATGAGACCTGTTTCCCCCCCCCCACAATTAACATGAGACCTGTTTCCCCCCCCCACAATTAACATGAGACCTGTTTCCCCCCCCCCCCCCACAATTAACATGAGACCTGTTCCCCCCCCCCACAATTAACATGAGACCTGTTCCCCCCCCCCCAAATTAACATGAGACCTGTCCCCCCCCCCCCCCCCCCCCCCCCCACAATTAACATGAAACCTGTGCCCCCCCCCCCCCCCATCAACATCATACCTACCTCCCCCCCCCCCCCCCAACTACAGATCTATCCCCTCCAAATTAACAAATAGTTCTTTTGAATCGATTCTTTTCAGTGAACTGATCCGTTTGAAACAGTTCACTGTCTGTGCACTCAATACATAGCAGAGCAGAGCAGAGCAGAGCAGGCCTGGTAATATGATCGTAGAGTGAGAGCTCCGCCCCTCCCTGTAGACAGTGCCGCCCATGCAAGTAAATGAGTACATGGAGTAAAGTGGAAGTTATTAGAACTCAGTACACTGAAAGAACAATGAGCCCCCCCCCCCACCCCCCCCCACCAGAACAAGATGTAGAACAACACACTGAATCAGGGATCAGTATACACTACAGACAGAGAGGACAGTCATAAGAAGATATCCTCATTCAGATTAATTATTTAACCCTTTAGGGTTTAGTTGGTTTATCCTAAAGGAAATCTGCATGTTAAAAGGGACAAATATCCCTTCTGGGACATGTGTCTAATTTAGTAGCTATATAACTGGATGAGAGCCGTCTCATTTTTATAACACAAAAATACATTTTATCCCGCTTTATAGTAATATTGTTCTGGTCCTGAGATTTCTATGCCCCCTGGATCCTTGGATTTTTATTTTTTTTTTAATTCCTACAACCAAACAGTGGTATAGAAAATAATACAGACAATATAGGAAAAAAAAAAACAACAGTTTTTAATAGAACAATATCAAACTATTGGCTGATCTGAGAAATTGTGAGGCTTGTGGATTGGGCTCTGAGAAAGGAAAATACAAGAAAAACCTCCCCAGGACCTGCCGACCTGTGAAGAATCATTCTTCTCATTCTAATCATTTAGAAGGTTGAGTCGGAGCTCTGACGTCAGTAGACTCAGCAAGTGAACCGAAGAATCGACTCATTGAATCGGTTTATTTCAGTGAGTGGTTCGAAATGAACCGATTCAATTAAAAGATCCGAACTTCCCCTCACTACCTCAGACCCCCCTTCTCCCCCTTCTCCCCCTCCTCCCCCTCCCGTACATACCGATCATCTCCTTCATCCTTCTCCTCTCCCCGGACAGCGATCTCTGTGCAGTTATCTCTTCTTACTGTCTCACTCCTATATATTCACTGACCCCGCCCATCAGGCTCTCCTCCTCCCCTCCCACTACTTTCTCTGCCATAGGGAATGCATGAAACGTTCAGCTTGGAGGTTCAGAGCTACTGACAAGACTCCGCCCACTTACACAGAGACCCCTAACATAGCCACACACTCTGTCCAATAAGATACTAGCTCGCTCCCTGCCCACCGTACGGTTTGTGTCTCAGTGGCTTCCCACATGTATTGTGCGTTCCCCTCCGGATAGAGAGAGGAGAGGAGATGTCGGTGATGATCGGGCGGTGTGTGGCAGGTAGTGTCAGTCCGCTGTGATCTGTGTGCGGGGAGGAGGGTCTCCGGGGTCCAGTCAGTGTAATCAGAGCCGGTACCGGCCGGGATCACAAATACCGGGTGATGAGTTTCTACCACCATGGAGGGGCAGAGCCCACAGTCCCCGGTCTGGACCCCCCTTCTCCGGGCTGGGAGGGAGGCTCTGCTCTGTCTCTGGACCCCCTTCTCCGGGCTGGGAGGGAGGCTCTGCTCTGTCTCTGGACCCCCTTCTCCGGGCTGGGAGGGAGGCTCTGCTCTGTCTCTGGACCCCCTTCTCCGGGCTGGGAGGGAGGCTCTGCTCTGTCTCTGGACCCCCCTTCTCAGGGCTGGGAGGGGGGCTCTGCTCTGTCTCTGGACCCCCTTCTCCGGGCTGGGAGGGAGGCTCTGCTCTGTCTCTGGACCCCCCTTCTCAGGGCTGGGAGGGAGGCTCTGCTCTGTCTCTGGACCCCCCTTCTCAGGGCTGGGAGGGAGGCTTTGCTCTGTCTCTGGACCCCCCCCCCCCTTCTCAGGGCTGGGAGAGAGGCTCTGCTCTGCCTCTGGACCCCCTTCTCCGGGCTGGGAGGGAGGCTCTGCTCTGTCTCTGGACCCCCTTCTCAGGGCTGGGAGGGAGGCTCTGCTCTCTCTGGACCCCCTTCTCCGGGCTGGGAGGGAGGCTCTGCTCTGTCTCTGGACCCCCTTCTCAGGGCTGGGAGGGAGGCTCTGCTCTGTCTCTGGACCCCCTTCTCAGGGCTGGGAGGGAGGCTTTGCTCTGTCTCTGGACCCCCCTTCTCCGGGCTGGGAGGGAGGCTCTGCTCTGTCTCTGGACCCCCCTTCTCCGGGCTGGGAGGGAGGCTCTGCTCTGTCTCTGGACCCCCTTCTCAGGGCTGGGAGGGAGGCTCTGCTCTCTCTGGACCCCCTTCTCCGGGCTGGGAGGGAGGCTCTGCTCTGTCTCTGGACCCCCTTCTCAGGGCTGGGAGGGAGGCTCTGCTCTGTCTCTGGACCCCCTTCTCAGGGCTGGGAGAGAGGCTCTGCTCTGTCTCTGGACCCCCCTTCTCCGGGCTGGGAGGGAGGCTCTGCTCTGTCTCTGGACCCCCCTTCTCCGGGCTGGGAGGGAGGCTCTGCTCTGTCTCTGGACCCCCCTTCTCCGGGCTGGGAGGGAGGCTCTGCTCTGTCTCCCACAACATTCTTAAAGGGTTAGTCCACCTTTACTACAACAATGCCCCCCGAATTCTGACATCTCCTGTACAATAAAGCACTATTAAACCCCAAAGCAAGAATAAATTACATTGCAGCATACCGATTCTTATGTGTGATGGCTGCATTCGTTTTCTTGTTTTAGGCCCCTTTCACACGGGACGGATCCGTATTGATCCGCTGCTCAGCAGGGATCGCACAGCTGATCCCCCGCTGAGCCGGCAGATGACACACTGTGCAGGGACCGCCCTGTCAGATCTCCGCTCTCCTCTATGGGGGATCGTCTGTCCGTGTTCATCCGATCCGCTCTGCAGACGGATGGAGAAATAGGGTTTTCCTCCGTCTGCAGAATCGGACCACAGCGGAGACGGACGATAGCGGATGTCAGCGGATGCTCATCCTCTGACACCCGCTATCCCATAGACATTCATGTATGTCCGTTTTTTCATCCAAAAACTGACATACGGTCCGCATGTGTGAAAGGGGTCTTAGGCTTTCTTTCCTTTTATTTTCACGAGGTGATCCAGCCAAACAAGCTGTCCTGCAGATGTTACAGTTAGGATTGAGACAAACTATTTACTACTGGCAGGGGTGCCTAGAATGGGCAGCTGGTGCCCAATTTTCTTAGATGGGGCACCCCCCCCTTCCCTACCCAGCCAACCACCTAGCCCAGCAACCCTCCCCCGCCACCCCCGGTGCTCGCTCGATCAATCATGCGCCCCCGTCACTCAATCGGTCGCCTGCCAGCCCCTGCACTTACCCCATTCAGGTGGTGCTCCCCCCCGCGCCTCCACCCGAGTCCCGTCGGTCACTTCTCCTCCCAACCAATCAGGAGCTAAAGGGGTTTACACATAGTGTCAGTGGCGCAACAGCGGTGGAGGACTGTGTCTGTGTCCCGACTCCTGAAAGAATAGAAGCAAGCAAACATTCATTGATGGGGCCCTGGTGAGGCTGCATCTGATGGGGCCCTGGTGAGGCTGCATCTGATGGGGCCCTGGTGAGGCTGCATCTGATGGGGCCCTGGTGAGGCTGCATCTGATGGGCCCTGGTGAGGCTGCATCTGATGGGGCCCTGGTGAGGCTGCATCTGATGGGGCCCTGGTGAGGCTGCATCTGATGGGGCCCTGGTGAGGCTGCATCTGATGGGGCCCTGGTGAGGCTGCATCTGATGGGGCCCTGGTGAGGCTGCATCTGATGGGGCCCTGGTGAGTCTGCATCTGATGGGGCCCTGGTGAGGCTGCATCTGATGGGGCCCTGGTGAGGCTGCATCTGATGGGCCCTGGTGAGGCTGCATCTGATGGGCCCTGGTGAGGCTGCATCTGATGGGGCCCTGGTGAGGCTGCATCTGATGGGGCCCTGGTGAGGCTGCATCTGATGGGCCCTGGTGAGGCTGCATCTGATGGGGCCCTGGTGAGGCTGCATCTGATGGGCCCTGGTGAGGCTGCATCTGATGGGCCCTTCATTAAAAAGGTGGGGTTTACATGGGCAGGGGAAAGGGGGTGGAGCCAAGGGGACGGCCAAATTAGGTTTCGCCTAGGGTGTCAAAAATCCTTGCACCAGCCCTGTGCCTACATGTGAAGGGGGTGAGGGGTGGCTGCATACAATTGTCTGGGGCAGTTGTAGTGATATGGTGTCTCCATGGGGCAAAACATCACTATTGTGTGACAATGTCATCCCTTACATGGCCAGCTTTGTGTCATCCAAGAGCAGATCAATCTTATGGGGGATTTTTTATTTATTTATATTTTTTTCCCGTCATCTCAAAATCTAAAAAAAAAAAATCTAAATTTCACACTGAGGCGTTTTTCAGGCGCTTTTGGGCTAAAAATAGCGCCTGTAAAGTGCCTGCAAAACGGCTCCCCTGCAGTCTCAGTGTGAAAGCCCGAGTGCGTTCACACTGAGGCGATGCGCTGGCGGGATGTTAAAAAAAAGTCCTTTGGAGCGGTGTACACCACTCCTCCACTACTCCTGCCCATTGAAATGAATGGGCACCGCTGTCGAAGCACCTGCAAAGCAAATCGTCAGCGTCGCCAGACGGGCGCATTTAACCCCTTCCTCGGCCACTAGCTGTGTTATAAGAGCCCCGCTAGCAGTCGAATATCGCCGCTAAAATGACAGTAAAGCGCCGCTAAAACTAGCAGTATTTTACCGTCAATGCCTGCCTTCTCCAGTGTGAAAGCAGCCTTAAAGCGGAGGTATCTGCACCCACTTCCGGGACTAGCTAGCCGCAGCTGCCTGCCCCCCCCCCCCCCCCGCACACACAGTTCCCAGGACACAACGGGGACCAATAAAGACGCGCAGCGTGACTCGCGCATGCGCAGTAGGGAACCGGGCAGTGAAGCCGCAACGCTTCACTTCCTGATTCCCTGACAGAGGATGGCGGCGGGGGCAGCCGAGAGACGAGTCATCTTCTGCCGACATCGCTGGAACCTGGGACAGGTAAGTGTCCATTTATTAAAAGTCAGCAGCTGCACTATTTGTAGCTGCTGACTTTTAATAATTTTTGTGCAGGTGGACTCCCTCTTTAAGTAATAAGTGATTCAGAAAATTTCTTACATTTTATTGAACAAAACAAAACCTCCAATCAGTTCACTTGTATGTATAATTTAGATAACAAAAAAACTATCTTTAAATATTAAATACACAAAAACAGGTAATCAACTTTTGGATGAAAAGAAATGGGCTAACTTAGCTGTTTTTTTTTTTTTTAATTCATTAGTGTATTTTTTACCAAAAATTGCGTTTAAATGACCGCTGCGCAAATACCGTGCAACATAAAATATTGCAACAACTGCTATTTTATTCCCTAGGGTCTCTGCTAATATATATATATATATATATATATATATATATATAATTTTTGGGGGTTCTAAGTGATTTTCTAGCAGAAAATACAGGATTTTTAAGTGTCAGAAAAGATTTAGTCTTTAAATGGTTAAACTGAAAACTTCTCCACACCAGAGTTGAGTATATTGGAGTTCACTTAATTGATAAGAAGAAACATTGTATCTTTTTTTTCTCACACTTGGCAGAATGCGACTTCTATCAGAAGTCATTTGCAAGTCACGCTGAAGTTTTTAAAATTCGTTTTTTTTTTTTTTTTAGCAGCACAATCGGCCATGCCGATTAATTAAAAAACGCCAAATATCAGTCGACTTCCTACTTAGGGCTGCAACTAACGATTATTTTCATAATCGATTAGTTGGCCGGTTATAGTTTTGATTAATAACCTTAAAAAAAAAAGTGTGGTGTATAATTTAGTTAACAGGTAAAGTTTAAAAAAAAGGCAATTTATTCTTAAATATCTCTATGCTCAGGGGTAAATATAAATAACCAACTATATGGTTAGGGAGCAAAATCTCTAATCCACTCTGAGAATAACAGACAGAAGAGATATACTGTATATACTATTAGAGGAAGTATATACTATTAGAGGAAATATATACTGTATATACTATTAGAGGAAATATATACTGTATATGCTATTAGAGGAAATATATACTGTATATACTATTAGAGGAGAGATATACTGTATATACTATTAGAGGAGATATATACTGTATATGCTATTAGAGGAGATATATACTATATATGCTATTAGAGGAGATATATACTGTATATGCTATTAGAGGAGATATATACTGTATATGCTATTAGAGGAGAGATACACTGTATATGCTATTAGAGGAGATATATACTGTATATGCTATTAGAGGAGAGGTATCCTGTATATACTATTAGAGGAGATATATACTGTATATACTATTAGAGGAGATGTATACTGTATATGCTATTAAAGGATATATACTATTAAAGGGTGAATCTGCTAAATATCAGACTAGGAGATCAAATTGTTTTATTTAAAAAAAACAAACAAACAATGGCCTTCCTTCAAAAAAAGTCATTTTAGGAACGTTCGTTCAATTTTCTAATCGTTAGTGGGGTCAAATTGATGTTCATTTTCAACCACAGTGAAGGGAAAATTTGGAAATAGATAACTTCTTGGTCAAAGGAATTTTCAGACACTGTATGTGGTTTTCGTTCAGAAATTACAATTCTTTTAAAAACAAAATGTTAAAAACAAGTGAAAATTGTAAACATTCTTTCAGCGAATGTACAAAGATTTTCTCGTCTGTGGCCAGCACAAGGCTCGGTGCACATCTATGCAGTTTGCTTTTGATCTGTTTCTGCAGTTCTTTTTGCTGTGTGTTTTTGATTTTTGCGCACGTGATTTTGCTACGATTTGCATTTTTTTGCAATTATTTTTTCTTTTTTTGGCCAATTAGTTGTTGGGCAGATTAAAAAACACAAATTTCTGCAAAAACGCATTACATGCTTTTCTGCAGCTTCTCCATTGAAGTATATTGAACCAAAAAAGCACCGTTTTGCGTTAAAAAAAAAAAAAAAAAAAAGTCCCTGACCCTTTCCAAATACGCAGCGGCTGAAAAAAGCAAAGATGTGAACGTGTCCCATAGGAAACCAAGTAAATGAGCTGTAGTGCGTTTCTGCAAAAAGCACCAAAAAGCACATAGATGTGAACCAGGTCTGAGACGTTTAGTAAACTAATGGGGGTTACAAAAATAAAATTAGCCCTTTTATAGTACAAAAAAAAGTAGATCACTTCTGTAAGGCCCCTTTCACACTGGGGCGGTGCGGGGCGGCGACGGTAAAGCAGCGCTATGTTTAGCGCTGCTTTACCATCGTTTTACCCGCGGTATGCGGCCGCTAGCGGGGTGGTTTTAACCCCCGCTAGCGGCCGCAAAAGGGTTAAAAACCTCCGCAAAGCGCCGCTGATTTCAATGGGAAGGAGCGGTATGGGAGCGGTGAATACACGGCTCCTTCACCGCTCCAAAGATGCTGCTAGCAGGACTTTTTGTTGCGGTCCTGCTAGCGCACCGCTCCAGTGTGAAAGCCCTCCGGCTTTCACACTGGAGTGAATGGGGCCGGTTTTTTCAGGCGGTATACAGGCGCTATTTTTAGCGCTGTACCGCCTGAAAACCGCCCCAGTGTGAAAGGGGCCTAAGGGGTTCATTTTTTTTTTACTGCAGAACCGTGAAAGTAATATTTACAGTAGCGATTATTTGCTCTTTTTGTACTATAAAGTGCTAATGTTAATTATTTTTTTTTTTAACCCCATTATGTTACTGGCCGATTAATGAATTCTGAAAATAGTAATCGATCTCATAATCGATTAGTTGTTTCAGCCCTAGACTCTCTGCAGAGGTGGTTCTGGCTAACTCCTGTTTTAAAGGAGAAGTCCACAGTGTTCCCCCTTACATCAGAGTCCTCTCTGTACATTCGAGTTCTCAGTGTTCCCCCTTAAATCAGGGTTCCCAGAGCATCCCTTATGTCAGAGTCCCCAGAGTTCTCCCTTACATCAGAGTCTGCAGAGTCCCCCCTTACAGTGAAAGGGAAATTCTACGAGTTCAGATGTAAAAGGGGACTCTTGTTGTTAACTTCATATGATTAGAAATGTTATTTACAAGCAAAATTATATGTATAGTTTATACTATAAAGAAAATAATTGCTGTGTGCCACTAAAGTGTTCGGGTTTGACTTGAAGAAAAGGGGGCAACCCTAGGTGTGCGCTCAAGATATGAAGCGGAGGAAAGCCCAATGGTGTTGGTAGCTGGATATCACTGGACAAAGTGGAGCTCGGCTTTATTGAGATATGAGATCGGATAGGATGTCCACCTTTAATGACTCGGCTGCTCAATAACAAGATGATATGGATTTTTCTGAAAATGATGCATTTGCCTTTCTTGTCCCATCATTATAACACCTCCAGCTCTGCGACTACCCAGAGGAGCAATCAGAGAAAACAAATTCAAGTATTGTATTAAAAACTTTTTTAAGTTGTATCCCTACACTGTGTGCATCAATAAACACACAGCCCCATAGCTTAGGGAGGCGAGGCATTTAAAATGCAAGTGCTGAGGGAAGAATTTTAACAAATAGTTTACTGAGAAATGTTTATTTTCTTGTGCTCAGTGTGTTGGGATAAATATTCTGATGGTTTAATATTACTTTAAGTGATGTATATTTCTTTTGTTAGGTCTCCTGTTTATCCTCCTCTGCCCCATGCTGACATGGGGAGCGAGGTATATACGGACTGGATCAGAGTTCGGTTACTGCGATATGAAGTGTCGTCACACTAAAGGTCTCCTGCAGCTGTACAGACAATGTGGAGGGGTAAAAGATCATTTACTGGAGCGTCAATGTGACAATCTGCACACTAAATACTACAAGACCAGACTTCACCTGGACCCCGGGAGCGGCTGCTGGAAGCTGACCCAGGCTGAGAAGGGAGACTCCTGTGTGTATATTACAGAGTATAACAGTTACCCAGCACGATATAAAAACTCTGCAAAGATCTGTGTTCTGGGTAAGAATCCATATACACAGGGGCGTACCTAGTGCATTTGCCACCTGGGGCGGATCCTATATCTGGCACCCCCCACCTTAAAACGTAAAAACACCCCACTGTGCCCCCTGCATCCTTGAATATCTTTGTCACTACTGTGTAAATTACACATCACCTTTGGACCCCTTTACATTAAACAGCCCTTGCACCTCTGGACCCCTTTACATTACACAGCACCCTGCACCTCTGGACCCCTTTACATTACACAGCACCCTGCACCTCTGGACCCCTTTACATTAAACAGCGCCGGCCTGACACCCCCCCACTTAGTACGCCTCTGCATATACATCACACTTCTCTACACACTGCATTGTACTCTATGGGGGAAGAGAAAGTGAAACAATCATTTATAGAGGCCAGTAACACCGGGAGAGGGGGCTGCGGATCACATGGCTAATCATTGTGGGTACAAGAGCTAGCACTCTATTTCTTGTATCTGGGCTCTGTGTTGGTGACATATTACTGATCTTTCCAGATCCGGTTCTCATCTCCAACATCACCAGTACCGGGGGCCGGCTGGGTGAGGAGGTCGCGGTGAGGGTCCAGTTCTCTGGAGAAAAGAGCGCTGTGACCTGGGAGGTGGACGGGGAGCCGATCCCTGAAAGATACCGGCTGATAGATGACAATAGGACGCTGATTATCCCCAGTGTGCAGAGAGACGACGCCGAGAGGAGATTCCGGGTCAGGGTCACAAACCCGGTCAGTGAGGAGATCCGGGAACACCGGCTGGAGATCAGAGGTGAGAGGGGCAATTACTGGGGGAATAATCTGATCTGTATAGAAGATGATCATAGTGGGAGTGTGACAGTTAAAAAGCTATTTTAACATTTCTCTCCCCCATGGGTTTGACAACAATACAAACTTTTTCAGCCATGTAACTTGAATGGTTAACACCGACCCCAGACATCATGGCACTAAGCGATGGGTTTATGCAGGGGTGCTCAACCTTTTGATCGAGGACCATTTAAATGATTTGGAAACTGGTCGTGGAGCACAATGAAATGGTTCAGAATTTAGATTTTTTTTATTTTATTTAGACTAGCATAATGTTCATTTTTCTCCTGCAGTCGGCAGCGGAAGGGAGAGGAGGAGAAGCCGGCTTTCCGCGATTGCGGGAGAAAAATGGAAAGGATCGGTTTCTGTATGCTGCCCCCTCTTGTCCCAAGTGTGCAACAGAATATGAGAAGGAGGCTGCGCAGGCCCCCTGGAGGATGGAACAGGGTCACCATCGTGACCCCTGACGTTACACCAGTGGTTGGGGGAGGGTTGTGGCAAAAACACATCTCAAAAATGGGGTTTTACCGCCCTTCCAAAACCACAAATGTTAACGAGTCCTTACTGTGCTGAGCCCCAATAAGGGCCGACCTTCACAATGATGAGGTTCACCCACACCGCAGGTCAGCACAGTGCACCTGCGTCTTTCCTGCAGGTGTGGTTCACTTTCTGAACACATAGCAAACCCACAGGATATAATAGAAGTCTATGTCTCAATGCAGCAAACCCACAGGATATAATGGAAGTCTATGGCTCAATGCAGCAAACCCACAGGATATAATGGAAGTCTATGGCTCAATGCAGCAAACCCACAGGATATAATAGAAGTCTATGGTTTAATGCAGCAAACCCTCAGGATATAATAGAAGTCTATGGTTCAATGCAGCAAACCCACAGGATATAATAGAAGTCTATGGCTCAATGCAGCAAACCCAAATGAAAGCCGCAAGTGGATCAGCGTTAAAGCAGCTAATAGTAAACCCTTTTATAGGTGCAAATATGGCCATTGCAAAAGTGCTGTGTATGAGGGGTATAATGCACTATCCCTCTTTTCCTCTTCCAGCATCTGCTGGCATCGCTCTCCAGGCTGCTGGAAAGGTCCCAGGTGAAGTGCAGTTGGTATCAATGAGACATGAGTCGGCGCTACAGAAGAAGCATCAGCTTATGCGACTCCTGCTTCTTCTGCTGGGGGCGCCGGCTCGATGTACCCTGATGCTTCGGGATGGCAGGTTAGCAAGTCTGGATCACAATCGGCTGGTTTCTGACCCCGAGGCATGTGCTTCCTGGGTTTAAGGTCAAGGGCCACAGGTTGAGCACTCCTGCTTTATGAACATAGAACTGGGGGGATTTTATAAAACATTCACACCTCCCATCATTTGACACTTTACAGCATGAGGGTAACAGGTACCCATGTGGTTCTAATTGCTGGGGTATATTCCTGACACTCATTGCAGCTGAAAGAGCTCCTTCAATGATTACAGGGAAAGTCCAGTTAAATGTCACAAACTACTACTAGCTACTTCTAAAGCCGGGTACACACTATTCAGCTGCCGGCTCCGGTCGGAGCCACTGTACTAACCATGCCTCCTATTGCACTCCATGCACTCCTATTGAGCTGTTGTGTCTCTGACAGGGGGCTCCCCCCAGCCAGAACACTTCGATCTGCGCTTTCTGCCATTGGCTGAGAGCACTGATCAGGAGTTGTCGGCGGCTAGCGGTTTTCCAGTATGCACATCCGATAGAAGCCAAATAACCATCTTCTGTCAGACAGACTGGCAGATGTCTCACCATTAGGCCCGTGTGTATGGGGCTTTACTCTGTTGTACGACTGTGTGAGGGAGGGGCAGATCAAATGACTAATGATCAGTGCATGTAAAAGAGCTAGCGCTCTGTGTTTGTGACAGATGACTGATTGTCTTTCTGTTAGTTCCAGATCCGGTTCTCATCTCCAACATCACCAGTAACTTCAGTCGGCTGGGTGAGGAGGTCGCGGTGAGCATCCAGTTCTCTGGAGAAGAGAGCGCTGTGACCTGGGAGGTGGACGGGGAGCCTCTCCCTGAAAGATACCGGCTGATAGATGACAATAGGACGCTGATTATCCCCAGTGTGCAGAGAGACGACGCCGAGAGGAGATTCCGGGTCAGGATCACAAACCCGGTCAGTGAGGAGATCTGGGAATACCGGCTGACTAATAATACGATGTTCATCAGAATGCTGGAAGCAGAAGGTATTGGTCACTATGGGGGGTCATGTTATATTCCATGTATGGGGGGGTTATAGATTGGGGTCCTGTCTCCTCTTCTCTGGGGGATCATAGTGGGAATGTGACAAAGAATAGTAACATTGTGTCATGTTGTCTCTCTTCTCTCCTAATGGAGGATTATACAGGTGAGATGTCGCACAAAATTATAATACTATATTGCAGCCCTCAAAATCTGCTCGCCTTTCGCGAGTGGATTTTGAGGTCTGGCGAGCTATTGGCTGCCTGGGAGCAGGGGGCGAGCACTGCCGGCAGCTTGGGTTGAATGGGAGTTCAGCTATCGTGGAGGGGAAGAGAAAGGAG
Organism: Lithobates sylvaticus; assembly: GCA_028564925.1. NCBI lineage: Eukaryota > Metazoa > Chordata > Amphibia > Anura > Ranidae > Lithobates > Lithobates sylvaticus. The sequence continues at coordinate 14,214,724 of CM053027.1, read as the reverse complement.
AGCCGCCCAGATGATCGGAGCTCGGGGAACACGGCTATCATTTCACATTACAGTACTATGTTGCTCGCTGTCACATATAGCCCCTCCTCCTGGTCCCGGACTTTGATAGACAGATCAGCCGTCCAATCCCGGGACGGGTGATCTGTCAATCAAATTTCCCTGGTCAGGGGGCGGGGCTATATGTGAAGTTGAGAGGCGGGAACTCCAATTAAAATGAAAGCTGAGATCGCTGTGTTCCATCATCCGGGTGGCTCTCCTGTTCTTCTCCTCCCCTGCACAGGTAGGAATGGGGCTGCATGAGGGACTGAGGCTGCATGGTGCGCACGGATAAAGTTGTTGTTAATATTTTATTTTTATAACTTAATTCTGCATAAAACATTTAAGTCTCATTTTATGAGGGCGTGTTTAGGGGCAGAGGCAGGGTTGGGCGGGGCAACCGGTGGCGAGTAACCCTTGAGGCCTGGCTAGTAGCTCAGGACTTGAAATTTCTGCTATATTGTACATCATGTATCTAAGTCTGTTTTTACATTGTATTTACAGATTTCAAATCTTCTATAAGGCTCATTGTTGGTCTCAGCGTTGGTCTCTGTGTCACAGTAATATTGGCCTATATCATATATCAGGTGAGCAATATTCCCTCTCTCTGTATTATACTCTATGAGGTCTGTTTTAAAATACACAAAACCAGGTTCATTCTCCAGCAAACTTCTAGTGCTTTTTGGTGATTCCTGACCCTTCCACACTGTTCGGTACATACTCATGATTTATGTACCCTGTACATGACCGAGTCCTTTCCTATGTACATTACCCATTCCTGACCCCTATACTATGCGTCTTACCTGCACGTATGAGTCGCATACATTTTACCCTTGTGCTCTCTACATAAGCTCAAGATTTAAATCCCTCCCAATTGTGGTGCAATTTTCCAATTTGTGCGCCCTGCCTCCTCCTCTGCTGGCTGTTGAAGGGGAGCGGGCTCGGGCCCTGTCAGGTTGGCGATGGCCCAGCAAATATGCAGTCACACAAATACCTTTTAAAAAAAAAAAAGAGCATTGTGGCCATATGGTGCAATTTCTATTTCTGGTGACCTTTTAAGAGCAGGGGTATTGAATTAAAATTCAGAGGTCCAGTCATTAAAATTTCCTTCCAGGAGAGGTCTGAATATTATGTCGGTACCCATGCCAAGCCATGGACCTCTTTCTCCAGATTTCTTCTGGGTAGTGCTGCCCATTAAGATGGGCTGACCTAACCATGACTTGTGCACTTAATGCACATACACAGATCTGAACCAGCGTTGCCAACGCCCCCCAGTGAAATTTACTGGCAAGATGCCTAAAAATTACAAACAACGCCAAATTTTTACTGGCACTTCAAAAAAGTACCTGAAATGGCTGTTTTTGGTGCTAAACTGCAACTTTTAATACTTAACCACTTCAGCCCCGGACCAATTTGCAGCCAAAGGACCAGGCCCCTATTTGCGATTCGGCACTGCGACGCTTTAACTGACAATTGCGCGGTCGTGCGACGTGGCTCCCAAACAAAATTGGCGTCCTTTTTTTCCCACAAATAGAGCTTTCTTTTGGTGGTATTTGATCGCCCCTGCGGTTTTTATTTTTTGCGCTAAAAACAAAAATAGAGCGACAATTTTGAAAAAAATGCAATATTTTTTACTTTTTGCTATAATAACTATGCCCAAAAAATATATAAAAAAACATTTTTTTTCCTCAGTTTAGGCCGATACGTATTCTTCTACATATTTTTGGTAAAAAAAATCGCAATTAGCGATTATTGATTAGTTTGCGCAAAAGTTATAGCGTTTACAAAATAGGGATAGTTTTATAGCATTTTTTTATTAATATTTTTTTTTTTACTAGTAATGGCGGCGATCAGCGATTTTTATTGTGACTGCGACATTATGGCGGACACATCGGACATTTTTGACACATTTTTGACACATTTTTGGGGACATTTGTCATTTATACAGAAATCAGTGCTATTTAAATAGCACTGATTCCTATGTAAATGACAGTGGCAGTGAAGGGTTAACCACTAGGGGGCGGGGAGGAGTCAGTGTGACGTGTTGTGTTTTTTTTTACAGTAGGGGGGGCGTGGCTGTACGTCTGACGTCATTGATCGGCTTTCCCGATGACAGGGAACAGCCGATCAATGACAGGCAGAGTAGGAAGCGCGGGGAGAGGTTTGTTTACACAAACCTCTCCCGTTCTTCAGCTCCGTAACCCGATCGCGGGATACCAGCGGCGATCGGGTCCGCTGGTCCCCCCCGGCCGTGGTCACGGAGCTCCCGACCGGGTCGCGTGCGCACCGCTGGCGGCGCACGCACTCCCCCCGGGCAGGCAAATTAAAGGGGACGTACCCGTACGTGCTTTTGCCTGCCCGTGCCATTCTGTAGACGTATATCTACATGAGGCGGTCGGGAAGCGGTTAAACTATAAACATGTAGCTAGTGCTATTAGCAATGTGTTTAAGTTAAACAAAAGTCAAAAACCGAATTTCTCTAACACAGCCAGCAGAGTTCCCCCATTACAGTGCAAGGGAGAACTCTGCGGACCCTGATGTAAAGGATGATGCCACAGATCATGATCTAAGGGGGAACTCTGATGTAAGGCTCTGCGCTCCCATTTACATCTGAGTTCCCACTTACATAAGGGTCTGCAGCATTGTTCTTTATATCAGGGTCTGCAGAGTTCTCCCTTGCACTAGAAGAGGAAATCCTGCAGACTCTGATGTAAAGGGGAACATTGGGAACTCTAATGGGGGGGGGGGGGGGGACTCTGGTAACCAGAGATTACCTTCCGCAGAGTGAATACACCAAGGTAAGGGGGGGGGTTACTGATATAAGGATTAACCTTTATTTCAGTGCCCCCTTACATTGTGTTCACGCCCCCCTTACATCAGTGACCCCCTCCTCAGACTGACCTCCTCTCAGGTGCACCGTGCAGGGCTCAGTCAGGCAACTCCAGCTTGGCGGATAGTTTTATCCGATAGTCTCCGCTACACAGTCCACACGCATCTGACTTCTCTTGTGATACCCCAATCTGACAGGGCTCCCCCACAGACTGCAGACATGATGCAGGAGATGGTCAGAGACTGCAGACATGGTGCAGGAGATGGTCAGAGACTGCAGACATGGTGCAGGAGATGGTCAGAGACTGCAGACATGATGCAGGAGATGGTCAGAGACTGCAGACATGATGCAGGAGATGGTCAGAGACTGCAGACATGATGCAGGAGATGGTCAGAGACTGCAGACATGATGCAGGAGATGGTCAGAGACTGCAGACATGGTGCAGGAGATGGTCATGCAGAGAGGATACAGGACTGGATATCGGAGAGACAGCAGACTGCAGACAGAGATTGCGAACAATGATTCTGTACAGTCTCACCACTGCCATTTTTGTCTGGAAACTGCTGCCTGAGTGCATGTGCCTGTCTGTGGCAGCCAGTCAACTTAGTCAAGCAATGGATGGATGTTGCAACCAGGCCATGGCAGGGACAGGGTCCAGTGGTGGGACTCACTTCAAAACAAGTTGGCTTGTTGTAACTATGCACGCCACTCACTAACCAGGGGGGCTGCAGCCAGGGCAGGGTGTGGCGCTCAGTGCTGGTCAGGGGGCCTTGCGTGTTCATCCAGGGTGTCAGCCCGGCCGGGTTCGCAGCGCCCTGCACTGTCCATCTCTCGTTAAAAAAAAAAGGCTTTTTCCCGGTGCCCGCGAAAGCCCGTAGTAAGGGAAAACTGCCAGTAAAAATGGCGGCGATCGGCTTGGGTCAGAACTGCGCATGCGCAATTCCGGAAATCCCTGAGCCGACGGCGCCGAGTCTCCTGCACAGCCTCCAAGCGCGACTGAGTCACTGAGTATGACTTTGCCCACCCATCGACAGCCAACCCACCACTCACCGCTGCGCAGCCAATGATTAAAGCGCATTTTCGCGCCAACACCGCCTCCAGCCTAGCAGGCAGACTGGGGGAGCCTTGTGACGTGGGCAACTGGACACTGACAGTGCAATTGAGGGAGGCGGAAGGCACCAGCAGGTAGCAGAGACTCTGCGCTTTCGGCTCAGGGATTTCCGAATTTGCTCATGCGCAGTTCTGACCCGAGCCGATCGCTGCCATTTTTACTGGCAGTTTTCCCTTACTACGGGCACCGGGAAAAGGTATTTTTTTTTTTTTTTTTTTTTTTTTAATGGGCTGCCCCTGAATATATGGGCGGTTGGGTACACTGATCTGAACCATTCCCCCTTTTTTTTTTTTTTTTTTTTTTTTTTTAAATCAGAAAAGTAGTTTTATTGACCTGCTCCACCCACTGTCGTCTGGTGGGCACCCTGGAGACTATCCAAAATTGTGCGATCAGTTTACGCGCAACATACAGCAGTCGAAGAACCACTACATGAGCCTGTGGGGTTAACGTTTCCTCATCCAGGGCACCCAACAGGCTCACAACAGGGTTCCGTGGGATAGCAATCATATAAACCTGAAATATCACATCTAGGACCTCCTTCCAGTAGCGGAAGAGTTTGGGGCACTTCCAAAGTATGTGTAGGAGGTCTCCATGGTCTCTCATGCATTTTGGACAAAGGGGGTTGTCACATGCCCCCCCATTTATGAAGTTGCACAGGGGTCCTGTATGCCCTGTGCAACCGGTACAGATGGGACAGTTTTTGAGAGGCGGAGGCGAGGAAAAGATTCCACGTCTCCCCATCCATGGCCCCAACATCCCTTTCTCACCTTCCATAAGGATTCCATGTTATTAGTGTATGAGGTCAGTCAGCTGTGCGCATGTGCTGGTGACATTATGGGTGCATGCAGGGGAAGGCTGGCACTATTGGTTGTAGAGAACCAAGCCCCCAGCTGGTCACCTAGCAGCAGTAATGCTGTATAGTGCATGTCGCAGCTGCAGGTATTTAAATGTGGGCTCTATGCCTGTAAGGTGTGGGCTCTGTGCCTGGTATGTAGTCAAACTCTGCTTGCACTATTGGTTGTAGAGAACCAAGCCCCCAGCTGGTCACCTAGCAGCAGTAATGCTGTATAACCTTCTCTGTTGACATGCTGATCGGGATGTGATCCAGGTGATGCTCCCAGTCAGATCTAATAAACACAGTATTTATTAGCATCAACAGAACAACCACATCCACCATATGTTCAGCAGCCATGTGGGCTCTATGCCTGTAAGGTGTGGGCTCCGTGCCTGTAAGGTGTGGGCTCAGTGCCTGTATCCCCGCCGATTCCCAGTTCCCAAACCCCTTAAGTTTTAGTATTTCTCTATAATTCAGATTACGCCACAGGGGAGTGTGAGTTAGGAAGCCCCTTATACCCAACATCCATTTGGTATATGTCCTTAGCAACCTTATAGTGGGGGCCCCAGGGTCTAAGTGCATGTAGCCCACCTCTAAGCATGCAAGTGCAGATACGGCCTCGTCTGATGTGGCTAATGCCCCGTACACACGAGCGGAAATTCTGCCAGCAAAAGTCCGATGAGAGCCATTGGTTGGAAATTGTGACCGTTGTATGCTCCATCGGACTTTTGCTGGCAGAATTCCAGCCAGCAAAAGATTGAGAGCAGGTTCTCTATTTTTTCGGTCAGAAAAAGTTTCTAGCCGAAAATACGTTCGTCTGTATGCTATTCCGACACGCAAAAAATCCATGCATGCTCCGAAACAATTCGACACATGCTCGGAAGCATTGAAGTTCATTTTCTTTGCTCGTCCTAGCGTTGTACGTCGCCGTGTTCTTTACGGTCAAAAGTTCAGAGATCTTTTGTGTGACCGTGTGTTTGCAAGCCAAGCTTGAGCGGAATTCCGTCGGAAAAGCCATCCAAGATTTTTCCGACGGAAATTCCGTTTGTGTGTATGGGGCATAAGAGTTTGCGGATAGGATCCATTAAGTCTATAGTTCTCCCAGCCCCCCCCAGTTGTTGAAGCTGGGAGGCTAGGTAATAGGCTCTATAATGGGGGACTGCTAGCCCCCCCCTCATCCTTGCTATATTGTAGTGTCGATTAAACTAATCCTGGCTGTCTTTTTGCATCAAATCAGTTCCCTGAACTGAGAGTCTATCCTATCAAACCACCGTCGGGGAATCCAGACTGGAGAATTGGTAAATACATACAGTAGTTTTGGTGCCCAAACCATTTTAATGAGATCAATTCTTCCCACTACTGACAATGGTAGTTTTGCACCAAGCAGTACACTTGTCTTGGAATTTGCTGAGTAATGGGGTTGGATTAAGAGGTATAAATTGGGATGGGTCTGAGATAACCTGGATGCTCAGATAATGAAAGGAGGAAACCACCTGTATCATTTCTGCACAGTCGGGTAAGGGGGCTATTATGGGGTCTATGGGCATCAGCGCCGACTTGTTCCAATTAATGGAAAAACCTGATGGCTCACCAAAGGCCTGGATCAGAGTCATGACTGTGTGTAGTGAGCCCTGTGTGTCACCCAGGTATAGTAGGGTATCGCCGGCGTACAGCGATACCACATCTGTGCCCGTCCCACGATTGAACCCGGTTATATTTTCGTCCCCCCGAATTTGCGATGCGAGGGTTCCAGAGCCAAGGCAAACATGGGTGACAATGGGCACTCGACACTGTTGAAGGCCTTAGCTGCGTCCAGTAAGAAAATGGCTCGACTGCCAGGGTTGTCTACAGGGAGCTGCAGGTTCAAGAAAAGCCTCTGAATGTTTTGGGCCGTGGAACTGGTGGGGATGAATCCTGACTGGTCTCTGTGTACCAGCTTGTGTATCACCTGAGCCAATCTGGTTGTCAATACACGAGCCAAAAGTTTGACATCAGTTGTGAGTAATGAGATGGGTCTGTATGAGTCTGACAACGTGGCGTCTTTGCCTGGTTTCAAAAGCACGATGATTGTCTCATTCATATAATTGGGCAAGGTTCCTCCCAGTAATGCCTCATTATAGACCTTCAGCAACATGGGTAGCAATGTGCAAGCATATCGCTTATAGACCTCGGGCGGAAGGCCATCAGCCCCCGGGGATTTGTTGTTGTGAGACTGTGCCAGGGCCGTTGCTAATTCTTCCTCCGTTAATGGGGCATTGAGCATGGCAACGTCCTGATGTCGACAAGCGAGGCAATGTACATTTTTCCAAAAAACACTCAATTTCCGTTTCATGTGGCTGCAGTTTAGATGTATACAGATCGGCATAGAACGACTTGAAAATTTGTATAACTGCTGTGGTCTGAGTGTGAGTGACACCCTGGGTATCACAGATGGCCGAAACAAGAGAGGTGGACCTCTGTGCACACGCTAGTAGAGCCAGCATGTGCCCAGTAGCTTCCCCCTCCTCAAAGTGAGTCTGTTGTAGGAAAAATCCTGTTTTTGGCCAGCTGTAACTCCAACTGCCTGGACATGGATTGTGCACCCAACCAAGCTCGCTTCGTATCCTCAGTAGGATTGGCGATTTTATATCCTCAGTTTCCCTGACCGTTCTGCAGACCTCTGTTTCCCAAGCTTTAGTATCTTTCTTTATATGTGTTATCGAGTCAGTAAATTGACCTCTGGCAGTATGCCAAACATTTGGATATTTAAATTATCCTGAAAGAAATTTTTTTTTTTTTTTTTTTTTTTTTAGTAGCTCACGCATGGGATTTGGATCCGGGAATAGAGAAAGCCAGAAGGGATTACGTTTCCAGCCCATACGTTTACCCTTGGTGGGCAACAAGATGGATACCCAAAATGAGGAATGATCAGAAATGTCTGTCGCCATAATCTGAGGCTACAACCAAAGGGAGTAGTGTCCTGTTCCCCAGGCCTAGGTCTATCCTAGACAGTCCCCCATGCGCGGCTGAGTAACAAGAATATTTTTTGGCATTCGGGTGCCCAATTCTCCACACGTCTGTCAATCTGAGCTCCTCAAGCAAGTTGGCGAACAAAGTAAGGCCCCCCCCCCCCTCCTACCTGGGGATGCAATGGCAGGTAGGGGTAGCTTGTCCCATAAATTATTTGAGTAATTATTGTAATCACCCAGTGCCAGGAGCGGGACATCTGGGAAACGGGCCATAAAGTTTGCCAAACACCTGAGGACCTTGGATGAGAAAGGCGGTGGTGTATATATAATAAAAAAATATATATATATATATATATATAAATATATATATAGGAATATATATATATATATATATATATATATATATATTCTAGATATATATATATATATAGCACATCTCCCCCCTGGGTCTGAGTTTTCTAGAGCAATGGAATTTAATTTACTCCCCCTGGAATATGCAGAGTAGGTAGAGTGAAATTGAGTACTATGTATTTGGGGGCTAAAGCTGGGTGTGGTATCGTGGGAAATGGGTTTCCTGCAGGCAGATCACACTTGCACCCATAGATTTAATATGTCTAAGGACTGCCAGTCTCTTCACAGGGCTACCTAGTCCTCAGATATTCCAGGACAAAACTTTCAGGTTTGCCACCATAGTAAGGCATCCAGATCTGTAACACGGCCATGCCAGCCTGGCAGGCAAGGTACAACTTTATTACAGAATATAGAGTCTTAATGAGTGTCCCAGTTTCTATATATAACGGTTTTACCTTGGATATATGTGGTCAGTCTGATAGTCCATAGCGGTAGAGGCCAAAGGTTGAAGTATTGGTGGGTCTAAGTGGAAATAAAACGCATAACATAAACCAGTCAAACGAAAAAAACTCAAAAGTATATTAACGTGTGGAGCCAACAGGGCTCCTAGCCAAACGGGCTGAGGTGTAAATTGCCCCCATGAGGGGTGGGGGGGGGGGGGGGAAGCAAAGGAAACTCCTGCAGTAATAGAAACTGGATGGTAGTGGGGGTTTCACTTCAGCAGTGTGCATGGTATAACCCACACCGTAGACAGTTCCAATGTTCTCCTTTGTCTGCCTTGTCTAGGAGAAATGATTGAAGAAAAGGAGTAGTATATCAAAACTGTGGTCATACTGTACTAATGAAAAACACAGCGAGCAACAGGGATAGAGGCATAAAAAAAAGAGATGGGGGGGGGCAATACTTCCTCCAATCCCCTCCATTGATCAGGGTAAGGAACCATCAGGCAGGTGCAGAATGCTGCGCCTTAACAGCTTTAAGTGCTCTGTCTTAACGGTCTAGCCATTGTGCTGCAGCTGTGGGCCAGTCAAAAAAGTGAATTTCTCCCAGTGCAACCACCCTAAGGCGGGCAGGATGCAGCATTGCATATTGCTTTTTTTCACGCAGATTAACTTTGCGTGTTGTTTTTGCAGCTCTGCCGAAAAATCGGGGAATAGGGACACCTTGGAGTTGTCAATAACCATAGCCCCGCTCAGGGTTCTAGCTTTGGAGAGAATTGCATCCCTGTCTTTGTAATTTAGTAGCTTAAATAGAAATGGGCGTGCATGATTACCCAGTAGTAAACGGCATGTTGGGACCCTGTGCGCCCATTCTACAGAAAATAGAGGGAAGAAGGCGTCTTTGCCAAAAGTAGAGAGTAGCCATTGCTCGATAAAGGTGACTGGGTTTTTGCCCTCAGCCCGCTCAGGGATGCCAAGAGCGTGCACATTATTGCGCCTCATACGATTTTCTAGGTCCTCTAAGCGGGCAGCGTGTTGTGCCGTGAGGTGGCAATTATAGCTCTGGTCTCTTTGCATAGGGGCCATGTCTTCTTCCACTGTGATTCTACCCTCCAGAGTGGAGGTACGCTCTCATAGCTGCTGCATATCATGATGTACAAATGATAGTTCTGCTTTCACCCCTTTGAGTTCGCCAGCAAGGGCAGTGATAGACATATTGCATGATGTCACAGCAGAGAAGATATGTCTTATGCCTTGTACACACAGTCTGATACTCCGATGGAAAAAGTCAGATCGGATTATGTTGTTGGAAAATCCGATCGTGTGTGGGCTCTAGCGGGCTTTTTCCGTCGGAATTGCCGACGGAAAACATTTGAGAGCAGGATCTAAAATTTTCCGTCGTATGTTTTCTACGTCACTCAAACGTTTGGATTTTCTGACAACTTTGTCTGACCGTGTGTGTGCGCAACACATGTTTCTGACAAAATCTGTCTGAAAAAATCAGACGGATTTTGTGGTCGGAATGTCCGACCCTGTGTACAAGGCATTAGAGTGGGTTCTGTATCCTCTGTACCCGGGGAGGCAGCCCAGTAAAAATATATCTCTAGGAGTGCTCACTGCGGTCCACTCGGGTGACAATCCGCCTGCATCCTCCAGCGGGACGGTATCATCTGATTCAGATTGTGTGTCCCCCCCCCCCCCGATGCCTCTCCTTGGGCAGATACAGCTGGCTGATTGTCTTTGGGGACTTTTCTGCCGAAGAGAAGTTTCTGGGCAACCTCCTTGTTTTATTCTTTGGAGGAGCACTGTGACCAGGTGCCATCTTGGCTGGAATCATCCACAGAGCCTTTGCCGTCCTTAAACCATTTGGACATGCCCTCGGCAGCAGTGGAGGAGCACTCGAATGACTCGCAGTCACTGGGGTAACGGCACTGGACGACATAGACCCGTATCGTTTCGATCTCGGTGTGATGGAGGATAATTGCACAGAGTATCGGTGGAGAGGGAGATGGATGTGACCTTCTACATCCGCTGCTTAGCCACGCCCCCCCGAACCCATTCTTACATCAGCATCCTCAGTCACCACCCAGGGGCGGACTGACAACTCATGGGGCCCCGGGCACTAGAAGATCATGGGGCCCCCTTCGTCCCCACACTCAAGCCACACCTGCACAGGGAGACATGGGGGGGGAGCACACAGGGGGACACTGGGGGGGGGGAGAAAGCACACGGGGACACTGGGGGGGGAGAAAGCACACAGGGGGACACTGGAGAGAGTACGCGCACACAGGGGGACACTGGCGAGAGTACGCGCACACAGGGGGACACTGGCGAGAGTACGCGCACACAGGGGGACACTGGCGTGAGTACGCGCACACAGGGGGACACTGGCGAGAGTACGCACACACAGGGGGACACTGGCGAGAGTACGCGCACACACACAGGGGGACACTGGAGGGAGAACGCACACACACAGGGGGACACTGGAGGGAGAACACACACACACAGGGGGACACTGGAGGGAGAGCACACACACACACACACACACGAGAACGCGCACACACACACACACGGGGGGGGACACTGAGTATTGTAGTGGTTAAGAAATAAATTGCCTTTTTTTTTTTTTTTAAACTTTACATATTAACTAAATTTATACACCACACTTTTTTAAGGTTATTATCCAATTAATGGAAACAATAGGCCAACTAATCGATTATGAAAATGATCGATTAGTTGCAGACCTACTTGCAACATGCAAAAGGCCTACAAGGAGAAGGTGTCATGTCGTACACCGGTATATGGAGTCACCTATGGGGCCTATAAAATATATGGAGGGTGACGGTATAACAATGTCTGACTGGTGCTACTTTAGCCATATGTGGCATCCATTCGGCACCATGGCCAATAGCTGTGTGACTTTGGTGCAGCTGTAATATTATACTGTCACACCCCCATGTTTTCTAAAGCTCTATAAACACATTGCTTACACAGAGAGGGGGACGGGGGCATCCATCCATCCATCCAAATTTTGCTTTGGGCCCCCATGATCTAAAGCCAGGCTCCTTAATACAGCATTCTGAACTGTCAATTCTAGGAAGAACACACTTTGCTTCTTTTTATATTATGATAAAGATCACATTTAGAGACATTAATACAGAAAATTTCCTGCCCGTTATTTCTTCCCATATTGGTGCCCTGTGGCTATTTGCTGCAATCTTATACCCCTTACACCCCATCTGGGGGTCATCTACTGTATGTGGGGTCAGGACTACATATACATGAAAAAAAAATCCTTATAGAGGATAATTATTATGTAGAAAGTCAAGTCATGCAATGAAATGTATTGAGGTGATGAGGGATGGTGAGGGCCTCCCAAATGTCCTGGGGAGCCACCAACTTGGCTGAAAAACCAGGAGAGTCACATGACCGGGCACAGTCAGGGAAAGGATGGGGTGTCACTGCTATAAATCCTGTGTGATCTGTGAGGATATTGTGGGCTGTCATCTGACTTGTCACCTTATGTTTTATATTATTAGATACATTCCAAGAGGAGAAAGAACAGGAAAGAGACCTCAGAAAGAACTCCTATAAATGACATGGAGAATGGAGCTGCGCCCGCTAAGGAGACTGGAGCTGCGCCCTCTAAGGAGAATGGAGCTGCACCCTCTAAGGAGAATGGAGCTGCACCCTCTAAGGAGAATGGAGCTGCGCCCGCTAAGGAGACTGGAGCTGCGCCCGCTAAGGAGACTGGAGCTGCGCCCGCTAAGGAGACTAGAGCTGCGCCCGCTAAGGAGACTGGAGCTGCGCCCGCTAAGGAGAATGGAGCTGCGCGCGCTAAGGAGAATGGAGCTGCGCGCGCTAAGGAGAATGGAGCTGCGCCCTCTAAGGAGACTGGAGCTGCGCCCTCTAAGGAGACTGGAGCTGCGCGCGCTAAGGAGAATGGAGCTGCGCCTGCTAAGGAGAATGGAGCTGCGCCCGCTAAGGAGACTGGAGCTGCGCCCTCTAAGGAGACTGGAGCTGCGCCCTCTAAGGAGACTGGAGCTGCGCCCTCTAAGTAGACTGGAGCTGCGCCCTCTAAGGAGACTGGAGCTGCGCCCTCTAAGGAGACTGGAGCTGCGCCCGCTAAGGAGACTGGAGCTGCGCCCGCTAAGGAGACTGGAGCTGCGCCCTCTAAGGAGACTGGAGCTGCGCCCTCTAAGGAGACTGGAGCTGCGCCCGCTAAGGAGACTGGAGCTGCGCCCGCTAAGGAGACTGGAGCTGCGCCCGCTAAGGAGAATGGAGCTGCGCGCGCTAAGGAGAATGGAGCTGCGCGCGCTAAGGAGAATGGAGCTGCGCGCGCTAAGGAGAATGGAGCTGCGCGCGCTAAGGAGAATGGAGCTGCGCGCGCTAAGGAGAATGGAGCTGCGCGCGCTAAGGAGAATGGAGCTGCGCGCGCTAAGGAGAATGGAGCTGCGCGCGCTAAGGAGAATGGAGCTGCGCGCGCTAAGGAGAATGGAGCTGCGCGCGCTAAGGAGAATGGAGCTGCGCGCGCTAAGGAGAATGGAGCTGCGCGCGCTAAGGAGAATGGAGCTGCGCGCGCTAAGGAGAATGGAGCTGCGCGCGCTAAGGAGAATGGAGCTGCGCGCGCTAAGGAGAATGGAGCTGCGCGCGCTAAGGAGAATGGAGCTGCGCGCGCTAAGGAGAATGGAGCTGCGCGCGCTAAGGAGAATGGAGCTGCGCGCGCTAAGGAGAATGGAGCTGCGCCCTCTATGGAGAATGGAGCTGCGCCCTCTATGGAGAATGGAGCTGCGCCCGCTAAGGAGAATGGAGCTGCGCCCGCTAAGGAGAATGGAGCTGCGCCCGCTAAGGAGAATGGAGCTGCGCCCGCTAAGGAGAATGGAGCTGCGCCCTCTATGGAGAATGGAGCTGCGCCCTCTATGGAGAATGGAGCTGCGCCCTCTATGGAGAATGGAGCTGCGCCCTCTATGGAGAATGGAGCTGCGCCCGCTAAGGAGAATGGAGCTGCGCCCGCTAAGGAGAATGGAGCTGCGCCCGCTAAGGAGAATGGAGCTGCGCCCGCTAAGGAGAATGGAGCTGCGCCCGCTAAGGAGAATGGAGCTGCGCCCTCTATGGGGAATGGAGCTGCGCCCTCTATGGGGAATGGAGCTGTGCCCTCTATGGAGAATGGAGTTGTGCCCAATTAAAATATGATCTGTACCCAACCTGATACTGGAAGAAATGTGAGATCATGTAGAGTGTGGAGAGTGAAGATGGGAGATACATTTGAAGTAGTTTTGAATGAAGTCTGATCTCCAGGAAAATACTTGGAACATACAGTTGAAACAAAATAATTGAAATGTCTTCTCTGCTAAAACTTGTATAATTCTGCTCAGCCGGTCTTGTGAGATTTCCCTGCAGGACCGCATAGTCAAGTCGGTGACCTCACTTTTTTAATCAACTGACCCAACCTCAGCCTGCTGATTGGACAGTGACGGAGAATCGCCACTGATGAGGTCACCTCTGCTCTCCCATGCTCCCAGTGTTACATTGGCAGCAATGTAGTAAATAACCGGTTCATATCGCTGCTCAAATCTTCTGTGTATAGAACTTCATAGGAATATTCTGGTTTTATGAACGTTTTTATGAAGAATAACAAAGTCCTTCTTCAATTTTCCACATTTTATGCTACAAAAAAAAAAAAATAGACAACAGATATAAAATTGATCAAAAGGGATCTATAGTACTCGGATCTATAGTACTCGGATCTATAGTACTCGGATCTATAGTACTCGGCAAGGTTAAAACTTGGTCTGCAATCAATCTGTTGCTGGCACATCGAATGAAAATTGCCAACCAAGCTTCAGAGTACAGCAGTTTAATATTCAATGTAAATATATCAAATGATCAGAGTGTGTGTGTGTGTGTGTGTGTGTGTGTGAGTGTGTGTGTGTGTGTGTGTGGTGTTTTAACACTGTTTTCATATACAGGTGCTACTCACCTATGCGTTCGCTTCTCCACGCGAGCTTGGCGGGACGGGGCTCGTTTAAAAAAAAAAAAAACTTTATTTTACCTTTTATTTTTACACTGTTTAAAAAAAAAATTGTGTCACTTTTATTCCTATTACAAGAAGTGTAAACATCCTTTGTGATAGAAAAAAAAAGCATGACAGGACCTCTTAAATATGAGATCTGAGGCCTTTTTGACCCCAGATTTCATATTTACACTAAAATGCAATAAAAAAAAATAAAAATTTGTCATTTAAAAAATAAATAAAATGGCCCTTTAAGAGCTATGGGCAGGAGTGACGTTTTGACATCGCTTCCTCCCTGTAGTGTCATGGAGATGGGTGGGGGCCATCTCCCCCCTCACTCATCTCCATGCACAGCTAGGGAACCGACCCGATTGTCTCCGCCACTGCCGACGGCTCCGGTTAGCGGAGGAGGGGACCAGATCGTGGCGGGAGGGGGCTCTCCCGCTGCCAATAAAAGTGATCTTGCAGCGAATCAGCCGCAGAGACCACTTTTATCTTGTACCGGACCGCCTGCCGAACACGGGGATACCGGAGTTATAGCAGCTGCTGCCATAACAAAGATATCCCCCTTCAAAATAGGGACATATATCGGCGTGCGGCGGTCCGGAAGTGGTTAAAGTTTAACTAAAGGCAAAACTTTCTTTTTTTTTTATTTTTTTTTTCCATCTGTGTCCCATTGCAGAGATTTCCCTTCAGTTCCTGTCCCATAGCCAAACGGGAAGTAAAAATCGCTTCAAAATGTGGGATTCCCGAGGTGTCACCAGAACTATTCCTGTTCTGGTGTCAACCCAAGATTAGTGATTTTTCTTTTACTTGCACTTTTTTTTACTTGCACTTTTTTTTTTACTTGCACTTTTTTTTGCCATCTGTGTCCCATTGCAGAGATTTCCCTTCAGTTCCTGTCCCATAGCCAAACAGGAAGTGAAAATCGCTTCAAAATGTCGGATTCCCGGGGTGTCACCAGAACTATTCCTGTTCTGGTGTCAACCCAAGATTAGTGATTTTCTTTTACTTGCACTTTAATGATGGCAGGAAAAATAGAGGGTGAATGTCCATAACGGGGGCACAGCCAGCAATAAAACCTGATAGGTGTTCTAATCCCTCTTCATCCATCCAAAACTAAAAAAAATAAGTTTGTCTTTAGTTTATGCTTTAACCACTTGCCGACTGCTCTATAGCCGAATAATGGCTACAGGGATGTCGTCCAGTTCTGGAAGGGCGTCTATTAACATCCTCCCAGAACTGCGAGCCTTTGGACACAGCTGATCACAGATCAGGGTAAAGACCCAATCACAGCGGCTCTTTACCACGTGATAAGCTGTGTCCAATCACAGCTGATCATGATGTAAACACATTTGCCGGTTATCGGCATTCCTTAACTCACGCAGCGTGAGGAGTGAGACGGTAATCGGCCAGTGTGACAGGGGACGCCCTACACTGATAATCGGGGGGGACTGGTCATTGGTGTCCTGATTATCAGTGCGGCCCCTTCAGTGCACATTAATGAAGGAGAAAAAACACTTGTTTTCAAAAATTTATAACAAACTCAGAAACTTTTATATTTTATCTTTTCAAAATTTTTGGTCTTTTTTCGTTTGTTTAGCACAAAAGAGGTGATTTACCCTCCTGGCGGTAATCCTGAGTGTGGTACCATTAGTGGTAACCCCCGAGCCACATTCGGGATTGCATTGCAGAATCCTGGTACAGTGTACTTACCTTGTCACCAGGATCCTGCGATGTCCCCCCTGCTGTGTCCTCCACCGGATCATCCGCCCGATGCTCTGTGTGCCGGGCTCCGTTCCCTGTGACTGTTGCAACGCATTGGGGGCGGAGCCCGGCGGCAAATTCAAAAAGTACAAAAAAACAGAACACATACACTGTAATCTGTAAGATTACATTTAATGTAGCAAATCATTTCACATCCCTTTTTGGCCATAATGCTTTGTCCAATGCCCTGCATGCACTTTATAATATATATATATATATATATATATATATATATATATATATATATATATAAAAATAAAATATAATATACCATTCTTTCTGCCTGGAAAAAGTGTCCCTTTATGTCAACAGCGGTTTTAGACCAGCTAAAAAACAGCGATTAGAAAATTAGAATCACTTGCAGAATTGAGCGATAGTGAATCATGGGAAAATACAGTTTATTATTTTAATATATATATTTTTCTATACAGATTTTTTTTTTTTTTTTTTAATAGTTATTTATTATATTATGATTTTGTGTTTCAAACTTTATCATACCCGGGGTGTCTATTAGACTCTTGGACAGATTTAAGTGAGTTATTCCTTAGAATTACAGGTCTACTATATATATATATATATATATATATAAATATATATATATATATATATATATATATATATATATATATATATATATATATATACATATACACACCAAATTTCCATGCAAAACCATGTACCGCTTTGAGCATCAAAAATCTGACATAATAATACCGCCAGGAAGGTTAAATACCACCAAAATAAAGCTCTATTTATGTGAAAATAGTGATACAAACGTCATCTGTGTGCAGTGTTACATGACCGCACAATTGTCATTCAAAGTGTGACAGTGCTGAAAGCTGAAAATTGGTTGTAAACTCCTTTCTTCTCAGGTGATACAAAGAGATGAAACAAATCCTCCTATATAAGTTGTACCTGTTTATCTGAAGTCTTCTCTTCTCTACATCTATTCAAAGTGCAGAATTTACACAGGATCTCTCAGCTCTGGAAAGCAGGGGGCGGGGAGCTGAAATTACACACTGCAGAGCTCTGTGAGAGCCGATTGGAGGGAAGGGATACACCCCCCCCCCTTCATACAACACACCGGAACAGAGCCGGGGATATCAATCCCGGGCTGTGTGCTGGAGCTCCCTCCCCTGTCACCTTTTTTTTTTTTTTTTTTCTCTTGGTGTCAGGAAAACCTGTCAGAAGTGACTCGTGCTGATAGCAGAGGAAGGAGGCAGCAGACAGGAATGACACTTAGTACTCTGCAGTGAGACAAGTGCACACTATAGAGGGATATGCTTTGTTCATATTTCATGTCTGAGGTTTACAACCACTTTAAGCCAGAGCAGCAGTGCTGTATTAGCAAGCCAGGAGGATGGGGTTTTTTTTTTGCGGAGGAATGCTAAAAGAACCCTGCGAGGGTAACCCTGGTGTGTTTGGGGGATTTTTTGATAAAAATTAACAAGAAAAGTTTATAAAAAGTTTATATGTAATGTTAACTTTAATAAAGTTTTTTTTTTTTTTAAGAATAAAGTACACTTGGTCTGAGTTCTTATTGTGTTACCAGACATGCTGATCAGTAATAACCGATAATGAATATTAGGAGGTGCACTGGATGTGTCTAATGTCATGTTCTAATCTAGAAAGGGTCTGTGTGTGACTAAAGCAGGGGGTGCAAGAACACAGACATTAAAGTGGTTGTATACCCTAAAAATTAACTTGCACCTACAGGTAAGCCTAGATTAAGGCTTACCTGTAGGTACAAGAAATATCTCCTAAACCTGCACGGTTTAGGAGATATTTTAAAAGAACGTTTTACAACGTTGTCTACGGCGCATGCGCGCCATAGACAACGGTGCATTTACAGGGTTAATCCCCATCTTCAACTGCGGTGAGCCGCAGTTGAAGTGTCCCGCGCGCATGCGCGGAGCGACGTCCTCGCCGCTCTGGCCAATCACAGCGCCGCAGCGGCGCTGTGATTGGCCGGAGCGGCGATACCCGGAAGGGTATCTGTGTAGCTATGGATGCGGCCGGAGGGGGAGAAGAACACGGCGTCGGGGGCCCCGATCTAAGGTAAGTGATGCATAATGAGCTAGTATGCTAGTCATACTAGCTCATTATGACTTTGTCTTGCAGGTAGATAACCCCAATTTTTTTTTTCAAATGGGTATACAACCACTTTAACCCCTTGGCGCTGCCCACCTCCCGGACCTTTTAGAGTTTTAAAGGTTGGGCATTCGGGTCATGTGACTGCTGTGGTTGGCTGTCACATGATCAGAAAGCTCCGGTTTGCAAGTATTCATTCCCACCGACTACCATGCAGGGAGCGCGCTCTCTTCGCATATATGTGTACTGTCAGCGCCAAGGGGTTAAAGTGGTATTTATACTTGGCACATGCACACTGGTGCACCCCCTGGGGTGCTCAGTTGTACGATCCCATAACCACTGCCTCCATGGTCCGCTGTGAGCAGCCAGGGGTATCGTGATCACTATGACCAATTTGGAATTTAGTTGTATGTTTTGCAGGGTAACGGTGACACACTTTGGTTTTTGAGTGAACATGGGGGTAGAGGCAGCCGGTGAAGAGGGAATTCTGGTGTGTATTGTCAGACTTATTGCAGTCTCTCTCCCCTTTTGTAATATTTGTTGGACTGCACATAAAAGTCCAGGTTCCTGTCCGCTGCCTATAACAGGAATATTTTGTAGTTCTATGTGTGTCCTGTAGATGGCGCTGTCTGTGTATGTTCTTTCGCTTCGAGCTGGAGCTCCTGCTATACACAAGAAAGGTGTGATGTTACAAAGCTGCCAGTAGGTGGCAGTGTAATTCCATGAAGATCTATCATAAAAAATTAACTGAGGCAAAGTGGCCACAGAAAAATGGGATGTTCCTGGGTTGCCAGCAG
The DNA here is from genome assembly GCA_028564925.1 of Lithobates sylvaticus. Lineage (NCBI taxonomy): Eukaryota > Metazoa > Chordata > Amphibia > Anura > Ranidae > Lithobates > Lithobates sylvaticus. The sequence continues at coordinate 14,195,505 of CM053027.1, read as the reverse complement.
GTGGCACCTGCATGAGATGAATAGTTACTTTGCTCTAAAAAAGGGGCCACTGTGTATGGTAACAAACAAAACAAAGATTATATAGGATTAAAAATAATATAGGCTGGTCCTCTCTGTAGATAAAAAATGGAACTAGAATACAAACACTACAGCAGACTCGGACAGGGGCTTAGTCTGGGAAGCACATAAGGCCGTGATCCGCAGGGTGCTGATAAAACACGGCGCCAGGATTAAGAAATTGAGATCAGCTCAGATCACGTTACTATTGGACAAGCTACAGACATTAGAAGCGAAACATAAATGCACACCGACCAGAGAGTTAGGGGGAGAGCTAGACACAATAAGAACACAACTGACTGGCCTACTACAGTTTAAAGCAAAGGCGGCGTTACAAATTTCCCGCAAGGGGATATATGAGTCGGGAAACAAGTGTGGCAGGCTACTGCCACAATCTCTACGATCTCAAACGGCGGCAGCATATATCCCACATGTACACTCTCCGACAGGACAGAAAAAATCCCTACCTCAGCAAATTGCTCAGGAATTCAAATCCTACTACGGGACTCTATACAATCTTAACTCCACCCAACCGAATGCAGAACACATCAGAGAATACGTAGTAGAGTCCTTGATGCCCACACTACCGACTGAAACCCGTTCTCTTTTAGAGGAGCCCATAACTTTGACTGAACTGCAGATGGCGATAGGGAACACCAAACGGAGGAAAGCCCCAGGACCAGATGGCCTCACCATCCATTACTATAAGACCTTTCTCCCAGTACTAGGAAACCATCTGACCGACCTTCTGAATGACTTGGGTAAAGGGAATAAACTACACACCACTACCCTACAGGCTCAAATTGCGGTGATCCCCAAAGAAGGGAAAGACCCGGCCCAATGCGGGAGTTATAGGCCAATATCCTTGCTGAACACGGACCTTAAGTTGTTCACCAAGATATTGGCCTCAAGACTACAATCCCACATAACACAAATCATACACTTAGACCAGGTAGGTTTTGTACCGTCTAGAGAGGCTCGAGATAACACCACGAAAGTTCTAAACCTACTCCATCAAGCTACTCTGGCCAATACACCAAGTGTCTTTCTCAGCACGGATGCTGAGAAAGCCTTTGATAGGGTTAACTGGACCTTCATGTTCACCACACTGCAGCACATGGGACTAGGGCAGACCATGATGAATTGGATCTCAGCGATCTATACAACACCGACGGCACGAGTCAGGGCTAATGGGATTCTTTCAGATCCCTTCACAATTACAAACGGAACACGTCAGGGATGCCCACTCTCACCTATCCTATTCGCTCTATCCCATGAACCTTTCCTGTGTCATATTAGACGCAATCCAAACATTGAAGGGATCGCGATTAAACAGACCCAATATAAAGTGTCGGCTTATGCGGATGACCTACTGTTTTCATTGTCCAACCCAACGGTGTCCCTCCCAAATTTGCTTCGGGAATTCTCTATATATGGAGCGCTCTCCAATCTTAAAATTAATTTTAGTAAATCAGAAGCAATGAGTTTGAACGTAACAAAAGCCCAACTTATACACCTCCAATCCAGCTTTCAGCTAAAATGGACAAATACGGCCTTAAAATATTTGGGAACATACATCCCTCAATCAATTTCGAAACTGTACGAGTTAAATTCCCCCCCCCCCCCCCTCCTTAAAGCCGGAGTAAACCCGCTGACATGTTTTTTTTTTTTTTTTTATACACCTGTAAGGGAAAAGGCATAATGAGCTAGTATGCACTGCACCATTATGAAATACTTACCTTAGAACGAGGCGTCGGTAACTCACCTGGTCCACGCCGAGGTCGCTGACATGTTGCCTCGGCGTGTCTTCCGGGTATCGCGACTCCAGCGCTGTGAGTGGCTGGAGCCGCAATGTCACTCCCGCGCATGCGCACGGGAGACTTCTTCCCGGCAGGGTTCGGATTCTGCCGGCCTTTCAGCCGAGAATCCCCGGTGCGCATGCGCCGCTGCAGTCAGCGGCGCATTGCACGGGGAATATCTCCTAAACCGTACAGGTTTAGGAGATATTTTTTTTACCTACAGGTAAGCCTCATTATAGGCCTCATTATAGGCTTACCTGTAGGTGAAAGTCCAAAATTTGACTTTACTTTCACTTTAAGAAGGTAAGAACGCTACTGAACGAGTGGCAATCTGGTCTGCATTCATGGCTGGGACGCTGCAATATACTTAAAATGTCTATACTCCCGAAATTCCTGTATCTGATGCAAGCCCTGCCCATCCGAATTCCAAGTAGTTATTTTAAACAAACTCAAACAATGTTTACGGATTTTGTCTGGGCAAAAAAAAGACCTAGGCTGGCCAACTCACTGCTTGTCCTCCCCAAGCGCTGCGGCGGACTGGCACTACCAAGCCTTAGAGTATACTACCAAGCAACACACTTGGGGAGATTACTTGACTGGTGCAGACACCAGGAATTCAAACTCTGGGCCCAAATGGAACAGGCACAGAGTATAGTCCCCCTACGAGGCATACCATGGTGTTTCAGTGCCTAGTTGCCATGCAAATGCAGTGAATCCAGCCCAAGGGGTGGAGCCATGACACTCAGCACTCACAGGAAGTGGGTTGAATGATGCCGGGTGTCATAAGAGTTCCCCACTCATCCCAGCACAGATTGATTACATTATGGAGTTGCTACAATTTGCGGCCACACATAACTTTTTTTTGGCATAATGGACAGTATTTTCGCCAGGATAGGGGCGTGGCCATGGGGGCCAAGTACGCCCCTAGCCTGGCGAATCTGTTCATGGCCCAGTGGGAGGAGGACGTCATCTACTCCCAATCGAGATCTGAGATCGTCCTTTGGGCACGTTATATAGATGACGTCCTCCTCCTGTGGCAAGGTACCAAGTCTTCCTTGGATACCTTCATGGCTGAGCTAAACAATAATGACAGAGGTATACATCTGTCATTTGAGGCAAGCCAGGAAGCGATACATTTTTTGGATTTGAAGATAGAGATTAGAGATAGTCGGTTTGTTACCTCTACCTTCTTTAAATCTACAGATAGGAATTCCTATATCCCCAAGGGGAGTTGCCATCACCCCTCCTGGTTGGGCTCCGTCCCCAAGAGCCAATATATGCGCTTAAGGCGTAACTGCACTGAACATGACAAATTCCTAATACAGGCCAAAACCCTTACCTCTAAGTTTGTAGATAAGGGTTATGACCCTTTGGCTCTTCAGGACACCCTCCACCAGGTGTCTCTGATGGATAGGTCATCTCTGTTGGCAGTAAAAGTGCCAACTAATGATGTGAGGGATACGGCAGGAGTTCCTTTTATCACCAATTACTCTAATCAATATTACAACATCAGCCGTATCATACAAAAACACTGGCACATTTTGGGGAACGATGCACTTCTGGGCACCATTCTTCCCGATCGTCCACGGGTGGTGTTCAGGGGTGCTCCATCGCTTAGGGACAAAATAGCACCGAACATCCTGAATCCTCCTAGTGGAGCTCCCCAATTTTTTGGAGAGTTGATTGGATACTATAAATGCAACAGATGTCAAGTATGTTCTATTAATAGCTGCAGGACCAGGCGAACTATTAGTTTTTCCTCCACTGTAACATCCAAAAGCTATAAAATTGAGTCTTTCATCACGTGTACTACTGAGGGGCTTGTCTACCTGCTGGAGTGCCCATGTGGCCTACAGTATGTGGGCAGGACCAAACGCCCTCTCAGGGTCCGACTCAATGAACATATAAATAACATCCGAAGGGGTTACACCAAACACTCGGTTTCAAAGCATTATCTGACTGTACACAATAGGGACCCCTCCAACACTCTATTTTTGGGGATAGAGAAGTTTAGTCCGCACTGGAGAGGAAGTAATCTCGTCAGAAGCATCTCTAGATCTGAGATGTCATGGGTGCATAGATTAAAAACACACACTCCTCAAGGGTTAAACATCGACGTAGATGTGAATGCATTCATAGATAATGCCTAGATTATATCCTATTTGTTACCTTTTTGAATAAATCTGTATTGGTATGTTGGGATGCTGTATACTTGATCTGGATCGCAGGTATTAGATGCAGTTACACGGCCCTTACGAATACATCTTTGACTTATTAAGTAGACACTCCCCTCGAGGAGTGGGAACGGCATAGCTTTGTTTGCCTACCCATAATACTTATAATACCCAGAATAAATTACCTTGGTGCTATTTTAATTACCTTCTTCCAGCATGGCAACCCATTGGCTGTATAGCCCCCGCTACTTTTTACTTTATAAATAGGCGAGGTGACACATTTGTCCCTTCTTTTTCTTTAGTTTAAAGTTTAAATTTAATTTTCTCATTAGCATTTCTATATTTTTTGTACATTCCATTCAAACTCGTGCTAGCACTTTAATGGACTAGTACGGGTGGAGGATGGTGTGGACTCTACATTTTTACCTGAGATCTCAGCTGTCCTATGGAGGCTATCTCCCATGGATGAGATGGACTCCTGTAGGTACTAGCACGTTAATGTGCTAGTATAGGCAGATATACCTTGCACTGTAGCCTCGCGATTTTTATTACCCTAGGGAGACTGCCTACCTTAGGTGCCTTAGGTATAGGTTTGTTTACCACCTCGAATAAATTACTTTTGGTACTATCTTAATCACCTTCTTCCAGCACAGCACCGCTACTTTATATTAATAGGTGAGGCGACACATCTGTCCCTTTAATTTAGAGTTCAAAATTAGTTTTCCATTAACATTTTTATACTTTTTGCATATTCCATTCAAACTCGTGCTAGCACTTTAATGGGCTAGTACGGGTGGAGGATGGTGCGGACTCTACAATTTAACCTGAGATCTCTGCTGTCCTATGGAGACTATCTCCCATGGATGAGATGGACTCCTGTAGGTACTAGCATGTCAATGTGCTAGTATAGGCAGATATACTTTACACTGTAGCCTCGCGATTTTTATCACCTTAGGGAGACTGCCTACCTTAGATGCCTTAGCTATAGGTTTGTTTACCATCTCGTCCCTCTGACCGATTTGTGGCACAAGCCACATTAAGACGTTAGGAGGATGTTAGGCATGTTAGCCCCCCTTTTTATATTCATACATATTTGTTTAGCTGTTCAATCACCCTGTTGGGATATATGATGGACAATTATTACAATCTTTATTTGTATGGTTTATATGGTTTTGAGTGACCAGATGATTCCGTGGGGTTTTTTGTAATCTCTGCCAATCTTTCTGGCCTGTGGTCTATATAGACTTACTACCGACATTACTCATCAATACCTGATTTTGATCCATCTTCACCTCTGACGTAGGATCTAAGGGTGATGACCTTATTGGTGGTTACCTTTTGGTTCCCACCCTGATTTGCCCGCCCCCCCCTCACCCTGAGGGTTACACCAGGTAGGGTGATGGGTAATGTAGTTCTATGTGTCAATCCACAGCCGTAAGTTAGGTTATGCCTGCACATTACCCGTTATTGTATAACTTTTAGGGGACTTCTTAGTAAGTTCTCATACAGGATAACGGACTATATGTCTTGTTACTATATGGTTAAACATCAATGCTCTGTTTTATAAGGGCTTTTTCCCTTTGATTTGCCAGATTCTAAGATGGAGACCGTAAGTCTGATGCTTTGCCATCCAGATCGAGGCTTCTTGTTGTGTATTTAAGCGGTGCGTCAGTACGCCGTCCGTGTCCCATGATTACGTCACTCTCTGACGAAACGCGTAGGGAGGAGCGACGTGCTGACGTCACCGCGTCTTACGTCCTAGCACGGACGAGTACTGCTGCCGGCCGGCCGCATAATTTTAAGAGTATCTACAACTGTTTTATGTATCCTGTTTTTTGTGCATACTGGCACTTTTTATCAAATAAATCCTTTGGATTCCACCCATGGTGTGTCCCCCCTTTTTTCTCTTTTTGGGCCAATCCTTCCGGAGATCCATACAATTAGCTTATGTAACCCACAGGCTACGACCCACTATCACTAGTGGTGAGCCCCGCGTCTACCTGCATCTGAAGCGAGCAGCTTTTTCTGGATACCGCGAGGGGTGTAAGCGAGATACGGTGGAAGTCAAGGCCCTGGCTGGGTATTAGCCATATGCGAGTTTTTCCTCCACAGTCCGGTAAGCCTGCAATCTTTCTGGTGGAGGGATTTCCACAAGCACTTGTCACTTTAAATTTGAATCTACACAAAGTCACCATCTTTCAACACGTGGAAGCCATTTACTGCTGGACTTGATTGATCTCGCAGTTTATTTGGACTTTGGTTTTCATTTTTTGGTTTATTTCACTGGTTTATTTGGACATATATTAATGCACGGTACAATATAATTTGATAAATTGTTGGGTTATTAAGCCCATTACTCACCAATGTTTGTTGGGTTATTATACAGCCCACTTGAATTCTTTGTACTGTACATCACATGTTTATTATTATTATTTTGTACTATTTTTTATATTTTTTGTTTGGATACTAAGTTCACTGAATTTTGTTGTATCTGATTGCTATAACCGTCATGGATACTTAGTAATCCCCTTTTTTCACTAGTCAATTTTCCACTCTTAACGAGTGAGGTATATGCACTGACACTGTTATCGCGTTTTGGCACTAATTAGTGTTGTTTACTTAAATTTAATGCAGCGCAGCCTCTTCCAATTTGACATGAAACAAACCCTCCTACGTAAGTTGTACCTGTTTAT
>CM053027.1:14007471-14188323 GCA_028564925.1 Lithobates sylvaticus | reverse complement strand
GGGGGGGAGGGCCTGGGTGGGGATTGGAGTCAGTTGGTGTTTTTTTTTTATGAGGATGGTAGGGGGGGAGGCAGGGAATTGGTGTCAGACTGGTGATTTGGAGGAGGTGGGGGGGGATTGGTGTCAGACTGGTGTTTTTTGAGGAGGTGGGGGGGGGGATTGGTGTTAGACTGGTGATTTTGGAGGAGGTGGGGAGGGGTTGGTGTCAGACTGGTGATTTTTGGGGGGGGGGTTGGTGATTTGGGGGGGGGACTGGTGATTTGGATAGGGGGAGAGGGGTTGGTGTCAGACTGGTGATTTTGGGGTGGGGGGATTGGTGATTTTGGGGTGGGGGGATTGGTGATTTTGGGGTGGGGGGATTGGTGATTTGGGGGGGAGGGGTTGGTGTCAGACTGGTGATTGGGGCACATCCACACAAGATGTAGAGGACCCCTCCTCCCTTTTTTATTATATTTTAGCCGCAGTGGAATCGGATCTCTGCGTTCTGCGACCTGCTTTTTGAGTGTCCTTCACTTTCTGTTACACCCACAACAGATTGTGTGAACGGAGTGCGATTTGCGGTGCGATGTGATGCAGGAAACGCAGCGCTTTCTGTTGGTAGCACTCGGCAGTAAGGATGAGCTCCGGCGTGTTCACAAATCGCACATGTAGAGCCCGCTGGGAAGTCGGCACTGCGGAGCGCTAATGACGGGCAGTGAGACATTGTCCGGATGCTCGGCTGCACAGATCGAGGAATATCGCACTGCCTGTGATTAGCGATCCGCAGTGCCGACTTCCCAGCGGGCTCTACATGTGCGATTTGTGAACACGCCGGAGCTCATCCTTACTCGGCATTCAATGGGGGGCCGCACAATACACCTGAACCTTCCACCAAGACTAAGCGCTCGGTGTGTGTGAGGCCCTAGGGGGCGCCATGACTGACTAAAGGTCAGTTCCTATTCCTTCACTCACCGGCACTAATATTAGTAATGGAGGGGATATTACTGTCTGCTGATCAATGTTCATCCCCCACAACACCAGCAATAAAAAAAACATTAGCGGGGGTGACGCCTGCAGCTCCATATTATCCCAGTATAACCACTTGAAGTCAAATGACGTACTGGGAAGGTGGTTTGGTGGAAAGTGTTCTTATATTGTGCTCTAGTTGTGGAGTCTTTTTTCACCCGTTCCTGAACCCTAATCTCCAGCGATCGGTAGTGATCGGGGTGACTTGTGGTGTTCTGGGGCTCCGAGTCCAAAGATCTGCCAAGGAACACAAACCACTCCGGCATTCACTTTAAGGACCAGTTCACTCCCTAGAACCGCAGTCCTGATACCTTCCGCATGCTTTTCTGCATGCGCGTTTTTGGTGCGTTCCAGTGATTATTTTTTTTCCCCTTCACCTAAAATAATGACGTGCATACCAGTGCGTTTAGGTGTGTTCCAGTGCGTTTGTGATGAGTTTTACAGCGTTCCAGTACAGTTCAGTGCAGGAAAAATGCAGCATGTTCTGTTTTTTTATTTTTTTATGAAACTGACCACACTGGGGTGAACTATGCCATTGAAACCCACATGACCTACTTTCTATATGTTTTTGATGCAGGAAAATAAAAATGCAATGGACTGCATGTGGTGTGAACTGGCACTTATGGGCAGGCACTGGTATGGGCACTTGCATTTATGTGCAGGCATGGGCACTCTCTTTTGTGGCCAGGCACTGGTATGGGCACTTGCATTTGTGGGCGAGTGCTGGTATGGGCACTTGCATTTGTGGGCGGGTGCTGGTATGGGCACTTGCATTTGTGGGCGGGTGCTGGTATGGGCACTTGCATTTGTGGGCGGGTGCTGGTATGGGCACTTGCATTTGTGGGCGGGTGCTGGTATGGGCACTTGCATTTGTGGGCGGGTGCTGGTATGGGCACTTGCATTTGTGGGCGGGTGCTGGTATGGGCACTTGCATTTGTGGGCGGGTGCTGGTATGGGCACTTGCATTTGTGGGCGGGTGCTGGTATGGGCACTTGCATTTGTGGGCGGGTGCTGGTATGGGCACTTTCATTCGTGGGCGGGTGCTGGTATGGGCACTTTCGTTTGTGGGCGGGTGCTGGTATGGGCACTTTCGTTTGTGGGCGGGTGCTGGTATGGGCACTCTTTTGTGGGCGGGTGCTGGTATGGGCACCCGCTGGTGCCATGGTTCTCATTGGAGAAACCGCTTTGGTGGAATCCCTGTATGCATCAGTAGAATGATGAGTAGTTTTATATGGGGGGCTGTAACTGGGGCCTTAACGACGCGTATTGATGCATTTGCACGAGTACCGATTCTTGTGCAAATACTCGGTATTGGCACCGATACCGATACTAGTATTGGTTGCACCCTACTTTTGTTGCCAGCGGTTTTAGACATTAATGGCTGTGTGTTGAGTTATTTTGAGGGGACAGCAAATTTACACTGTTATACAAGCTGTACACTCACTACTTTACATTGTAGACAAGTGTCATTTCTTCAGTGTTGTCACATGAAAAGATAGAAGAAAATATTTTACAGAAATGTGAGGGGTGTACTGAGGTATACATAGAGTATTTGGCACCCGGGGCGGAGCCTATATCTGGAACCCCTCCCCCCACAGAATGTACACACCCCAATGTGCCCCCTGCATCCTTCAATATCTTTGTCACCACTGTGCACCCCTCTCCACGACTGCACCTCTTTACATTACCCCCCCCCCCCATACAGGGCAGCCATCAGAAATGTTGGGGCCCCTTACACAGCTTCAGGCCTGGGCCCCCCGGGACCTGACCACCAACCTTCCCCAGGGCTTGCCAACTGGCCATCCCACTGAGTTCTTCGGTTCACCCATTTTTATTTTAACACTATCACCACCTCCGCCCAGCACCATCCATCCCTCTCCACAATATATCCCCACCTCCGCCCAGCACCATCCATCCATCCATCTCCACAATATATCCCCACCTCCGCCCAGCACCATCCATCCCTCTCCACAATATATCCCCACCTCCGCCAGCACCATCCATCCCTCTCCACAATATATCCCCACCTCCGCCCAGCACCATCCATCCCTCTCCACAATATATCCCCACCTCCGCCCAGCAACATCCATCCCTCGCCACAATATATCCCCACCTCCGCCCAGCACCATCCATCCATCTCCATAATATATCCCCACCTCCGCCCAGCATCATTGATCCCTCTCCACAATATAACCCACCTCCGCCCAGCATCATCCATCCCTCTCCACAATAGATCCCCACCTCCGCCCAGCACCATCCATCCCTCTCCACAATATATCCCCACCTCCGCCCAGCACCATCCATCCCTCTCACAATATATCCCCACCTCAGCCAAGCACCATCCATCCCTCTCCACAATATATATCCCCACCTCCGCCCAGCACCATCCATCCATCTCCATAATATATCCCCACCTACGCCCAGCATCATCCATCCCTCTCCACAATATATCCCCACCTCCGCCCAGCATCATCCATCCCTCTCCACAATATATCCCCACCTCCGCCCAGCACCATCCATCCCTCTCCACAATATATCCCCACCTCCGCCCAGCACCATCCATCCCTCTCCCACAATATCCATCCCCTCCTCCCCCAGCACCATCCATCCCTCTCCACCATATATCCCCACCTCCGCCCTGCACCATCCATCCCTCTCCACCCAGCACCATCCATCCCTCTCCACAATATATCCCCACCTCCACCCAGCACCATCCATCCATCTCCACAATATATCCCCACCTCCCCCAGCACCATCCATCCCTCTCCACAATATATCCCCACCTCCGCCCAGCACCATCCATCCCTCTCCACAATATATCCCCACCTCCACCCAGCACCATCCATCCCTCTCCACAATATATCCCCACCTCTGCCCAGCACCATCCATCCCTCTCCACAATATATCCCCACCTCCGCCCAGCACCATCCATCCCTCTCCACAATATATCCCCACCTCCGCCCAGCACCATCCATCCCTCTCCACAATATATCCCCACCTCCGCCCAGCACCATCCATCCATCTCCACAATATATCCCCACCTCCGCCCAGCACCATCCATCCCTCTCCACAATATATCCCCACCTCCGCCCAGCACCATCCATCCCTCTCAACAATATATCCCCACCTCCGCCAGCACCATCCATCCCTCTCACAATATATCCCCACCTCCGCCCAGCACCATCCATCCCTCTGCACAATATATCCCCACCTCCGCCCAGCACCATCCCTCCCTCTGCACAATATATCCCCACCTCCGCCAGCACCATCCATCCCTCTCCACAATATATCCCCACCTCCCGCCCAGCATCATCCATCCCTCTCCACAATATATCCCCACCTCCGCCCAGCACCATCCATCCCTCTCCACAATATATTCCCCCCTCCGCCCAGCACCATCCATCCCTCTCCACAATATATCCCCACCTCCGCCCAGCACCATCCATCCCTCTGCACAATATATCCCCACCTCCGCCCAGCACCATCCATCCCTCTCCACAATATATCCCCACCTCCGCCCAGCACCATCCACCCATCCCTCTCCACAATATATCCCCACCTCCGCCCAGCACCATCCATCCCTCTCCACAATATATCCCCACCTCCGCCCAGCACCATCCATCCCTCTCCACAATATATCCCCACCTCCGCCCAGCACCATCCATCCCTCTCCACAATATATCCCCACCTCCGCCCAGCACCATCCATCCCTCTCCACAATATATCCCCACCTCCGCCCAGCACCATCCATCCCTCTCCACAATATATCCCCACCTCCGCCCAGCACCATCCATCCCTCTCCACAATATATCCCCACCTCCTCCCAGCACCATCCATCCCTCTCCACAATATATCCCCACCTCCGCCCAGCACCATCCATCCCTCTCCACAATATATCCCCACCTCCGCCCAGCACCATCCATCCCTCTCCACAATATATCCCCACCTCCGCCCAGCAACATCCATCCCTCTCCACAATATAACCCCACCTCCGCCCAGCACCATCCATCCCTCTCCACAATATATCCCCACCTCCGCCCAGCACCATCCCTCTCCACAATATATGCCCACCTCCGCCCAGCATCATCCATCCCTCTCCACAATATATCCCCACCTCCGCCCAGCACCATCCATCCCTCTCCACAATATATCCCCACCTCCGCCCAGCACCATCCATCCCTCTCCACAATATATCCCCACCTCCGCCCAGCACCATCCATCCCTCTCCACAATATATCCCCACCTCCGCCCAGCACCATCCATCCCTCTCCACAATATATCCCCACCTCCGCCCAGCACCATCCATCCCTCTGCACAATATATCCCCACCTCCGCCCAGCACCATCCATCCCTCTCCACAATATATCCCCACCTCCGCCCAGCACCATCCATCCCTCTCCACAATATATCCCCACCTCCGTCCCAGCACCATCCATCCCTCTCCACAATATATCCCCACCTCCGCCCAGCACCATCCATCCCTCTCCACAATATATCCCCACCTCCGCCCAGCACCATCCATCCCTCTCCACAATATATCCCCACCTCCGCCCAGCACCATCCATCCCTCTCCACAATATATCCCCACCTCCGCCCCAGCACCATCCATCCCTCTCCACAATATATCCCCACCTCCGCCCAGCACCATCCATCCCTCTCCACAATATATCCCCACCACCGCCCAGCACCATCCATCCCTCTCCACAATATATCCCCACCTCCGCCCAGCACCATCCATCCCTCTCCACAATATATCCCCACCTCCGCCCAGCACCATCCATCCCTCTCCATAATATATCCCCACCTCCGCCCAGCACCATCCATCCCTCTCCACAATATATCCCCACCTCCGCCCAGCACCATCCATCCATCCCTCTCCACAATATATCCCCACCTCCGCCCAGCACCATCCATCCCTCTCCACAATATATCCCCACCTCCGCCCAGCACCATCCATCCCTCTCCACAATATATCCCCACCTCCGCCCAGCACCATCCATCCCTCTCCACAATATATCCCCACCTCCGCCCAGCACCATCCATCCCTCTCCACAATATATCCCCACCTCCGCCCAGCACCATCCATCCCTCTCCACAATATATCCCCACCTCCGCCCAGCACCATCCATCCCTCTCCACAATATATCCCCCACCTCCGCCCAGCACCATCCATCCCTCTCCACAATATATCCCCACCTCCGCCCAGCACCATCCATCCCTCTCCACAATATATATCCCCACCTCCGCCCAGCACCATCCATCCCTCTCCACAATATATCCCCACCTCCGCCCAGCACCATCCATCCCTCTCCACAATATATCCCCACCTCCGCCCAGCACCATCCATCCCTCTCCACAATATATCCCCACCTCCGCCCAGCACCATCCATCCCTCTCCACAATATATCCCCACCTCCGCCCAGCACCATCCATCCATCCCTCTCCACAATATATCCCCACCTCCGCCCAGCACCATCCATCCATCTCCACAATATATCCCCACCTCCGCCCAGCACCATCCATCCATCCCTCTCCACAATATATCCCCACCTCCGCCCAGCACCATCCATCCATCCCTCTCCACAATATATCCCCACCTCCGCCCAGCACCATCCATCCCTCTCCACAATATATCCCCACCTCCGCCCAGCACCATCCATCCCTCTCCACAATATATCCCCACCTCCGCCCAGCACCATCCATCCATCCCTCTCCACAATATATCCCCACCTCCGCCCAGCACCATCCATCCCTCTCCACAATATATCCCCCACCTCCGCCCAGCACCATCCATCCCTCTCCACAATATATCCCCACCTCCGCCCAGCACCATCCATCCCTCTCCACAATATATCCCCACCTCGCCCAGCACCATCCATCCCTCTCCACAATATATCCCCACCTCCGCCCAGCACCATCCATCCCTCTCCACAATATATCCCCACCTCCGCCCAGCACCATCCATCCCTCTCCACAATATATCCCCACCTCCGCCCAGCACCATCCATCCCTCTCCACAATATATCCCCACCTCCTCCCAGCACCATCCATCCCTCTCCACAATATATCCCACCTCCGCCCAGCACCATCCATCCCTCTCCACAATATATCCCCACCTCCGCCCAGCACCATCCATCCCTCTCCACAATATATCCCCACCTCCGCCCAGCACCATCCATCCCTCTCCACAATATATCCCCACCTCCGCCCAGCACCATCCATCCCTCTCCACAATATATCCCCACCTCCGCCCAGCACCATCCATCCATCTCCACAATATATCCCCACCTCCGCCCAGCACCATCCATCCCTCTCCACAATATATCCCCACCTCCGCCCAGCACCATCCATCCCTCTCCACAATATATCCCCACCTCCGCCCAGCACCATCCATCCCTCTCCACAATATATCCCCACCTCCGCCCAGCACCATCCATCCATCCCTCTCCACAATATATCCCACCTCCGCCCAGCACCATCCATCCCTCTCCACAATATATCCCCACCTCCGCCCAGCACCATCCATCCCTCTCCACAATATATCCCACCTCCGCCCAGCACCATCCATCCATCCCTCTCCACAATATATCCCACCTCCGCCCAGCACCATCCATCCCTCTCCACAATATATCCCCACCTCCGCCCAGCACCATCCATCCCTCTCCACAATATATCCCCACCTCCGCCCAGCACCATCCATCCCTCTCCACAATATATCCCCACCTCCGCCCAGCACCATCCATCCCTCTCCACAATATATCCCCACCTCCGCCCAGCACCATCCATCCCTCTCCACAATATATCCCCACCTCCGCCCAGCACCATCCATCCCTCTCCATAATATATCCCCACCTCCGCCCAGCACCATCCATCCCTCTCCACAATATATCCCACCTCCGCCCAGCACCATCCATCCCTCTCCACAATATATCCCCACCTCCGCCCAGCACCATCCTCCCTCTCCACAATATATCCCCCACCTCCGCCCAGCATCATCCCTCCCTCTCCACAATATATCCCCACCTCCGCCCAGCACCATCCCTCCCTCTCCACAATATATCCCCACCTCGCCCAGCACCATCCATCCCTCTCCACAATATACCCCACCTCCGCCCAGCACCATCCATCCCTCTCCACAATATATCCCCACCTCCGCCCAGCACCATCCATCCATCTCCACAATATATCCCCACCTCCGCCCAGCACCATCCATCCCTCTCCACAATATATCCCCACCTCCGCCCAGCACCATCCATCCCTCTCCACAATATATCCCCACCTCCGCCCAGCACCATCCATCCCTCTGCACAATATATCCCCACCTCCGCCCAGCACCATCCATCCCTCTCCACAATATATCCCCACCTCCGCCCAGCACCATCCATCCCTCTCCACAATATATCCCCACCTCCGCCCAGCACCATCCATCCCTCTCCACAATATATCCCCACCTCCGCCCAGCACCATACATCCCTCTCCACAATATATCCCACCTCCGCCCAGCACCATCCATCCCTCTCCACAATATATCCCCACCTCCGCCCAGCACCATCCATCCCGCTCCACAATATATCCCCACCTCCGCCCAGCACCAGCCCTCCCTCTCCACAATATATCCCCACCTCGCCCAGCACCATCCATCCATCTCCATAATATATCCCCACTTCTGCCCAGTATCATTCATCCCTCTCCACAAATATCCCCACCTCCGCCTAGCACCATCCATCTCCACAATATATCCCAACCTCCACCCAGCAACATCCATCCCTCTGCACAATATATCCCCACCTCCGCCCAGCACCATCCATCCATCTCCACAATATATCCCCACCTCCGCCCAGCACCATCCATCCATCTCCACAATATATCCCCACCTCCGCCCAACACCATCCATCCCTCTCCACAATATATCCCCACCTCCGCCCAGCACCATCCATCCCTCTCCACAATATATGCCCACCTCCGCCCAGCACCATCCATCCCTCTCCACAATATATCCCCACCTCCGCCCAGCACCATCCATCCCTCTCCACAATATATCCCCACCTCCGCCCAGCACCATCCATCCCTCTCCACAATATATCCCCACCTCCGCCCAGCACCATCCATCCCTCCCTCTCCACAATATATCCCCACCTCCGCCCAGCACCATCCATCCCTCTCCACAATATATCCCCACCTCCGCCCAGCACCATCCATCCCTCTCCACAATATATCCCCACCTCCGCCCAGCACCATCCATCCCTCTCCACAATATATATCCCCACCTCCGCCCAGCACCATCCATCCCTCTCCACAATATATCCCCACCTCCGCCCAGCACCATCCATCCCTCTCCACAATATATCCCCACCTCCGCCCAGCACCATCCATCCCTCTCCACAATATATCCCCACCTCCGCCCAGCACCATCCATCCCTCTCCACAATATATCCCCACCTCCGCCCAGCACCATCCATCCCTCTCCACAATATATCCCACCTCCGCCCAGCACCATCCATCCCTCTCCACAATATATCCCCACCTCCGCCCAGCACCATCCATCCCTCTCCACAATATATCCCCACCTCCGCCCAGCACCATCCATCCCTCTCCACAATATATCCCCACCTCCGCCCAGCACCATCCATCCCTCTCCACAATATATCCCCACCTCCGCCCAGCACCATCCATCCCTCTCCACAATATATCCCCACCTCCGCCCAGCACCATCCATCCATCCCTCTCCACAATATATCCCCACCTCCGCCCAGCACCATCCATCCCTCTCCACAATATATCCCCACCTCCGCCCAGCACCATCCATCCCTCTCCACAATATATCCCCACCTCCGCCCAGCACCATCCATCCCTCTCCACAATATATCCCCACCTCCGCCCAGCACCATCCATCCATCCTTCCCTCTCCACAATATATCCCACCTCCGCCCAGCACCATCCATCCCTCGCCACAATATATCCCCACCTCCGCCAGCACCATCCATCCCTCTCCACAATATATCCCCACCTCCGCCCAGCACCATCCATCCCTCTCCACAATATATCCCCACCTCCGCCCAGCACCATCCATCCCTCTCCACAATATATCCCCACCTCCGCCCAGCACCATCCATCCCTCTCCACAATATATCCCCACCTCCGCCCAGCACCATCCATCCCTCTCCACAATATATCCCCACCTCCGCCCAGCACCATCCACCCCTCTCCACAATATATCCCCACCTCCGCCCCAGCACCATCCATCCCTCTCCACAATATATCCCCACCTCCGCCCAGCACCATCCATCCCTCTCCACAATATATCCCCACCTCCGCCCAGCACCATCCATCCCTCTCCACAATATATCCCCACCTCCGCCCAGCACCATCCATCCCTCGCCACAATATATCCCCACCTCCGCCCAGCACCATCCAACCCTCGCCACAATATATCCCCACCTCCGCCCAGCACCATCCATCCCTCCCCACAATATCCCCACCTCCGCCCAGCACCATCCATCCCTCTCCACAATATATCCCCACCTCCGCCCAGCACCATCCATCCCTCGCCACCATATATCCCCACCTCCGCCCAGCACCATCCATCCCTCGCCACAATATATCCCCAGCACCATCCATCCCTCTCCACAATATATCCCCACCTCAGCCCAGCACCATCCATCCCTCTCCACAATATATATCCCCACCTCCGCCCAGCACCATCCATCCCTCTCCACAATATATCCCACCTCCGCCCAGCACCATCCATCCCTCTCCACAATTTATCCCCACCTCCGCCCAGCACCATCCATCCCTCTCCACAATATATCCCCACCTCCCCCCAGCACCATCCATCCCTCTCCACAATATATCCCCACCTCCGCCCAGCACCATCCATCCCTCTCCACAATATATCCCCACCTCCTCCCAGCACCATCCATCCCTCGCCACAATATATCCCCACCTCCGCCCAGCACCATCCATCCCTCGCCACAATATATCCCCACCTCCGCCCAGCACCATCTGTTCGGAGTGCTGCCCCATTGTTTTCAATGGGAGGGGAGCGCTTTAGGAGCGGTGAATACATGGCTCCTTCAGCGCTCCAAAGATGCTGCCAGCATGATTTTTTTTTTACCGTCCTGCCAGCGCACCGCTCCAGTGTGAAAGCCCGCCCGCTTTCACACTGGAGTGAAAGGTGCCGGTGTTCTATCACAAAGTGTCCGGCTGTCACTAGGTGTCCGAAGTGTACTGCGCAATTTTCGGAAATTGTCGGAAGATGAACGGCGCCTGCGCCGTGAGTCGAGGTGAAGCCCCCACCATCCAAGCGGACATAGGGTTAGTCAAACTTAGAGGGCCCCTGGCGGGCTTGCCACGCTTCGCTCGCCACGCTTCGGGCACGGCCTCGCTTCGCTCGGCTCTTTTATATTCTAACTCTATGTCCACTTGGTTGGTGGGGCTTGAAAGTGGACTCACGGCGCCGTTCATCCTCGGCAATTTTCGGAATCAGGGTGTCCTGCGCATGCGCAGTACACAGCGGACACTTCGTGATGGGGGACGGATAATGATACAACACCGGTGCAGTGCCATAGAATGAGATTTGCCATAGAATGAGATGCTCCGCCTCCATCACTTCCTATTGGCTCACAATCAGTCTCACTTTGGCTATCACAGGGAGAGGATCTCCTCCCTGTGGTAGCTGGAGCTGCACGGAGCATCCGACGGCAAATCTCATTCTATGGCAATGAGCGGCGCCAGTGTGAAAGCAGTTTTTCCGCTGCGCTGGGAGACCCAGGCAGCCACAGCCAGTAAGAAAGAGAAACGAGTGCTGAGAAACCCCGCCCACCGCTATAATACTGTCAGCTCCACTCTACTCATTTCGCGGGAGTGTGAGTTCGGTGTGAGATGCGGGTCTCCGGTGTCTCGGCTCTGGGTATGTACGGCTCCCGGTGATCGGTGTGGGATGGGGGGAGGACAGCCGGTCATACATAGGGGGAGATCGGTGACAAGTGGGGGGCGGAGTGTTGTACCGGACCCATCAAATCTACAAGTTTTACCTGATCTACCGGGAAGTTTTATTATTTTTAGCAAATAAAAAAAAAAGCGGACTTCACCGCACAGCGGCGTTACTGGGGGGGGGTCTGTACTATATATGGGGGGGAGTGTCTGTACTATATATGGGGGGGGGTGTCTGTACTATATATGGGGGGGGAGTGTCTGTACTATATATGGGGGGGGAGTGTCTGTACTATATATGGGGGGGGAGTGTCTGTACTATATATGGGGGGGAGTGTCTGTACTATATATGGGGGGGAGTGTCTGTACTATATATGGGGGGAGTGTCTGTACTATATATGGGGGGGGGGGGGAGTGTCTGTACTATATATGGGGGGGAGTGTCTGTACTATATATGGGGAGAGGGGGTCTGTACTATATATGGGGGAGTGTCTGTACTATATATGGGGGGGGAGAGTGTCTGTACTATATATGGGGGGAGTGTCTGTACTATATATGGGGGGGGAGTGTCTGTACTATATATGGGGGGGAGTGTCTGTACTATATATATGGGGGGAGTGTCTGTACTATATATGGGGGGGGGACTGTCTGTACTATATATGGGGGGGGAGTGTCTGTACTATATATGGGGGGGGAGTGTCTGTACTATATATGGGGGGAGTGTCTGTGCTATATATGGGGGGGGGGTGTCTGTGCTATATATGGGGGGGGTGTCTGTGCTATATATGGGGGGAGTGTCTGTGCTATATATGGGGGGAGTGGGGGAGGGGTCTGTGCTAGGGGGGGGGTGGAGTGTAGGGGAGGGGGGGGGGTGTCTGTGCTATATAGGGGGGGGGGGGGGTGGAGGGGGGGGGGAGTGTCTGTACTATATATGGGGGGAGTGTCTGTACTATATATGGGGGGGGGGGGGTGTCTGTACTATATATGGTGGTGGGGGGGGGGGTGTCTGTACTATATATGGTGGTGGTGGGGGGGGGGGTGTCTGTACTATATATGGTGGTGGGGGGGGGTGTCTGTACTATATATGGTGGTGGGGGGGGGTGTCTGTACTATATATGGTGGAGGGGGAGTGTCTGTACTATATATGGTGGTGGGGGGGGGTGTCTGTACTATATATGGTGGTGGGGGGGGGGGTGTCTGTACTATATATGGTGGGGGGGGGGGGGTTGTCCTATATATGGTGGTGGGGGGGGGAGTGTCTGTACTATATATGGGGGGAGTGTCTGTACTATATATGGTGGGGGGGGTGTCTGTACTATATATGGTGGGGGTGTGTGTGTCTGTACTATATATGGTGGTGGGGGGGGGGGGTGTCTGTACTATATATGGTGGTGGGGGGGGGGGTGTGTCTGTACTATATATGGTGGTGGGGGGGGGGTTGTCTGTACTATATATGGTGGTGGGGGGGGTGTGTGTTTCGTTTTCTGTACTATATATGGTGGTGGGGGGGGTGTCTGTACTATATATGGTGGTGGGGGGGGGTGTCTGTCTATAGTCTGTGTCTTGCCTACCCCAGAGGAATGCCAAGTCTCCCCTACCGTCTTGGTGTCGCATATAACGGTTGCTTTGATGGTGGACCCTCACCCCCCCAGTCGACTTCATGAAGTGATGGGGTTTCGTTTCGCCATACCTCAACATCTATATCTCTATCTGGGTTTTAACAGTGTTCTGTACCAGAGCCAGAAGAGCTCGCTCAGTTGAAGTACTTGTTTTGTATGATACAGCACCAACAACATCGATGGAGATCGGTTGTTGGATGAGTGTGTCTATATCTGTAGTTGAGGGATGTCTCAGTAGACCCTGAGAAATCTGACCGCACACACTGTGTCATGCTGGTGGGCTGTGTTTTTTTTTTAGACACTACCACACAATTTAGGATGTTTTTGGAGACAGTACACACTCACATTAGGTTATGGGGGGGGTCCTACTAAATCACGGAGTGTGGAAGTGTTTGATCGTTAGCATACTAGATCATATGTCATGGATGGGGAAGTGTGGGGGGGAGTGTCTGTACTATATATGGGGGGGGGGAGTGTCTGTACTATATATGGTGGAGGGGGAGTGTCTGTACTATATATGGTGGAGGGGGAGTGTCTGTACTATATATGGGGGGACATTAGTCCCGATCACTGCAATGTGCCCAGGGTCCATGGTGCCCATCTGTGCCCTATGCAAGTGCTGCCTACCAGTGCCCACCAGCTTCACCTGTCGGTGCCATCTGCCAGTGCCCACAATGTGCTGTTCATCAGTGTCACCTACCAGTGCTCATCCGTGCCCCCCTATCTGTCCCCATCAGTGCCACCTTAGTGCCCACCAGTGCCGCCTCATCAGCGCATATCAATGAAGCAGAAAAAATTACCTGTTTGCAAAATTTTATAAACAAACTATTAAACATGATTTTTATTTTTTTTAATTTTCTCATCTTTTTTTTGTTTGTTTAGCAAAAAATAAAACCCCAGCTGTGATTAAATACCACAAAAAGAAAGCTCCATTTGTGGGAAAAAAAATTCATTTGGGTACAGTGTTGTATGACCGCAATTGTCATTCAAGTGCGTCAGCGCCAAAAGCTGAAAATTGGTCAGGGCAGGAGGGGGGTTTTAAGTGCCCAGTAAGCAGGGGGTTAAACCCAGAGACTGGTGGACTTAGACCACCATAGACAGATTGAAATTGAAATTTCTGCTGAATCGGCAGAAGTTCAATCTATCAACTGACTTCAGTACAACCAGCGTGTCTTTTTTTTTTTTTTTTTGGCTATAGCTGCCGGCAGTAATCGCTGTATTCTGACGGCTGGGAAACGTTCACCTCAGAGCGCGCACACCGACACACGGCTCTTACAGAAGATTGGTAAATCAAGTGCCGGGCTTCCCTAACATTACACCTGTGGGGCTGTGACCAAGTCTGGGTGAGAGCCGGGATATGACATCACTTACCTCATATCCCTGCCACTCCTAAACCTGCAGCACCAGGCCCACCATGCCCTTAATCTGGCAGTGTGCTTGTGCTACTCTGCAAGGGGTGGGTATATTATTGCTGTTATATCGTGTAACCAAGGGGCGGGTCCATCTGCCCCTTACACGATATAACAGTAATAGACCCCCCCTCCCCCATGCTACACCACTGCAGGCTCTGATGACACCGGAGGGATTATTTTTGGGAATGGGCAGAGACCTACGTCCACTATATGTGGCTGATTGATACAGATTGGCTGCTCTAACTTGTGTGCCGGTGTTCTATCGAATAGTGCCCTCTGTCAAAAAATGACTCTGTGGGCTGTGCATGCGCAGTACGGAGCATCACTCCACTCCAGCTGATTTATTTATTTTTTTTCCCCATCAGCTGTTGTGACGGAGCATGCGCAGTGCGTCGGACAACAATAGCCGTCGAGGGACAATGTTGTTTTCCGATTCTGCCTGGCACTTGCGGGGCGTGTTCCGTAAAAGTGCAAGGGAGAATAACGTTGACGCACTGAACCCGCCCATCAGGACAGAAAAAAAACCCCGCCCTTCAGCACCCTGAACACGCCCTGCAAGTGCGAGGGAGAATTACCCAGCCAATACTCTGCATTACCCAGCCAATACTCTGCATTACCAGCCAATACTCTGCATTACCCCAGCCAATACTCTGCATTACCCAGCCAATACTCTGCATTACCCAGCCAATACTCTGCATTACCCAGCCCATACTCTGCATTACCAAGCCAATACTCTGCATTACCCAGCCAATACTCTGCATTACCCAGCATATACTCTGCATTACCCAGCATATACTCTGCGATACCCAGCCATAAAAAAAAAAAAAAAAAAAAAAAAAAAAAAAAAAAAAATATTACAGTGGGGGAGATGACGTGGATATTACAGTGGGGACTATATGGTGGCGGAATTTTCACAGGTTTTTGCAAATTCAGTTATTATTTGCTGACCCGAAAAATGATCCGATCCGTGACTTCTGATCCGAGGATCGATCCGATCCGTGAGTTTTTTGATCCGTTGCAGCATGTCACTTTCCATCATCGCCTGCCACCAGCTGCAGCATGTCTCCTACCAGCAGATGCAGCGTGCCACAGTCGCCTGCCACCAGATGCAGCTTGTCACTTGCCACCAGATGCAGCATGTCAGTTGCAACTTGTCACTGTCGCCTGCCACCAAATGCAGCATTTCACTTGCAACTGTCGCCTGCCATCAGATGCAGCGTGTCACTTGCCAGGTCCATACAGGATCATCAACCTCAAGCAGAGAAGCAGGGAGTATTCAGCAGGAAATCATGTGGTCCTGGGGGAGCAGGAGATCCTGTGTGGCTGAGGCCCTCCTGATCCATACAGAAAGTGAGATTTCAGCGGGAGATGCAAGGAGGATCCCCAGGACAGAAGATCACAGGGTCCTGGGGGACTGTGAGTGGTCCCTCCTCAGACAGTTGGGCTGCGCAGGAGGAGGAGGGAGGGAGGGGGAGGAGGAGAAGTCAGGCAGTTGTATATCTGAGCCAGCAGCACACAGAAGAACAGGCGATCACTCAGTCACAGAGGCCCCAGTCCCGGCCAGGCAGCTGCTGTCACTCCCAGTGCCTCTGCATGCGGGTGGGCACCGGAAAAAGGGGGTAGATGGAGGTTGAGACACTGTCTGAACTGGAAAGAGGGAAGAAGATCACACCGACCAGTTCCTGTTGGCCAGAGAAGGAGGAGGTGCCAGTGCAGCACTAGGCATGGGCCTCGCTCCCGGCCTTACTCTGATAGTCTGTGGCGTCACTGGTTGCTAAATGCCAGGCGGGGGCGGCCCTAGCAACCGGTTTTTACAATGTAGTTAGCAGGGTGGCTGTGTTTTCCAGGACATTGTATTGTCCCGGAATGAAGGTGCCCGGGACCCAGGACAGAGATGGCAATTGTGGGACTTTACCAGGAAATCCGGGACATGTGGGCACCATGTTGGTTTCCGGCACCATGTTCTGGTGTGAACCGGCTGTAGACATTTTCCTGCCTGTAACTCGGGTCTCATCTGTTTGTCCGTCCACAATCTCCTAGGTGTCCATCCCTCTTCTGTTCATCCTTCTATCTCCACATCATCTCTTCTGTCCTTCTAGCCTTGTATTGATCTCTCTTGGTTCTCCTCAGGGGGGATATAAATCAATGAAAGCAGCCTTATAGACCCCAGATCTCCCCATAAAGAGAACCTGTTGTCCCCTATTGCTATTACAAGGGATGTTTACATTACTTTTTAAAAGGAATAAGTGATTTTAAAAAAATAAAGGGACCGTGTTAAAAAAAAAAATATATATATATTATTTTTATTATTATTATTATTATTATTATTATTTATTTTTTTTTTTTAAAGCGCCCCTATTTCTCCCTGTTTGCGCACAGAAGTAAACCCATACGTGTGAGAACTGGCCTGGACGTAGGTTCGCTCTGTAGCGCGGGCCCCCCCCCCCCCGCCCCCCCCCCCCCCCCCATATGAGTTCAGGTCCTAACGTCCTGCAAGCGCATCCCTCAAGTGTGAACGCACTCGGGCTCTCACACTGGGGTGGCATGGCTGGCAGTTTTTAGGCACTTTACAGGCGCTATTTCTAGCGCTAAAACACTTAAACTGCCTCAGTGTGAAAGGGGTGAAAGAACTGGAGCTGATGAGGCTTTGGGACGATCGTTGGGTTTATGTTCCTCTTCTCTGCTGGGACTTCATATTCATTATACCAGAAATTGCAGTTAGAGTTTAGGGACACTATGAAAGTTCTGCTGACATTTCTGATCTGTCTTCTCCTCCCAGGTCTCCTGTGTATGATGATCATATCGGTGTCATCAGGAACGGTGTATGTACAGAGCGGATCAGACATCACTGACTGTCATATGAAATGTCCTGAGGATGACAATGATGTTACTCTGGAGCTGTACAGAGAATGCAGAGAGGAGGAGAGGACATTGCTGGAAAATCACTGTTATTACAACGACACTATATCTCATGACCCCAGACTCCGACTGCACACAGGGAGCGGCTGCTGGAAGCTGACACTCGCCAGGAAGGATGATTCCTGTGTGTATAATGTCTGGTGTCACAGTTCTCCAGGATATCAAATATCGTCTACAGAGATCCGTGTTCTGGGTAAGAGTCCATATACTGCATCACACTTCTCTACACTGCATTGTACTCTATGGGGGAAGAAGTGTCTATTATACAGGATGAGTGAGGAGAGGAAATGAGTTCTTCATGTAACAGATATTCCCCACTGATATCTACCCATCTGTCCTACTCAGCATGACGCTGGAGGGGTGTGGGTACAGTGTCCCCATTGTGGGCACTTAAGGGTAAAACAGAAAACAAGGGGCTTAGTGTGGACCATAGGCTGGGCACATTCTAATCACCAGGGCCGATCTTAGGGTCACAGACGCCTGGGTGCAGAAATATTTCTGGTGCCCCCCCCCACATGGGCGTGGTCATCTTACCAACTCCTCCCCTTTACAAATGTTTCTATGACAGCGACTTAAACACAGATGTTCCCGTAAGAAGTCTTCGTTACCCTTGGATCCTCCCATGATCTTTTACCAATAAAGAAAATACAGGAAAAGCGTACAATAATGAGACCTGGAGGGGAGTCTCTCTGATGCACACAGAGGGGGCTTCTGTTAGAGAGTCTGTTAGAAAGAGCCCCCAGACATGATACTAGAGATGGTCAGAGACTGCAATCATAGTACAGGAGATGGTCAGGCTGCACACATAATACAGAAGATGGTCAGAGACTGCAGACATGGTACAAGAGATGGTAGTACATAATGGCCGATTGGCCCTCTCACCTGACCCAGCGATACAGCATCTGATCAGGAGTCAGCTCACTCTGAATTGCCCGTGGCGACTCCGCTGGGTAGAGCCCATATCTGTATTCTGGCAATTCCTTTCTCCACCAGGGATGGCGCCAGGCTGTGTGGCTTTCTCTCTCTGATGGTGTTCTCTCAGCACTGCCCTCTCCCTCTGGAGTCCTGGGTGCACTTGCCTGAAAGCTTTCCCGGGCTCCTGGCTTTCTCTCTCCCATTCAGCTGAGCATGCTGTGTGGGCTGCAGTTTCTGTGTTACAGTGGGGCTGCCGGTCCTTGGGACCACATGTCCCACAATCATCTTCTTTGCTCCTTCGTTTTTTTTCTTCCCTGGCCGATATGAAGGCAGGGGAAGAAACATAGAGCGCCGCTCGCTAGTACAGCAGCGCGCAGGAGGAGGAGAGGGGAAATAAGAGTCCGCGGTTGCAGTGGCGTCACTAGGGTTGGTGTCACCCGGTGCGGTAAAACATGGTATCACCCCCCCCCTCCACTAACTATAGTCGTCCCTCAGTACAGACCCCACTCCATTAAGTATAGACCCCCCCCTCAGGACAAACCACCCCTCCATTAGTACAGACCCCCCTCAGGACAAACTATCCCCCCCTCCATTAGTATAGACCATCCCCCCCTCCATTAGTATAGACCATCCCCCCCTCCATTAGTACAAACCACCCCCCCCCCTCCATTAGTATAGACCCCCCAGGACAAACACCCCCTCCATTAGTACAAACCCCCCCCCTTACATTAGTATAGACCCCCCCAGGACAAACCAGCCCGCCACCCACATTAGTATAGACCCCCAGGACGAACCACCCCCCCACATTAGCATAGACCCCCCCCCCCCCAGGACGAAACCCCCCCCCCCCTACATTAGTATAGACACCACAGGACAAACCACCCCCCTACATTAGTATAGACCCCCCCACATTAGTATTGACCCCCCAGGACAAACCAGCCCCCCCCCCCTACATTAGTATAGACTCCCCAGGACAAACCACCCCCACCTTAGTATAGACCCCCCAGGACAAACCACCGCCCACACATTAGTATAGACCCCCCCCTACATTAGTATTTACCCCCCAGAACAAACCACCTCCCCACCATTAGGCAAATTAAAAACACCCGGGCGGCAGCTGGAGAGGATAGCGTGCAGCCGCGCCACCCGGGTGGAGAACAGAGCATGTGTGAGGCTTGTGCTGGTGGGCAGCAGGCGGGAGTACTGGAACAAGTCGGGCTCGGCCACGGATCGCCACCCCCCAAAACCCCCCGCCCCCCCCGTGACGTCACTGCGCGGTCGCGTCTCCGGTCTCCATCTGTTTTTCGCTCCTCCGATGACAGGAGGAGGGAGGGGGGATGGGCTTGATGTCGACGAGAAAGCACAGCGGCGGCGGTGACAGGCGGAGAGAGCTGACTACGGACAAGTAGAGGAGGAGGAGGGAGGGGGGCGCTCCAGCGCCCCCACCTCTGTGGCACCCCGTGCATGATCGGCCCTGCTAATCACCTTGTGCTGTGCCGCTTACCCCCCCCCCCACAGTGCTTCCGGCTTCCCTCCTCTCCCACCGGATGCTGCGGGGGGTTTCAGGATGGAGAGCGGGGGAAGGGGCCAGTAAATACTTCATTAATCATCCCCTTTCTTTTTTTTGAGTAAACGCAGTGAGTGATCTGTACTGATCGCTCCTGTGTTCATTCTTACCTGAAGCATAATAAACTACGCTTCAGTTTGTGACTGAACAGGAAGCCACTCGGCACAGAGCACTTCCCATTCAGTCACTGTCTAGTGCAGCTGAGGCTGCAGAGAAAAGGACTGGGGAATCTCTGTCCTTAGTCCCTTTCTCTGTCTCAAAAGTGAGACCTCAGATGTCTGTTTAGATTCTTTAAGTGTTACCAACCCCCCCCCCCCCCCCCCCAACAGGGCTGCTATAAAAAAGGTAAAAAAAATAATACAAAATATTGTAAAAAATAACTTCTGACACCATCCACTGAACTACTTGCACTGTGCACTGCTCTGCTGACATACACGAGTGTGTTTGTGTTCTGAGGTGCTCACCCCTAATGCAATAGGCTGCGCACACCTATGGTGTGGACTAGAGCTGCACGATTCTGGATAAAATGAGAATCACAATTTTTTTGCTTAGAATAAAGATCACAATTCTGACTAGACATGTGCATTACCGAAAAAATGTGTTTAATAATTGTAACGTAAACAAAAATATTTTAAATTTTTTAACCAGTTGCCGACCGCCCACCGTCAATTGACGGCGGAGCGGTGCGGCTCTTGTGGCGGGCCGCCGTCATATGGCGGCGCTAACATTTCAGCCACTAGGGGGCCGCGTGCCCGCCGCGTCGCCCAGTTACTGAGCAGGACGTGGATCTGTGTATGTAAACACACAGATCCACGTCCTGTCACTGGAGAGGAGACCGATGGTGTGTCCCTTGTACATAGGGACACCGATCGGTCCCCTCCCCCAGTCAGTCCCCTCCCCCCCACAGTTAGAATCACTCACATAGGGAACATATTTAACCCCTGCAGCGCCCCCTAGTGTTAACCCCTTCCCTGACAGTCACATTTATACAGTAATCAATGCATTTTTATAGCACGGATCGCTGTATAAATGTGAATGGTCCCAAAAAGTGTCAAAAGTGTCCGATATGTCCGCCGCAAATGTCGCAGTCACGATAAAAATCGCAGATCGCCGCCATTACTAGTAAAAAAAAATAATAAAAAAATGCTATAAATCTATCCCCTATTTTGTAGACGCTATAACTTTTGGTGCAAACCAATCAATATACGCTTATTGCGATTTATTTTTTTTATTGTATTTTTTTTTTTTACCAAAAATATGTAGAAATACGTATCGGCCTAAACTGAGGAAAAAAATTTGTTTTAAAAAAAAAAAATTGGAAATTTATTATAATAAAAAGTAAAAAATATTGTGTCTTTTCAAACTTGTCCCTTTTTCTTTTGTTTATAGCGCAAGAAATAAAAACCGCAGAGGTGATCAAATACCACCAAATAAAGCTCTATCTGTGGGGAAAAAGTTATAAAAATTTTATTTGGGTACAGCGTTGCATGACATTCAAAATGCAACAGCGCTGAAAGCTGAAAAATGGCTTGGTCAGGAAGGGGGTGTTCGTGCCTGGTAGGCAAGTGGTTAAGTCGATCGGTCATTCCTTATGATTGGCATTCGTAACTTCGGATGCATTCATATTCATTACGTTCACTAACGGTTACTTTAGCCATATTTGAAAGAAAATTCCAATACCTATAATTTTAATAGTTTATTATAATAAATAATAAAAATTTATAATGATGGTTAATTTAATTATAATAAATACAAAAAACTAAATTATCCTAATCTAATTGATTTGTTAAACTCGTAGACTGAACCGTTTTTCATTCTTTTGGGTTTTAGTTTTCGTAATGCATTCGTCAAGAGTCGTTCGTTCGTTCATTCAGATGCTTCCAAATGAATGAAATATGCAGAATTTCTTCTGAAAATGCATTGTATAAAAAGGCTGTTTGATCCTGTATGTACAGATCCTCCCCCTCTCTGCATTGACGGCTACAACGTGGTCGGATAACTCTGGGAGGCCGTCGTATGATGTTCGCCCAGAATCGCACCCCCTGGGGTTTGCACCCGGGATTGTCCGTGACTGTCTGCTCCTCTGAACCCGGCATGTCACGGAACGAGGTAAAGGGCCAATGACAGCAGCCCTTTACCACGTGATTGCTCCATCCAATGATGGAGCGATCAGTTGTCAAAAGACCACAGCATGTCTGGTTCAGCTCCTCCCCGGTCCTCACACACTGTACCAATCGGTGTGAGGAGAGGGGAGGAGCTGAACCGAACATGGAAGCAGCCAGGTGCAGCAGCGCTGTGGGCTGGATCTGAACTGCCCACAGCGCTGATCTCTGCCCATTCTTGTCTATCCATGCTCCAGCCGTGCTCATCCATGCCACATCTGTGCTCATATGTACCACATCAGTGATCATCCGTGCAACATCAGTTTTCTCTTCTGTGCCACATTCATGCCATATCAGTGTAATGGGTAGTCAAATTAGATGTGTAATTTATGCTCCTAGAATGCCTGAAGGTGCTATTTGAATGTTGGGCCTCTGTATGTGGCCAGGCTGTGTAAAAGTCTCACACATGTGCTATCGCCATACTCGGGAGTAGCAGAATATATTTTGGGGGTGTTATTTTTTTGGTATGTACATTCTTTGTACATACAACTTAGAAATCTTATACGTTGACAACTTTGTGTTTAAAAAAAAAATGCGTTTTCATTTTCTTTACACATTTTCCAAAAAACTTGTGGAAAAAAAAAAATTACACGTTCAAAAGACTCATTATGCCTCATAGAATGTACAATGGGGTGTTTCCTTTACAAAATGGGGTCGTTTTTTGGGCATTTCTATTGTCCTGGTGCTCCAGGGCCTTTAAAAGTGTGATGGGTAGTCAAGAAATTTAAAATTGTAATTTATGCTCCTAGAACGCCTGAAGGTGCTCCCTGTGTGTTGGGCCTCTGAATGTGGCCAGGCTGTGAAAGTCTCACATGTGGTATCGCCATACTCGGGAGGAGTAGTAGAATGTATTTTGTGGTGTAATTTGTGGTATGCATATACTGTGTGTGAGAAATAACTTGTTGTTATGACAATTTTGTGGGGGGGGGGGGGGGGGGGGGGGGGGGGGGGGGGTTGGGGGGGGGGGGGGGGGGGGTGGGGGTGTGGGGGGGGGGGGGGGGGGGGGGGGGGGGGGGGGGGGGGGGGGGGGGGGGAATAAAAAAAATCTTCATTTTGCAAAGAATTGTGGGAAAAAAATTACAACTTCAAAAAAGTCACCATACCTCATACTAAATACCTTTGGAATGTCTACTTTCCAAAAAGGGGTATTTGTTAGGGGTGCACCGAATGGACATTTTGCTACCATAACCGAAAATGGAACATACACTACGCCGAAAATGACATTATTTTATTTATTTTTTTTCAAATAATATTTTTTTGATTATAAAATTCAAAATTTGTGTTTTATATTCATTATTATTCATATTTGACTCTTAATTATGAATTTTTATGAATAAAAAATTGGTACAATCCAGTGCTCATCCCCATGCCCAGCATGAACGTGTTTTCTAACCCTGCAAAACAATTCAGGTAGACGGGTATCTGCAAAGTAGCGTCTGCTCGGTAGTGAGTAACGCGGCTCAATATGTTGCATGAGCCTCCGGAATCCAATATCCTCCAACAGAGAATGGCTGGTCATCTAATGCAAATTCAATAATTTTATCTGTAATGTTGTGAGCTTTAGGACTGTCACTTGTCATTTTTTTTGAACCTTGTCAAAGACTGTGGCCACAGATGGGGTTGAGTCTGGCCCTGTGAGACACTTTTTGGAAGCGGTATTGTTTTCTTGTATTCTGTATGCTGAACTGGATGACTTGTTTTCAGGTGGTGTATCAAACCTGTTTTTGAAAAATGCCTTGGCACCGTGCCCCCTCTTGAAATTTCGGCTGGGCAAAAACTGCAGATTGAAAATTTGGGGGTCTTAATCAGAAACTTTAACCACTACCCTACCTAGGGGGCGCGCGCCCGCGGGGTCGCTCGGGACCCGGTGCGAGTGCCCGGCGGCCGCGATGTCTGCCTGGCACCCGCGATTGCCCGTTAAAACAACGGGACCGTGGAGCTGTGTGTGTGTGTGTGTGTGTGTGTGTGTGTGTGTGTGTGTGTGTGTGTGTAAACGCACAGCTCCATGTCCTGTCAGTGGCGAGGAGACCGATCATGTGATTCCAGGAACAGGGAACACCGATTGGTCTCCTCCCCTTGTCAGTCCCCCCTCCCCCCCACAGTTAGAATCACTACCTTAGGGAACATTTTAACCCCTGCAGCGCCCCCCTAGTGTTAACCCTTCCCTGCCAGTCACATTTACACAGTAATCACTGCAATTTTATAGCAACGATCGCTGTGTAAATGTGAATGGTCCCAAAAATGTGTCCGAAGTGTCCGCCGCAATGTCGCAGTCACGAAAAAAAAAATCGCAGATCGCCGCCATTACTAGTAAAAAAAAAAAATGCAATAAATCTATCCCCTATTTTGTAAACGCTATAACTTTTGCGCAAACCGATCTATATACGCTTATTGCGTTTTTTTTTTTTTTTTATGTTTTTTTTTTTTTTTTACCAAAATATGTAGAAGAATACGTATCGGCCCAAACTGAGGAGAAAAAATCGTTGTTTTTTTTTTTTTTTTAATAATGGGATATTTATTATAGCAAAAAGGTTAAAAATATTGTGTTTTTTTTTTTTTTTTTTTTTTTTAAATTGTCGCTCTTTTGTTTTTATAGCGCAAAAAATAAAAACTGCAGAGGTGATCAAATACCACCAAAAGAAAGCTTGTGGGAAAAAAAGGACGTCAATTTTGTTTTGGGTGTAACGTCGTACGACCGCGCAATTGTTAGTTAAAGCGAAGCAGTGCCGAATCGCAAAAAGTGCTCTGTAAGGAAGGGTGTAAAATGGCCCGGTGCTGAAGAGGTTAAAATATTTCCACACTGCAGACATGGTCCACCTTTGCTGGTAGCGTAGAAGAATAGCATAGAAAGATCTATAGCGGGAGTGAAATCTGAGGGGGAGAAAAAGGACCAAAATCAATCTAAAAACGAATCCCCAGGCAGCTATAATAAAAAAACTAAACCCTAACCACCAATCTTTTTTTTGTAACAATGCACCTCTCTTGCCATGCACTGCAGTACATCTGACTTGTACCAAAGAATATATTGAATTTATTGATTGGATTGCTATTTTTGAGATATAATATTCAGTAGTATATTGCTGCATAGTGCATACTGTCATGTGCTTGTCAGTGCGGTATTAGTATAATATACTAACGTAATGCTATCTAAATTGACGGCGCTATATAAGTACCTTTTTAAAAATAATAATTACCTGGCCTGTTGTTGTTCTAGTAGTAGTACTGACTATAATACTACATGTACATACAACTGAATATCTCTATTAAAGTAGCAAAGTTTGTATTATATATAGTTCTAGATGGATTGTTTTGTCAGTAGTTGGAGAATGCTCACCGGCGGATAGTAGCCATCCAGGAGGACGGTGTCCACTCTCCAATGCCCCCCTGTATGCAGCCGTCTCCCGAGTCACAACTGCGTCTCAAGTCTCAACCACGAGGAACGTTTCTGCAGGGAAAGTGCTTCCAACTTCAGCTTCTCCACCGCAGGGAACATACTCACGAGTCCAGAGTCTTAATCACGAAGAACGCGCGTGGCGCGTCAGTGCGCGCACAGCTACTGCGCATGCGCCATTATCAACACTTTTTTTTTTTTTTTTTATTTTGGCAATGTGCCGAAAATACAATTTTATATTGGAAATTTTGGTGCATCCCTAGTTCCTGACACTCGTAGCTGTAAAAGCTCCTGGGAAGAGTACTAAAACCTCTTTAAAGTTACAGGACAAGTCATTTGAGTGTGATTAACTAATACCAGATACTCCATTGTACTCTATGGGGATAATTTAAATACAGAGGACTGAATGTAAGGGAGGGGCTGGAAATTGCTTGAATAATGATCAGTGCATGAGCTAGCACTCTATTCCATGTATCTGGGCTTTGTATTGGTGACTGTTCTTCTCTTGATAATTCCAGATCCGGTTCTCATCTCCAACATCACCAGTTACTGTAGCCGGCTGGGTGAGAAGATGGCGGTGAGGGTCCAGTTCTCTGGAGAAGAGAGCGCTGTGACCTGGGAGGTGGACGGGGAGCCGATCCCTGAAAGATACCGGCTGATAGATGACAATAGGACGCTGATTATCCCCAGTGTGCAGAGAGACGACGCCGAGAGGAGATTCCGGGTCAGGATCACAAACCCGGTCAGTGAGGAGATCCGGGAATACCGGCCGATCAATGAGACGATGTTCATCAGAATGCTGGAAGCAGAAGGTATTGGTGACTATGGGGGGTCATGTTATATTCCATGTATGGGGCTGTTATAGATTGGGGTCCTGTCTCCTCTTCTCTGGGGGGGTCATAGTGGGAGGGTGACACAGAATAGTAACATTGTGTCTTCTCTCTTCTCTTTGCTCTCATTATGGAGGATTATACAGGTAAGATGTCACATGACCACCGACCATACAGACTGATACATGGTATATTTAACACATATAGTATATTTAAAGTGTGTTACCCCTAACTTAAAGTGATACTAAAGTCTTGTTTTTTATTTTTAACAAAAAAAAAAATGTATAAACACATTATATTTTCCTGCTCTGTGTAATGGTTTTGCATAGAGAAGCCCTGATCCTCCTCTCAGGTCCCTCGCCAGCACTCCTGGCCCCTCCCTCCTGTTGAGTGCCACCACAGTAAGCAGCTTGCTATGGGGGCACCAATGCCACACCACACCACAGCTCCCTGTGTCCATTCAGACAAGGAGACGCAGCTCAGCCCCACCCAGCCCCCTTTCTCTCCTCATTGGCTGACTGAGTTTGACAGCAGTGGGAGCCAATGAGGAGGGAGAGTCCCTGGCAGCCGAGACACTCCTGCAACAGATCTAAATGGACGTCAGGTAAGTATGAGGGGGGAGAAGGCTTTTTATCTTAATTCATGGAATGCACCTTCTGCCTTTACAACCAATTTAATACTAAAGCTAGCTGTTTGTGTTTTTTATATATAAGCTGGTAAATCCATCTTTTTTTTTTCATTTTAATGAGGAAATATTTCAGTAGAACCTGCTGTGTATCAATCAAAAAAAACTGATTCTGGTCCCTTGAAGCAGATTAAACAGCACTGTGCTTGTGCTATGTAATCTGCCCCTCCTCCTAAACTGTAAAAAACTCCCTGAACCTGCCACTTCCTGTATCCCCCTCCCCCTCCCCCTCTCTGTACTGACCACGAAAATCAGGGCTGCTGACCCCTGACCAACCGTGGTCAGCGCACGTTCCTCCTTCATCCACAGCTGTCCTCTGCTCTCCCCCCTCAATGCTTATCAGTTTCGTGTCTGTCTCCGCCCCTCCTCCTCCCCCCTCCATCACCGCTATTAGTATACATAGATAAACTTTTACAAAATGTTCACTGCCAGCCCCTCTCTTATAGGCGGACATGGCACACTGTATAAGTGTTTTATAAAAATGAGCGTTGTAAATACAGTTTTAGCGCAATCTTCAGGCCGGTCACGTGACTTGCGGCCGGTCTCCAGGGCTACTGCAGGAGGGACTCAGCGGCCATGTGATCTCCCCGGCTGACGACAGAGGGAGATCTCGGCCCCTCCTGCAGAAGCCAATTAATCGGAGGTATACAGCGGCCGCAAGTCACGTGACCAGCCTGAAGATCGCCCTATAATAGAGGGGCCGCCAGTGATTTGCATATGTGGGGTTAACAAACCCTCTAACACAGCAATGCCGGGTGGGGGGACGTGTCGGACTGTGGGAAGTACAGGCATGCTGTGCAATAGACAGTCTCCTGTAACGGCTGCTCTGAGTAACATTCACTCGATTCTCTCACATGCACACACTGTGGAACAGTGTATAATAGAGGCTGTGGGGTCATGTGACCGCAATTTTAAGTCTCGGTTTTAAAGGTAGTCAGGTTTTTGTTTGTGTTTTGTGTTTTCTTTGCAGTTTAGGTTAGAAAAATAATATTTCTAATGTGTCTGTTAGTAGTTTGTACAGAAATACTTTAAGTCTTACATGTTTTTCTAAATCGCATTTATTTTATCACAGATGAAAGACATCGAGGGGTCACTGCTGCTATTCTTGTTGTAGCTGTCCTAATAATAATAATGGGGATTATCTACATGACACGTCCGGTGAGTTTATATGATGTATTTCTCTTTATATTATTGCAGTGATAATGAGCAGAAAGCTGGGGGGATAGAAACATATAATACATATAATACATATATAATACATATAATACATATAATAATACATATAATACATATAATACACGGTCCGCTCACAACCAGCCGGTGTGTTAAGTTTTTACCCTTTCATGTCCTAATCAAAGCCTTTGTGACAGACCACATTTTTATTTATTTTTTTAGTATGTAATGGATTACTTTAACTGCTTTGCATGTCAAAATTATATTTTCACACCATTTATAAAATATGTATGAAAATTCTACTTTAGCGCCACAGATCTTGTGAATAAATAACTAAAAAAAAAAAAAAAGTATTGGATAACCTTCAGCGGTAGTATTGTGTACTTCACACCATGCGATGCTATTGTGAGCTTCCATGCAAAACTCAAAAATGAAAGTAATCCTACATGGTGTTTAGAAATCAGATAAAGCCACACAAATAAGTATACAAGTCCCATATAGTGATTAAAGTGTTTGTGCTTAAAATCTTCAGAATGAAACAAGTGCTCCACTAGAGCTCAATTCAAGTGGCCCACATGGATGTGTACCAACTATTTATTTCTAGTATAGTCAGTTGAAAAATTAAAATTGTTATACAATTTTTTTTTTTTTTTTTTTTAAATGAACTTTTTATATAATTTATGGAATTACCTATTAAATTTTTTTCCAGAGCCTAATAAGGTTTAGTGTCATATTTCATATGGTTTGATTCCCCCCCCTCTACATCCAATATGAGGATGTAGGTTTGAATTTAGCCACAAGAACGAACACACACACACACACAACACACACACACACACACACACACACACACCCACACACACACACACACACACACACACACACACACACAATTAAAAAAATTGTATAAAAATAATTTTTTTTCAAGTGACCAATACTAGAAATAGTTGGTGCACATCCATGTGGGGCACTTGAACTGAGCACTAGTGGATGTGCACTAACTATTTCTAGTATTTAAATTTTGTATAAAATTTTTTTCTTTTTCTTTAACTTTTTTTATTTAATTTACAGAATTATCTATTTAATTTTTTTTCCAGAGTTATTATGTTAGTGTCATATTTCGTATGTTTTTTTTTTTTTCTTCTCCCCCTCTATATCCAATAAGAGGGTGCAGTTTTTAATTTAGCCACAAGATGGTGTGTGTCACCTTGTGGCTAAATTAAAAACTGCATCCTCGTATTGAATGTGGGGGGGGGGGGGGGGGGGGGAAATCAAACCATATGAAATATGACAGTAACATAACTCTGGAAAAAAATTAAATAGATAAGTCCGTCTATATAAAAAGTTAATTTTAAAATTTTAAAAATACAATTTTTCAAGTGACCATACTAGAAATAGTTGGTGCCCATCCATGTGGGGCACTTGAATTGAGCTCTAGTGGAGCACTTTGTTTCATTCTGAAGATTTTAAGCACAAACACTTTAATCACTATATGGGACTTGTATACTTATTTGTGTGGCTTTATTTGATTTCTGATGCATTTCTAGCACAATGTATGATTATGTTCATTTATCACATATGCACGTGTGTGAGCTTTTTCAGACAACTGTCGGGCTTTTTATGGAGGCAACACCCAATCACTTCCATGGGTATGGCCAGGGCTGCTTTTAGAAACCAGGGGGCCCCCAACCTGACACAGGGCCCCGTACAGCCAATAATTGTGAAAGGACCTCCGCACTACTAAAATGAAATGACTAAAACCTATAAAATGTGGAAATGCTGCAAAATCGAATAATGATCACAAATCACATAAAAACATATACAAGACATAAAGGATTATGCGCATAACCCAAGTGGTCAAAACCTAAAATCTACTTTGTGTTGGTATGAGAAGTGGGTATAATATCATAAGAACAGAAAATAATGATACTGTCCACGTGCAAATGAGAAATCAAAAATAACCATAAATTATCTATATGATAGTAGAGTGACTGCATCCAATGCAATCCGGTATATAAAGTGCACATCCAATAATCAGGTGCAAGTGTAAAAAAAGTTCAGTGCAGTTGTTCGGTGTAGAAAATCCAAAGTGCATGTATTCCCAGCGGTGAGATATTATGTATGGTTCCAATAATGTGCTCTTACCTCATAGGCATAAGTAAAATGCCTTATTCCATCTATTCGATCATCTCCCTGCTTCCATGGATGTGGGTCAGCCA
Source organism: Lithobates sylvaticus (assembly GCA_028564925.1). NCBI lineage: Eukaryota > Metazoa > Chordata > Amphibia > Anura > Ranidae > Lithobates > Lithobates sylvaticus. The sequence continues at coordinate 14,157,494 of CM053027.1, read as the reverse complement.
GTCAAACGTTGAACATTCAATATGGGAAATAAGTGACAGCTTGCATCCGATATTTAGATCCACATGTGAAAATAAATAAGCCTCCAATAGTGCATTACCAAACATACAACCTATTTTATTGATTTAAAAGTGTCGTCTGCTTACATCAAAGTAACAGAAACTAAGCCAAACGCAGAGAAAAACGGCGTTCCACGCCACCTTATACGCTACTACCGGTCCACCGTAACTACTTCCGGGTTACGTCGCATACCTCGACTTCCTCAGGGAACCGGATTGGATGAAAGATGCATCCATTTATATCCACTAAACAGGAAGTGGAAAAATTGCCATTTTGTTGAAGACCAAAGATTCCATTAGCCAGCGCCCAATTTTCTTATTAAAATAATTATAAAAGTGCTAAATGTGGACAATATAAATAGAACCTCAAATTGGCTTCGGGTAAATGTACCTTCCTTATTAAAAACAAACAATTATTTAACAAATATAAAAAAAATGACCTAGCCTATTTTCACCCATTCATAGATGGTAAATGGACTAATGCCATCTTGTGGTGATTTAGAGGTATTGCCTCTAAATGGTGAAATTCTATATAAAACATCAATAAAATATATGTATAATGTAAAAAAATATATTTAAATATAGACAATGCTTCAGTTATGTCAGGAACCATAAATCAGACAAATGCTGTACAAATCACACCTTTTTAATGTAATGGTAAAAATGGTACAGATCAGTAAAAGTAGTCAAAACATAAGCCAGGGATTGGTAACCAAAGCAGATAGTCGGACAAGCCAGTAATTGGGAAACCAGAGATCAGCGTAGTTGAGGCTCAGGAACCAGAAGGGACGTCAGCCGGGCAAAGTCTTTCACAGGAACACAGCAGCGAAAGTGCAGATATGTTGACCAGGCAAAGGCAGGAAAGGAATGAACAAGGCAGTTTAAATAGCCAGAAGGGGTTGACTGTAGGCAAGACTGATGAACTGATGATGATGATGACCAGTTAAGCCACAGAGAAATCAATGAGTGCTGACAATTATCTGATAGCTGAGCACAGAAGAGCCCAGCCCTGACAAGTTATGAATGAACACAGTGAGTGATCGGTACCGACTGCTCATTGTGTTCAGTCAGTAAAAGGAAGGGGCTGGTAAATATGACCTATTTACTGGACCTTCCCCCCGCCCCCCCCCCCCAATTTCCATCTTGAAGGATCCTGTTGTGTGCTGGTGGGAAGGAGAGTAGGGATGGCTGGCAGCACTGTTGGGGTAGGGGGGTGCCAGGGCAGGGGGAAATGTATGGTGCACAGAGAGGCTGATTGGTGTGGGGGAGGGGGGGCAATTACTGGAACCGCTTCCCTGTATAGCTCTTTCTGCAGCAGCTGAAAGGCAACAAAGAAGCAAATTTTCAGCAGCTGCAGAGAGACCTACTGGGGATTAGTTCCAGTAATTGTACCCCCCTCCATCCCACTGCACTGATCACCCTCCCTGCCCACATCGTTCAACCCTGCTACCTGGGCCCTGTGCAGGAGGACAGTTGGTACCCCCTTATCCATGGCCCTGGGTATGGCACTGTCCATACATGTGTGGCGCAAACACCGTTTACATATGTGTGCGTGACTTGCGTATGAGTTCGCTTCTGCACGAGGGGATAGGGGCCCTTTAAAAATGTTTGTAGCAGGCCATATGTTCCTCCATACCTGGTAGTACCCGGTATTCTCGTGAATAGAAATACTGTAAGGTGAGTATAGGGGGAAACCCTGTCACCTGTATGAACAAAGTGATGGTGTCACTTTAAATCTTCCATTGTACTGTACCACCCCCGGCATCCACAAGCCGATGGAGTTCCACACTGAGGAGAACCTGATAGGAAGAGACCACAGAGAAGAGTTATAACCGTACAGAATGGCTTACATGAGAGGAAATGGGAGGGTCTTGAGGGATTCAGCTTCTGGGTGTTGGCAGTGGTACCATATGGTGGAAGATTGAGTTAGAGCAACAATAGATTTATTTTATGAGGGTATCCTATACCATCTGACATGTCCTCCTTTTCTTTATTTGCTCAGAAATGTTCCAGAAATCGGATCCCAGAAACTCAAAAAGACGCGCTGTATTCATCTGTGCCACAGCATAATGGATCCGTGCCCGCTGTCACCGAGCGTAATGAACCTGAGGCTATCCTAATACAGAATCAAGAAAAAGGAGGTAGTGGCGCGCAAACTAAACTAAATATTAATAAAACAGACAGTATCAGGTCATAGACATAAAACACCAGCAGGCAGGCTCTGGGTCAGTAAAATGGCATAAAACAAACAATATGTACATAAACTGACGTGATAAAATCATGTGATAAAAGACAATCCAGATTTAGAGGTGTTTCAGATAAAATCGCATGGTGTAGCTAATAATATAAAATCCAGTGATAAGGTAAATAAAGAACGTGATGAAAATATAAAACGCATAAAAGTGCATCCAAAAAAACTATATGTGAAGGGGTGTTCCAAAACGGTTTAAAAACCACAATATCTTAAAAGTGATATGGAAAATATAGTGCAAAAGAGCAGGGGAGACTAGAAGAGTCTCATAGCAAAAGGAAATGGTAACGAATCCGTGTGAATAAGATTAAAACAAGAAATGATCTGGAGTGAAAGAAATGGTGCGCAGCGATAAATAAATCGCAGAATCTAAAAGTCCAGAAAAAAAGTCCATATGTGGCGTTAAATGCCGAGTGATGGTGAAGTCTTCTATCCGGCAGATAGCAGGCTAACAGTGCTGGGGTTTCCAGTAGTTAACGTGAATACACTATAGATCCTGTGTAGTGTGTTGTAATATTTCTCTCATGGAATCCTATAAGGAATGCGGGTGGCCCCTTACCTTACAGCTGTAAGGTTACAGCAATGTAATCTGGGTCTTTATGTGGTAGAAAGAAGCAGTCCTCTCTGGGATGTTTATCCTGTTGCCTCACTGGAAGATCCCTTTCAGTTATCCTCCTTGGTCCAGGCGGGTGGGGGGGTTGTTGTATAGGGGGCTTTTCACCTCAATGTGTATATAAGATAAATATCCTCATAGTGTAGTAAGTTTGGTAACAAGATATTTATTTAACAGTAAAACGTAAAAGCAATATAGGAGAAGTGGGTACTCACATAACAAGTGAATAAACCAGCAGAGTATAAACGAGCCTCGAGCTCGTCGGCGTCACTTCCGGTAAGGTCACGTGTCCCGACGCGTGTTCGTCACTTGTCACGTGACTTCATCACGTTCTTTATTTACCTTTATTATCACTGGATTTTATATTATTAGCTACACCATGCGATTTTATCTGAAACACCTCTAAATCTGGATTGTCTTTTATCACATGATTTTATCACGTCAGTTTATGTACATATTGTTTGTTTTATGCCATTTTACTGACCCAGAGCCTGCCTGCTGGTGTTTTATGTCTATGACCTGATACTGTCTGTTTTATTAATATTTAGTTTAGTTTGCGCGCCACTACCTCCTTTTTCTTGATTCTACTTGGGTTCAGACATTTCCCTTAGTGTGCGCAGCATCTTTTTTAGTTAGTTTCGGTGTGCTGGCGCAGGATTACCTCACCCCATTTGTTATCCTAATACAGAATTGATCCGTGCCCGCTGTCCCTGAGAATGAAGAACCTGAGGCTATCATACATAACCGGTCTTTGCCCGCTGTCACCCCCAGAATGCCTCCAGTGCCACCTTTATCCTGACTGGAGATTCTGTTACATACAAGTCTATGTATGACACAGACAGACCTGTAGCCAATAGATCATCAGATTCAGACACTGGAAGAAATGAGAGATATATCTTGTACTGTGTACAATGTGAAGCTGTAAACTTCTATACTAGTGATGGTCAACTTGAAAACTATAACTAAAGTGTGGCCCTGACACTTCCTGAGGGCTGCACCGTAGCAGCATAGTTTTCATGCATTAAGGCCATTGCATCAAGTTATCAGCTGTAATCTCAATGCCCAGAAACTGCAGCATTTCTTTGCAATGTTATCTCCATTCACAATGATGAAGTTAGGAGCACAATACCCCAGCAGTGGTGTCAGTGAGTGCAATAATGGCCCCTGTCACTCAGTGGGTGCAATGAGCCCCCTGCATTGGTGTCGGTGGATGCAATAACACCCCCCACCCCACACACACCATTGGTGATGGTGGCCCCATTGCTTTTGCAATTAAAATTAATCCCCCCCCCCCCCCCCCCCCCCCACCACATTAGTGATCACTTGCCCAATCGCACACTCCGGTGCTCCTCTCAGTCCACCGGACGGAAGATTACCTGTCCTGTCTCAGAATGCAGTCTATCCTCCAGTGCCTGGTGCTGAAACACAAGAACGTTCCGCCACCTAAATGGTGCGCCACACACAGAGGACTGATGGGCTGCAAGAGACCCTCCGGCCACAATGTGGCCACCTATACCATCCTCTCCCTGGATTGTAACATTTACATGTTTTGTCCAACATTTCTCTAAATTCCTACTATTAACTTATATATATAACTTATTCCTCGTCCTAAATCTTTAAATTAAAACTTAATAATATTTTGTTTTATTTTTAAATAAAATCTTTATTACAAAATAATGTTTAGTATTATTTATACCATGACACCGGATCCCCTGAGCACTGCGGGATTTCTGTACAGAGTGGGGGAGGGGGATTGTCTGCTCTGACTGAATTGTGTGAACACTTTTTTTTGCAAAGAGAAGAAGCTTGAAAGCGTTTGAAAAAGGAGATCAGAGCTCCACCGGCTGGATATAAGGACACATTTTATTGAAAATGTTTGCCTATTTACCTGGCAGGAAAAAATAATCTTATTAAAAAAAAATGTTTTTTTTTCCTGACCATAAAATAGAAAATGTACACACAACCATTATATAGAACATTTCCTTTTAATGTTTTTGCGATTCTTACATCGGCCTCTCCAGCACAGATTGTGGGAACTGATTGAGCAATTTACTAAACTTCCAAACACTTCTACATCTCCTGGAGGGGGGGAGGGGGGTCTGTACTCCGCGTTACACTTTGCACTGAACGTCCTTCCTCGGAGCCGATGACTATTATTACCTGTGAGAACATTTTCTGTGCTCCTCTCTGGTTTAGTTTCACTTCATGATTGGAGCCAGGCTATCCTGAATATTATGGCATAAGCTCCGCCTACTGCCATTCTATCGAGAGCTCTGACTGGCCAATCAGGACATTTCATCGGACAGTTGAATGGCAGTTGGTGGAGTTTAGCCGCAGAGTCCAGGAAAGTCGGCCACAGTGAAGTGACACTGAATCAGAGTGGAGCTCAGATGATATTTTCTGGTAATATCCGATCTCTTGTTCTGCTAAGACTCGGGTACGACTTTCAGTTTTTGGGAGTTTAACCACTTCCTTACTTGGCACTTAAACCCCCTTCCTGCCCAGACCAATTTTCAGTTTTCGGTGCTCTCACACTTTGAATGACAAATTACTCAGTCATGCAACACTGTATCCAAATGATTTTTTTGTCCTTTTTTTCCCACAAATAGAGCTTTCTTTTGGTGGTATTTGATCACCTCTGGGTTTTTTATTTTTTGCGCTATAAAATGAAAAAAGACTTTTGGGGGAAAAAAAAAAAAACGCATTTTTCTTTGTTTCTGTGATAAAGTTTAGCAAATTCATTTTTCTTCATAAATTTTGGCTACAATTTATACTGCTACATATCTTTGGTAAAAAATAACCCAAATTAGTGGATATTATTTGGTCTTTGTGAAAGTTACAGACTCTACAAGCTGTGGTGCGAATTATACAAAATTGATCACATCTGATGTACTGGTGGCCGATCTCATTTCTTGTGACCCGAACAAGCCAGGAAAGTACAAATACCCCCCAAATGACCCCTTTTTTGAAAGTAGACATTCCAAGGTATTTAGTAAGAGGCATGTGGAGCTTTTTGATGTTGTCATTTTTTTCCCGCAATTCTTTGCAAAATGAATTATTTTTTTATTTTTTTTCCACAAAATTGTCATTATAATAGGTTATTTCTCTCTCACATGGCATGTGTATACCACAAATGACACCCCAAAATAAATTCTGCTACTTCTCCTGAGTATTACAATACCACATGTGTGGGACTTTTACACAGCCTGGCCACTTAGAGAGGCCCAACATTCAGGGAGCGCCATCACATGTTCTAGGAGCATAAATTACACATCTAACTTGTTGACTACCTATTACACTTTTGAAGGCCCTGCAGCACCAGGACAATGACACGTGACACTGACGTGGCACTGATGACAGGTGGAACTGATGACACGTGACACAGATGGCACTAATACGGGGCACTGATGACAGATGGCACCAATACGTGGCACTGATATGGCACTGATGACATGTGGCACTGACAGATGGCACTTATACATGGCACTGTGGACAGGTGGCACTTTATTATTTTTTTTCTTCTTTACTCATGGCGCCGCTGCAGCCGTTCATCTCTCCCTCCTCACACACGCTGTCTCTGTGTGAGGAGGGAGAGCGGCGCTGAGATATGATCTCATATGTTTACATATGAGATCATCTCTCATTGGACACGCCGATCGCGCTGTAAACGGCCGCTGTGATTGGCCGTCTACAGCGATCTGTGACTGGCTGTGTCCGACGGGCACGGCCAGCACAGAACTTCCCCGATGCGCGCTCTCAGGAGCGTGCATTAGGGAAGTAAACAGGAGGGGAAGTAAACAGGAGGAAGCGTCCGCGCTGCAGCCGTCTTTCGGCTATATCGCGGGCGCCAAGTGGTTAAAGCCCAAATCCAAACACAACAAACACCCCTCTAGTTGTGCTTTTTGAGTCTAAATGGAACAAAGGAGCAACAAATCAGAAACTGAAGACCATAAGGATGTGGAAAGGAGGGAATTTTACACAATAATTGCAACATTTGTTACCATTTTGAATACATCACAAAATATAACATTTTATATAGAAATTATAATGTTGCTGAACATTCTTAAAAGTGACACTAAATGATATCCTTATTAGTGGGAAAGCTTCAGCAGTCCCACCAGGGGCGGACTGACAACTCATGGGGCCCCCGGGCAATAGAAGATCATGGGGCCCCCTTGGTCCCCACACTCAAGCCACACCTGTACAGGGAGACACGGGGGGGGAGGGAGAGCAAACAGGGGGATTGTGTGTGTCTGTCTGTGTGTCTGTCTGTGTGTCTGTCTGTGTGTCTGTCTGTGTGTCTGTCTGTGTGTCTGTGTGTGTGTGTGTGTGTGTGTGCGTGTGTGTCTGTGGCGGGGGGGGAGAAAGCACACTGGTGGACACTGGGGGGGGGGGGGGGCACACTGGGGAGGGAGAGCACAATGGTGGACACTGTAGGGGGGGGGAACGCACAAACAGGGGGACACTGGAGGGAGAATGCACACACACACACACACACACACACACACACACACACACACACACACACACACACACACACACACACACACACACACACACACACACACACACACACACACACACACTGGAGGGAGAGCGCACACACACGGGGGGGGGGGACACGGGAGGGAGAGAGCACACACAGGGGGGGGACACGCACACAGGGGAACACTGGAGGGAGAGAGCACACACAGGGGGCACACAGGGGGACACTGGAGGGAGAGCGAGCACACACAGGGGGGCACACGCACACAGGGGAACACTGGAGGGAGAGAGCACACACAGGGGGGGGGACACTGGAGGGAGAGCGCACACACAGGGGGGGACACGCACACAGGGGAACACTGGAGGGAGAGAGCACACACAGGGGGGCACTGGAGGGAGAGAGCACACACAGGGGGGCACACACACACACACACAGGGGGACACTGGAGGGAGAGAGCACACACAGGGGGGGGACACGCACACAGGGGGGAACACTGGAGGGAGAGCGCACACACAGGGGGGCACTGGAGGGACAGAGCACACACAGGGGGACACTGGAGGGAGAGAGCACACACAGGGGGGCACACACACACAGGGGGACACTGGAGGGAGAGTGCACACACAGGGGGGCACACACACACAGGGGGACACTGGAGGGAGAGCGCACACACAGGGGGGGGGGACATGCACACTGGGGGACACTGTGGGCTGGGGTGACGCTGGGGGGGACACTGTGGGCTGGGGTGACACTGTGGGCTGGGGTGACGCTGAGGGGACACTGTGGGCTGGGGTGACGCTGGGGGGACACTGTGGGCTGGGGTGACACTGTGGGCTGGGGTGACGCTGGTGGGACACTGTGGGCTGGGGGGACCCGGGACACTGTGGGCTGGAGTGACGCTGGGGGGACACTGTGGGCTGGGGTGACGCTGGGGGGGACACTGTGGGCTGGGGGTGACGCTGGGGGGACACTGTGGGCTGGGGGGGGACACTGGGCTGGGGTGACACTGTGGGCTGGGGTGACGCTGGGGGGACACTGTGGGCTGGGTTGACGCTGGGGGGACACTGTGGGCTGGGGGGACACTGTGGGCTGGGGTGACACTGTGGGCTGGGGTGACGCTGAGGGGACACTGTGGGCTGGGGTGACGCTGGGGGGACACTGTGGGGGTGGGGGACACTGTGGGCTGGGGTGACGCTGGTGGGACACTGTGGGCTGGGGGGACCCTGGGGGGACACTGTGGGCTGGAGTGACGCTGGGGGGACACTGTGGGCTGGGGTGACGCTGGGGGGACGCTGGGGGTGACGCTGGGGGTGACGCTGGGGGGGGGTGACACTGGGCTGGGGTGACACTGTGGGCTGGGGTGACGATGTGGGGACACTGTGGGCTGGGGGACACTGTGGGCTGGGGTGACGCTGGGGGGGGACACTGTGGGCTGGGGTGACGCTGGGGGGACACTGTGGGGGGGGGGACCCGGGACACTGTGGGCTGGGGGGACGCTGGGGGGGGACACTGTGGGCTGGGGTGACGCTGGGGGGACACTGTGGGCTGGGGTGACGCTGGGGGGACACTGTGGGCTGGGGGGACACTGTGGGCTGGGGGGACACTGTGGGCTGGGGTGACGCTGGGGGGACACTGGGCTGGGGGGACACTGTGGGCTGGGGTGACACTGTGGGCTGGGGTGACACTGTGGGCTGGGGTGACGCTGTGGGCTGGGGTGACACTGTGGGCTGGGGTGACGCTGGGGGGGACACTGGGCTGGGGTGACACTGTGGGCTGGGGTGACGCTGGGGGGGGGGGGACACTGTGGGCTGGGGTGACGCTGGGGGGGGGTGACACTGTGGGCTGGGGTGACGCTGGGGGGGACACTGTGGGCTGGGGGTGACGCTGGGGGGGACACTGTGGGCTGGGGTGACGCTGGGGGGGGACACTGTGGGCTGGGGTGACGCTGGGGGGGGGGACACTGTGGGCTGGGGTGACGCTGGGGGGACACTGTGGGCTGGGGTGACGCTGGGGGGACACTGTGGGCTGGGGGGACGCTGTGGGCTGGGGTGACGCTGTGGGCTGGGGTGACGCTGGGGGGGACACTGTGGGCTGGGGTGACACTGTGGGCTGGGGGTGACGCTGGGGGGACACTGTGGGCTGGGGGGACGCTGTGGGCTGGGGGGGACGCTGTGGGCTGGGGTGACGCTGTGGGGACACTGTAGGCTGGGGGGACGCTGTGGGCTGGGGGGACGCTGGGGGGACACTGTGGGCTGGGGGGACACTGTGGGCTGGGGTGACGCTGTGGGGACACTGTAGGCTGGGGGGACGCTGGGGGCTGGGGGGACGCTGGGGGGACACTGTGGGCTGGGGGGACACTGTGGGCTGGGGGGGACCCCCCCCATCATCACTTGTGGCGGTCCTGCCCTGGTAATTTACTCACTGATGCTGATGCTCCCCGCCGGCCCCTCCACTCTTCTCTTCCATTACTTCCATTAGGGGCCCGGACTCGGCCGAGTGAAGCGGCTGTATTACATGCCGCGAATACCGCTAGCGGCGCGCGGCTCCCCGCCGGCCCCTCCTTCCCTCCCGTCCGTCCCAGGTGACGTCACAACGCATACAGTAGAAGCACCTGGGAGGGAAGGAGGGGCCGGCGGGGAGCCGCGGGCCGCTAGCAGTATTGTTAGCGGCATCGCGGCATGTAATACAGCCGTTTCAAGTGGCCCCTCATGTGGCCGGGTCCGGGCCCCGGGCGGCGCCCGGCCCTCGGCGCCCGAGTCACCGACTTGTCAGTCCGCCCCTGAAGTTGGTTTTGCTCTCTTGTGACCCGTTTTCAGCAGACAGAAGGCTGAGGTCCTCTCCCCGCTGAGGTCAGTCTGGGCTCAGCGTCATCGGAGCCGACTGCCCCTCCACAGCCCAGCGCTCCAATGAGAGGGGGGAGGGGGGCAGAGCAGAGAGCTGTGGCTGACAGTCTGCAGCTCTCTGCTCGGGGATCTGTCAGAACCGAGCGATCGGCTGTGTTTGATCACTTGGCTCTCAGTGCAGAGGCATTAGAGGACAGATGCAGCATCCACCTAGGTAAGTAGTATGAATCTACAAAAAAGCCCAACCCCCATACTTCTCTTTTTAATGGCCCTGTAATCTGTTTGTTATGCAATCCTTGTAACATCCTCTAAGAGCTCCCGGACCTCTCCTTTTCCACCCCCTCACTTCTATTTGTTTCAAACAAGCAGTGCATGATTATTGCGGTCATGTAATTACTGCTATGCATCCTACACATCCCATAATCCATCTCCGGAGCGACAAGAGAAGGGTGACCATGTTCTTACATACAGGGGACCATGGAGAATGAATGTATCCACCCTCCAACAGGAAATCACATCACAGCCGCAAATTAATTTGAATATTTGGAGGAGCCTGAGAGCAATAGAAGGTTATTTTCTGAGTTCAGAAGTCAGTGGCGGCCTGTCCATTAGGGGCACATGCCACCCAGCTATCCATGCATCCGGCCCCTTGATCTACATACAGGGCGCCGTACGAATTGATTTCAATGAGGGGGAGGGGAGTTTGAAGCACGTGATTAGAGCCAGAGCCTCTAATTGGCTTCAAAAAAGGGTGGGATCGAGGCGCAGAGCACTGAGCCCACCCAGTTGTGTGACAATAGCAAATTAATCTCTGCTATTATCACACTGATTCTCCTCCTGGCCAATCAGGAAGCGGGTTGTGGTTGGCCAAAAGAAGATGCCATCCTATTGGCCTATGAGGAGGAGACGCATCCTGGGACACGGAGACTGAGGGGGGAAGCCGCCACCGCCTGCCATCATAGGGTGAGTGAGCTGGCGACGGGGGGGGGGGGGGGTGGAGTTATGGGTGTGGTGTGGGCCGGAGCAAAAGGGTGGGGGGTGTCAGGTCCGTCTGCCATATCCTGGCCATGCAGTTACCAGTATATAGGGAGGGCTAAAAGACTGAAGGAACATGTCTCTCCCTGCACTTTCAGAAAAATCATAATAAAGATCCCTCCAATATGACTATTTCTGGGGCATAGAAAAATATTTCAAAGAATAAATAAAAAAATTGGAGAGGCAGTGATAAAATTAAAGTGGTTGTAAAGTTAGAAGGTTTTTTTTTTATCTTAATGGATTCTATGCATTAAGATAAAAAGCCTTCTATGTGCAGCAGCCCCCCAATACTTACCTGAGCCCCATCTCTATCCAGCGATGTCCACAAGTGCCTCAGCCAATCCGGGACTCTCCTCCTGATTGGCTGAGACACAGCAGCGGCGCAATTGGCTCAGACTGAGCCAATCAGGAGAGAGAGTGGGCAGAGCGGAACAGCCGCTCCATGTCTGAAAAGATACACGGAGCTGCAGCTCGGCTCGGGTGCCTCCAGAGCAAGCTACTTACTGTGGGGGCACTCAACAGGCAGGGGCCAGCTCATTTACACTTGCTTCGGCTTCAACACACATTACCGGATAGTTTACACTTTGCTTCAAAACGAAGCTTCTGACAGGCTTTGTTAAAGCTCTCCGAGCGCCAGTCAAAGCTCCTGTCAGCAAATAAAATGGTTGGCTTCCAGTCCTGTTTACACCTTGCTTTGGCTTTGCTTCAAAAATTATACCCTTCGTCGCTTTAGTGGTGCTTCAAAGCCTCCATAGAAGTCTATGGCAAAGCTCGCTTGAAGCCCCATCGAAGTCCAGTTGTAAACAGGACAGGTAAGCTAACCATTTTATTTAGTGACAAAAAACAAATGAGTCCTCCAATATGAATGAGAAATCCTGAAAATCCTCCAATAGAAGGAAGGTGAATGGACCAAAACACTCTGTGTTGTGACTTCCTCCTGTGACTATGACAGACAATAGTGAATCCACCACCACGGAGAAAGCACATTTACCAGCTGTAAAAGCTTCAAAGCTTGTGGATAACACCCAGCCGGGGCCTTTTCCTCCAGGAAACCTCAAATGGCAGATCGAACCACAGGCACCCTCCATACACCACTATAGACTGCCGATCATGAGGATGGTCGGAGAACCCAGCATTCAAATCCACACTCGAAAATGACGATCATACCAGCCCTTCTCCCAGTTCTAGCAATTGTCTTCTGTCTACTGCTACACGGCAGGGGAACCCGATGCGCGATCGCGGGCACGAGACCCAGAACAGGGATTTAAACACACAAATCCCGATTCTTACAGGAGAGAAGAGACTGATGTGCTGTTCCTAGTAATTAGGAACAGCGATATGTCTCCTCCCCCAGTCAGTCCCTTCTCCCCACAGTAAGAAACACTCATGAGGGACACTCAGATTGCGCCATTACTAGTAAAAAAAAAAAAAAAAAATTAGTAAAAAAAAAAAAAATCTATCCCCTAATTTGTAGATGTTAGAACTTTTGCGCAAACCAATCAATATACACTTATTGCGATTTATTTTTATTTTTTTTTAACCAAAAATATGTAGAAGAATACATATTGGCCTAAACAGATGAAGAATTATTTTTTTATTTTTTTTGGGGGGGGGGGATATTTAATATAGCAAAAAATGTCAGTCTTTTTTTGTTTATAGCGCAAAAAATAAAAACCACAGAGGTGATCGAATACCACCAATAGAAATCTCTATTTGTGTGTGGGGGGGGGGGGAGGGACGCCAATTTTGTTTGGGTACAGCGGCATACGACCGCGCAATTGTCAGTTAAAGCAATAGAGTGCCGTATCGCAAAAAATGGCCTGGTAATTAAGGGGGAAAATCTTCCGGGGTTAAAGTGATTAAGATAAATTTGGTACCAGAGACCGGAGAGTTCTCTACAAGCACCACCTCCCCTAAATATATTCAGAAAAGTACCAGGAAACAAAATTGGGAGTTTTGAGGTGCAAAAAAGTGTCATCTTTTTATTTGAACAAACATGGTTAAAAAAATGAATAAAGTTTAAAACCAGAACATGAAGTCATGCGGTCACAATACAAAATTCAGTTGCCTCTACATGTCTCGCCATAATCATGGCTTCTTCTGGAGGACCTTTACACAATGCCACTAAAAGAAATAGACAATAAATTCAAAGAGAAATGGGGAGAAAAAGAAGAAGACACGAGTACACAGAGACCCCGAGGGGTCTGTCAAATTTACAATTCATATATTTACATGGTTACAATAATATATAGATCGTTTGATGGATGTACTCTCACCCCAAACATGATTAAAGTTCCAAAGGACCCTCAAGGCCAAGTGGTCCAATGAGGTATTAGTGTGCCATAAAGGGGGGCAGTAGCCCTAAATTAAGTTTCCTGGTTAGTTATCAGCTCAGTGGGGGGGGGGGGGGGGGGGGGGGGGGGGGGGGGGGGGGGGGGGGGGGGTGGGGGGGGGGGGGGGATATCTCCCTGCTGAACCCAGCTGAAAAAATGGATGAGCAATGCGCAAAGAGCAAATGCAGAGCAGACACAGACACAGACACGGACCTGCTGGTCTCTCTATCGGGCTGTCAAATGGAAACAGACCGCCTGTCTGTTTCTATCCAACTGTCATCCCTTCCGATCCCCATGCGTCTGTTTTTAGCGGACCGGATCAAGTTGGCGGTGGGTGTCAGCTGACATCCGTCGGTGTGAAAGGGGCCTAACATATCTCGGCTCTGTACCCACTTGATGTGCACCTCCTACTCCCAGTACATCTCTGTACCCCACCCCCACTTTCACCCCATGGCCACTGAGCTGAACATTGAAGGCAGTCTGTGGTGCCCACAGCATCTCCCCTACACCTCAGTTCACTTCAACTGCAGTTCACTGTGCAGTGGAGGGGGAAACCGGCAGCTCTGTAATGCCCCCTGTGGGATCTCCTTCCGGCTAGCATTTATATAGTGGAGAGGGGAGGGGCCTCTGCCCCGGACAGGTATCGGCTTCGGTGTACAAGCAAAGCGACTCACTGAAGAGTGAAGCCGATACCTGTCCGGGTCAGAAGCCCCTCCCCTCTCCACTGTATAGACTCTGAAAGTGAAATGCTAGGAAGGAGATCCTGCAGGGGGCACCACAGAGCTGCCGGTTGCCCCCTCCCATCCCCCTTCACTGCACAATGAACTGACAGCCAGGGGGGCAGGGGGAGATGGTGGGTCTTGGGGGGGCCCCGCCCCCCACAGTTCAAATTTCCCTTATCCTTCAGTACGTGAATCTAATGAGGTGTTGGTGTCAGATCCATCTTCTGCTATATACAGATAGCTCCATTCTGGATGGTGGGCACAGAGCCGTTCTCTATCATTCTGAGTCACATTGCTCCTCTCTCTTCCTTCTTCAGATGGAGGCCGACTGCAGGTGAAATGTCCTCTACACGCACACACGATTCTAAACGCACACATAAGGCAATCATTTTACACCAATAATTCACAGTTGAAGTGGTTATAAATCCTTCCATATACCCAGTGAAGAGACCGGCCTCAGGTGATACACAAAGATGAAACAAATCCTCCTACATAAGTTGTACCTGTTTATCTGAGGTCTTCTCTTCTCAACAGCTACTCAAAGTGCTGACTTTATAGAGCTTGTTTAAAATTTCATTCATTCAATATTTATTACGGGTACTTATATAGCGCTGTGAGTTTATGCAGCCATTTACATATGTATTGTACAGTCACATCCGTCCATCAGTCCCTGCCCTCAAGGAGCTTACAATCTAAGGTCCCTAATGCACATTCATACATACACATATTGGGGCCAATGTGGAGCCAGTTATCCTACCAGCATGTCTTTGGAGTGTGGGAGGAAACGGGACTACCCGGAGGAAACCCACGCAGGCACAGGGAGAACATGCCATTTCCAGGCAGGTATTGTCCTGATTGGGATCCGAACTGACAATCCCAGTGCTGCTAGGATGAAGGTCAGTGAGGAGAGCTCTGAGAGCTGATTGGAGGGGAGAGCCACACCCCCTTCAGGAACACAGCTGAGGCTGTCAATCTGCTGGGAGGTCCCTCCCCTGTCACCATTTTGTTCTTGGTGTCAGAAAAACTTGTCAGAATTGACTCATGCTGATGCAGAGGAAGGAGGCAGCAGACAGAAATGACACTTAGTGCTCTGGAATGAGACACACTATAGAGGGATATGTTGTTTTCAGATTTCATGTCTGAGGTTTACTACAACCAACTCTAAAATGATGTCCTGTCCTGTAGTTGATGTCTAAAAGCACAACTCCGGGCAAAAAGTTTCATTTGCAGTGGCACTTTGCCTGCTGGGGGAGGAGTAAAGGGCAATACCATTAAACAGTGGTTCTTCTCCCAGGCCTCCTAAGAGCCCTCACCCTCCACAGTGCCCCCTCAGAGTCCTCACCCTCCACAGTGCCCCCTCAGAGCCCTCACCCTCCACAGTGCCCCCTCAGAGCCCTCACCCTCCACAGTGCCCCCTCAGAGCTCTCAGCCTCCGCAGTGCCCCCTCGGACCCCTCAGCCTCCGCAGTGCCCCCTTCGGAGCCCTCAGCCTCCACAGTGGCCCCTTCGGAGCCCTCAGCCTCCACAGTGGCCCCTTCGGAGCCCTCAGCCTCCACAGTGGCCCCTTCGGAGCCCTCAGCCTCCACAGTGGCCCCTTCGGAGCCCTCAGCCTCCACAGTGGCCCCTTCGGAGCCCTCAGCCTCCACAGTGGCCCCTTCGGAGCCCTCAGCCGCCAAAGTGCCCCCTCCGGAGCCCTCAGCCGCCAAAGTGCCCCCTCAGAGCCCTCAGCCGCCAAAGTGCCCCCTCAGAGCCCTCAGCCTCCAAAGTGCCCCCTCAGAGCCCTCAGCCTCCAAAGTGCCCCCTCAGAGCCCTCAGCCTCCACAGTGCCCCCTCAGAGCCCTCAGCCTCCACAGTGCCCCCTCACACTCCTCAGCCTCCACAGTGCCCCCTCACACTCCTCAGCCTCCACAGTGCCCCCTCAGAGCCCTCAGCCTCCACAGTGCCCCCTCACACTCCTCAGCCTCCACAATGCCCCTCACAGAGCTCTCCCCCTCCACATGTGAACAGCCCCGAGTGGCTGCATGTACTTTGTACAGTGATTCTCTGCTTCTGCAGGTATGAAATATGTAGATATACGGTGCCTCGAAAAAGTATTCATACCCCTTGAAATTTTTCACATTTTGTCATATTGCAACGAAAAACCTAATTATGTATTTTATTGGGATTTTATGTGATAGACCAACACAAAGTGGCTCATAATTGTGAAGTGGAAGGAAAATAAAAAATGGTTTTGAATTTTTTTTACAAATAAATATGTGAAAAGTGTGGGGGGGGGGTTTGTATTCAGCCCCCTTTACTCCGATACCCCTAACTAAAATCTAGTGGAACCAATTTCCTTCATCCAATCTGACAGAGCTTGAGATATTTTGTACAAAAATGTCCTAGATGTGCAAAGCTGGTAGAGACATCCCCAAAAAGACTTGCAGCTGTAATTGCAGTGAAAGGAGGTTCTACAAAGTATTGACTCCAGGGGGCGCCATACAAATGCCCCCCCACACTTTTCACATATTTATTTGTAAAACATTTTGAAAACCATTTATCATTTTCCTTCCACTTCACAATTATGGTGCCACTTTGTTTTGGTCTATTACATAAAATCTGCTGGGCGGGGCATTCACCATTCCAGGTGGACATCATATGACGTCCTCCAGGAACGTGCCACACTGCAGCATGATCTGTCACCCGCTATGTCCACCAGACACTGCGGGTGACTGATCTTTGTACCGGCCGCTGCCGGTACCATGTGATCTCTGTGACCAATCCCAGCAGATTAGGTGACAATTGAACACAATGAATAGCTTTCATTCATGCCATCCATTGTGTACTCTGGTTTTGATCTATGCGATTGGTCATAGTGATCACATGGTACAGACAGGGCAAATCACAGCTAACCCCAATAGTAAACACTGATCCATTTCATTCAGTAAAGATGGTCACTTACAAAAGTGAAATTTGCTGGTATAAGCAATCATAATGTGTAAAAAAAAATCCTGATAACTTCCCCAGAGTAGTGCAGTTACTATGGTAACAATGTATTGCTCTGGTTACATTGTGTTAAATAAAATGTAATCAAAAATTAATACATGTTTTTTTTTTTTTAATATATTATCACCAGTGTCCCTGATCACCACCACACCAGTATCATGATGACACTGCACTGGGGACAGTGTGTAAAAAAAAAAAAAAAAAAAAGGAAAGTGACAAAAAAAAAAAAACGTTTTTAAATTACATTTTCCAAAAAATGATGCTGAAAAATTACAACTTCAAATAACTCGCCACGCCTCTTACTATATACCTTGGACTGTCTACTTTCCAAAAAGGGCTCATTTGGGGGGTATTTGTACTGTACTAACATCTCAGGCCTCAAGAAATGACATTGATCGTCAGTACATCAGGATTGATCATATTTCAGAAAT
The DNA here is from genome assembly GCA_028564925.1 of Lithobates sylvaticus. Lineage (NCBI taxonomy): Eukaryota > Metazoa > Chordata > Amphibia > Anura > Ranidae > Lithobates > Lithobates sylvaticus. The sequence goes on along the minus strand of CM053027.1, from coordinate 14,139,742 downwards.
ACAGTATCTCACAAAAGTAAGTACATCCCTCACATTTTTGTAAATATTTTATTCTATCTTTTCATGAGACAACACTGAAGAAGTTACACTTTGCTACAATGTAAAGTAGTGAGTGGTCTTTTTTTTTTTTCAAAATTTTCTGTCGTTTTTTTTTTGTTTATTTGAAAAAAATAAAAAATAAAAAAAAACACAACCCCAGTGGTGATGAACCACTTGCCGCCGGCCAGATAGCAATATGACGTCGGCAAAGTGGTTGCGATATCCTGACCAGACGTCCTATGACCTCGCCAGGATATCAGGCCTATATAGGATATAAAAAGTCTCTGGCAGAGACTCTTTACCACGTGATCAGCCGTGTCCACTCACGGCTAATCATGATGTAAACAGGAAGAGCCGTTGATCAGCTTTTCCTCACTCGCGTCTGTCAGACGCAAGCAGAGGAGATCTGTGCTAAATGATTATCAGTGCAGCCCCCCCCCCCCTGAGGATGCCCACACTGGACAACCAGGGTTGCCACCAGGACCATCAGGGATGCCCATCACTAGCCACCACCAGGTATGCCAAACATGGCCACCAGGGATGCCAATCAGTGCCCACAATGGATGCCAATCAGTGCTCACAATGGGCATCACTGATTGGCATTCATCAGTACCATTCATTAATGTACATCAGTGCCCATCCATGCCACCTATCAGTACCCATCTGTGCCACCTATCAGTGCCACCTTTCAGTGCCCAATGCCACCTATGTGTACCCATCAGTGCTGCATATTAGTGCCAGGTATCAGTGTCCATCATCAATGCCACCTCATCAGTGCCACCTCATCGGTGCCCGTCAGTGCAGCCCCACCAGTGAAGGAGAAAACATACTTATTTACAGAAACCAAAAAAAAAAAAATTCAGTCTTTTTTTTTTTTATTTGTTTAGCAGAAAATAAAAATCCCAGAGGTGATCAAATACCACCAAAAGAAAGTTCTATTTGTGTAAAAAAAAGTGATAGAATTGTCACATGGGTGCAGTGCTGCATGACAGCGCAATTGTCATTCAAAGTGTGACGGCGCTGAAAATTGGCCTGGGCAGGAAGGGGGTGAAAATGTCTGGTATTGAAGTGGTTAAATATAAGATTTAAACATTGTGAAAGTGACTTTTATAATGACAGTAGAATAGTGAAGATTACATAAGATATCAGTGATTTGGTTTCTATCCCCTCCCCCATTACCCTCCACACTGATGAACTGTCTCTGATCTCTCTGGATGTCTCATGTCCTCTTCATGTCTCGGTCCTCTCTGCACAGTCTGTAGAACACTTCCGGTGATGATAGAAATGGTGATCAGTGATTGGTACACATTGTATCCTTTTATTTCACTTCCTAAAACTGTCACTCATCTCCTCCATACACAGACACGCCCCCTCCACTACACAGAGCCCCGCCCCTTCATGCTAATACCGCTCCTCCCCCTTCAGCGCCTGACTGGCTGCAGGTAATGAATGATAAGTAGCCATGTGCGCAGAGCCACGCCCAGCTACAGAACGGAAGCTGCTGATTGGAGGGTGGGCGGATACCTGCAGTCAGTGTGGGCGGGAGTATCTCGATCGTCTGTACTGAGTGTGAGAGAGAAGACACCGATCACCGGATACCGGGACCGGGGGGAGCAGAGAGGAACTGCTACTGAAGGGGGAGGAGATAAAGATACAAAACATCCCCAATATAGCTAAAAGAAACCGAGAGAAGTTTATTGCAGACAAATTCAGGATATAAAATATATATAACTTACTATGATGTCATTCTATGACAATGACGTCACACTGGTCACCGGACTAAAGTGCCGCGAATGACTCCATGTTATACAGAGGAGATCCGATCAATAGATGTCATTCATAGAGAAGAGGGGAAATCTGCCAATGGGGACACTAGATCTGGTGACACCCGGGGATTTCCTCTCACTTCCTGTTTAGCGATGAGAAAAACAGTGATGGGACATCCCCCAATAGCACACATTTTTTAACCCTTCATTACTACATCCAAAATCAGGAAAACGTTTTGCCAATAGTATTACTTTAAATCATGTGAAGACTCCTCCCCCCTGGCAGTGATAGTGTTACATGGTATAACACCCCCTTCTCCATGGCACTGACAGGGTTACCCCTCTCCTCCCCGGTACTGATAGGGTTACCCCTCTCCTCTCCGGTACTGATAGGGTTACCCCTCTCCTCCCCGGTACTGATAGGGTTACCCCTCTCCTCCCCGGTACTGATAGGGTTACCCCTCTCCTCTCCGGTACTGATAGGGTTACCCCTCTCCTCCCCGGTACTGATAGGGTTACCCCTCTCCTCCCCGGTAATGACAGGGTTACCCCTCTCCTCCACGGTACTGATAGGGTTACCCCTCTCCTCCCCGGTACTGATAGTGTTACCTCTCTCCTCCCCGGTACTGATAGGGTTACCCCTCTCCTCTCTGGTACTGATAGGGTTACCCCTCTCCTCCCTGGTACTGATAGGGTTACCCCTCTCCTCCCCGGTACTGGTAGGGTTAACCCTCTCCTCCCCGGTACTGGTAGGGTTACCCCCAGGAGCGTTGATAGGGGAGGAGAGGGGTAACCCTATCAGTACCGGGGAGGAGAGGGCAGGGGTGGGGCTTCAGACCGAAGGTAAATTTGATGCCACGACGCCCCTTCCGACTTCAGAAGGGGGCGTGAAGATCAGAGTCTGAGTACTCTCGGACTCTTCACATGGGGTGTTGGCGGTTTCTATCATCAGAAATCATCAAGGCTCCCAGTTACTATCACTGGTGGACATTTATAAGAATTTTATGCTTCTATATCTGATGGAGTGATTTATAGAACTATAATTTTTTGTGTGATTCTAATTTCTTTTATATGTGCTATACTGTGATTTGTGTCATACAGGAAAATCGCTGCTCATATTTGTTGGTTTGTTTTTTGGTTCAGGTATTTAACTCCCTATAGCGCAGTTTTGTTGTCCCTTGCACCGCAGAACCCTGCAAAGCCCCCCTCCTTGTATCCCAGTCCCCTTTCTGCATCCCAGGCCCCCTCCACAGCTGTCCCCCCTTACTTGCAGCCCACTTCCTTTCACAGCCCCCTCTTGGTCCCCTTTACAGCCATCTTCTTTTTTTGCAAAACAGTTCCCTTAATGTCAGTGCCCCCTCCCTTACCTTACACAGCAGGGAGAAGACAGAGGATGCGGCATGTCCGATCAGAAGGCGGGATCTGTTCAACTTTCCATTTAACAGACAGACGATTGGTTGCTAGGACTGCCCCTAGCAACAAATCACAGGCTTTTTAACTTGAAAAGTTGGACAGCTCCGGCCTTCTGCTCGGACATTCTGTCTTCTACCTGCTTTGTAAGGATAAAAGCGTCAGTGGGGGAGGAGGAGTCACACAGGAGAGAAGAGGACACCCAGGCAGGATGTTCCACAGGTTCACTGTTGTCACCCTGCACTCCACCCCCCACACACCCCCTCCAGCAGCGATGCTCTGCAGCCAGCACTGGAACCGTGCACATGCAGTAGTTGCAATTGGTCCCGCCACCTTCCTCCCCAGCCAGCAGTGTATACATGTTGGCAGTTTGTTTATGCACTAGACAAAGGGGCGGAGCCCTGCATATACCCGACATCAGTGCTTCGATTTGACAGCTCCACTCTCACTGCGGCCCCCGGCTTGCCCACCAATCACTGGATGTTTACACTGCTGAGGTATGTAGCCCCGAGTTCCTGGCCGAGACCCGGGGTTTTTTGGAGACCTACTCAGGGCTATAGCCCCTGTTAGACCCCCACTCCCCCCGACACCACTGCTCTGAGGATCTGAAATTTTTTTTTGCTCTACATAAAGATGACCTAGGCTAGTGATGGCGAACCTTGGCACCCCAGATGTTTTAGAACTACATTTCCCATGATGCTCAACTACACTGCAGAGTGCATGAGCATCATGGGAAATTTAGTTCCAAAACATCTGGGGTGCCAAGGTTCCCCATCACCGGCTGGGCTGTAAGAAGATTGCCAAGACCCTGAAACTGAGCTGCAACATCGTGGCCAAAACCATACAGCAATTTAACAGGACAGGTTTCACTCAGAACAGGCCTCGCCTTGGTCGACCAAAGAAGTTGAGTGAAAATGTCCAAATTGGGCCAAAGTGTCAATATTTTGTGTGGCCACCATTATTTTCCAGCACTGCCTTAACCCTCTTGGGCATGGAGTTCACCAGCTTCACAGGTTGCCACTGGAGTTCTCTTCCCCTCCTCCATGATGACATCACGGAGCTGGTGGATGTTAGAGACCTTGTGCTCCTCCATCTTGCCTTTGAGGATGCCCCACAGATGATCAATAGGGTTTAGGTCTGGAGACATGCTTGGCCAGTCCATCACCTTTACCCTCAGCTTCTTTACCAAGGCAGTGGCCATCTTGGAGGTGTGTTTGGGGTGGTTATCATGTTGGAATACTGCCCTGCGGCCCAGTCTCTGAAGGGAGGGGATCATACTCTGCTTCAGTATGTCACAGTACATGTTGGCATTCATGGTTCCCTCAATGATCTGTAGCTCCCCAGTGTCGGCAGCACTCATGCAGCCCCAGACCATGACACTCCCACCACCATGCTTGACTGTAGACAAGACACACTTGTCTTTGTCCTCCTCACCTGGTTGCCCCCACACACGCCTGACACCATCTGACACCAAATACCTTTATCTTGGTCTCATCAGACCACAGGACATGGTTCCAGTAATCCATGTCCTTAGTCTGCTTGTCTTCAGCAAACTGTTTGTGGACTTTCTTGTGCATCATCTTTAGAAGAGGCTTCCTTCTGGGACGACAGCCATGCAGACCAATTTGATGCAGTGTGTGGCGTATGGTCTGAGCACTGACAGGCTGACCCCCCACCCCTTCAACCTCTGCAGCAATGCTGGCAGCACTCATACGTCTATTTCCCAAAGACAACCTCTGGATATGACGCTGAGCACGTGACCTCAACTTCTTTGGCCAACCTTGGCGAGGCCTGTTCTGAGTTGAACCTGTCCTGTTATAACACTGTATGACCTTGGCCACCGTGCTGCAGCTCAGTTTCAGGGTCTTGGCAATCTTCTTATAGCCTCGGCCATCTTTATGTAGAGCAACAATCATTTTTTTCAGATCCTCAGAGAGTTCTTTGCCATGAGGTGCCATGTTGAACTTCCAGTGACCAGTATGAGAGAGTGAGAGCGATAACACAAAATTTAACACACCTGCTCCCCATTCATACCTGAGACCTTGTAACACTAACGAGTCACATGACATCGGGGGAGAGAAAATGGCTAATTGGGCCCAATTTGTACATTTTCACTTAGGGGTGTACTGACTTTTGTTGCCAGCGGTTTAGCCATTAATGGCTGAGTGTTGAGTTATTTTGAGGGGACAGCAAATTTTACGCTGTTATACAAGCTGTACACTCACTACTTTACATTGTAGACAAGCGTCATTTCTTCAGTGTTGTCACATGAAAAGATATAATAAAATATTTACAGAAATGTGAGGGTGTACTCACTTTTGTGAGATACTGTATATATATTTATGTATTACAGATACTTATATAGTGCCAACAATTTATGCAGCGCTTGAGGCTGGGTTCACACATGCCGCAGCTGTGGGGCACAGTAGGGGGTCCGGTGCATCCCTGTTCATCGATTCAGGTGCGAATCAGGTCAGAATTTCTGCCTGAATTCACACCTGAATCAGAATGAGGAATGTCCCAATCCTTCCTATAAAAAAGTGTCCCTCCCCTATTTTTCCTCCCCATAGATCCCTAGAATCTGAGGTCTCTTTGCAACCCTCTACCCCCCCCCCCCCACACTCTCTTTTCTTTTGTCTTCTTATAAGCAATGCAGATATAGTACATACTCATACTAAGACTAAAGTGTGAGAATATAAAAACATCTATACTCACCTCCCTGCTGCAGCTGTACCCCATCGGCTCTAAACCCAAAAACTGAGTGATCACATGACCACTCATCACTCAGTTCTCTGTCTGCTCTGTGCAGAGAACGGTGACTGTCAATCACCACTCTCTGCTCTGCCTCTCCAGCACTTAACTGGAACGCCAGGCTGAAGAGAGAGTGGGAATGGCTGGCTCAGGTTCTCATTGGTGTTCGGAGAGACTGAGCCAGCGGGGGTGGATGGGGGTGGGGGTGGATCCCAACATTACTGTCAGGCTCCTTCCAGAGTTTGCAGCGGCTCTGTGACATCAGCGGGCTTAAAATGATTGTAAAGTTTCATTTTTTTTTGTACAATAACAAACATGTCATACTTACCTCCTCTGTGCAAGGGTTTTGCACAGAGCGGCCCCGATCCTCCTTTTCTGGGGTGTCCCAACGGTGCTCCTGGCTCCACCTCTTCATTGACTGCCCCCACGGGCAGCCGCTTTCCATGGGGGCACCCGTGCAGGGCGCTTCCGAGTCCTGCTGCTGCGTCCATTGACACAGACAGCAGGACTCTACCCCATCCCCCGTGTCACTGGATTTTATTGACAGCAGCGGGAGCCAATGGTATAAATCTATAAATCTGCTATAAATCTTTTCAATGAGGACCCTAGACAGCAGCTGGAGCTGTTGGGGTCGTGCTCGTTGCTGGAATGATCGGGTTTAGGTAAGAAAATGCATAGAATACATTAAGGTGAAAAACCCTGAGAGTTTACAACTCCTTTAAGCAGTTAACAACCGCGCCATAGCCGAATGATGGCTATAGCGCAGCTCGATAACTCTGGGAGGACGTACTATGATGTCCTCCCAGGAATATCCGTGTCCGCTGGATGACAGCAGGCCTTTACTACGTGATTGCTCTGTCAAATGATAGAGCGATCAGTTGTAAACAAGCCGGCGCATGCCCGGCTTATCTCTTCCCCTCTCTGTACCGTTCAGTACAGTGTGAGGAGAGGGGGGAGAGATCGGGTGCAGCAGCGATGTGGGATGGATCTGTAGTGCCCACAGTGCTCATCTGTGCCCATTCCTACACTCATCCATACTCAGGCATCCCATCCATACTCAGCCATCCCCATCAATACTTAGCCATCCCATCCGTGCTCAGCCATCCTCATCCATGCTCAGCCATCCCCATCCATGGTTCATTCATCCCCAGCCACGGCTCATTTATCCCCATCCATACTCAGCCATCCCCATCTATGGCTCATCCATCCCCATTCATGCTCATCCATGCCACATCAGTTCTCATCCGTGCCACTACAGTGCCCATCACTGCCACTACAGTGTCTTACAACAGGCTGTGTAAAAGTCTCACACATTTGGTATCGCCATACTCAGGAGGAGTAGCAAAATGTGTTTTGGGGTGTAACTTGTGGTATGCATATGCCATGTGTGAGAAATAACCTGTTAATATTACAATTTTGTGGGGGAAAGTTTTTTTAAAAAATCGTAATTTTGCAAAGAATTGTGAAAAAAAAAATTACAACTTCAAAAAACTCACCCATGCCTCTTACTAAATACTTTGGAATGTCTACTTTCCAAAAAAGGGGTCATTTATGGGTTATTTGTACTTTTCTGGCTTGTTAGTGTCTGATGCTGGGTTCATACTGGTACGACAAATGTTCAGACTTTGGAAGCTCCCTTTGCAAACTTTGCAAATCAATGTTTCCCTATGAGAGCCATCTTAACTGGTCCAACACAAGTCGGTCCGACTTTGAAAATCCTCCCTGGACTACTTTGGTCTGACTTTGATCCTACGTCAGCCCATTGAATATCACTGAAGTCGGATCACCGTCCTTATTGATCCGACTTTGACTCTAAAGATCTTGAAAAAAAAAATGGCATGGGTTCCCCCTCCAAGACCATACCAGCCCCTTCAGTCTGGTATTGAGTTAAAGGGGAACCCCCACCCCAAAAAATGGCATGGGGTCCCCCAAAATCCATACCAGACCCTTATCCATGCACACAGCCCGGCAGATCAGGAAAGGGGGTGGGGACGTTCAAGCGCCCCCCCTCCTGAACCGTACCAGGCCGCATGCCCTCTACATGGGGGGGTGGGTGCTTTGGGGCAGGAGGGTTCCCTGCGCCCCCACCCCAAAGCACCTTGTCTCCATGTTGATGAGGACAAGGCCTCTTCCCAACAACCCTGGCCGGTGGTTGTCGGGTCTGCGGGTGGGGGGGTTTATCGGAATCTGGAAACCTCCTTTAACAAGGGGGCCACCAGATCCCAGCCCCCCACCCTATGTAAAAGAGTATGGGGTACATTGTACCCCCTAAAAGAAAAAGTGTCAAAAATTAAAAACCTGTGTACTGCGTTTTAAGTAATTTATTAAGGCAGCTCTGGCGTCTCTTACGATTTCTTCTCCCTCCTCCACTGATGTCTTCTGCCTCTGCCAGTTCTTCTCCCCTCTCTGGTTCTTCAATGAACAGGGAAAAGACAGCGCAGAGAGGAGACCCAGCAGAAGACAGCGGACAGAGGGAGAAGAACCAGAGAGAGGACTAGAAGACAAATGTGGAGAGGGCAGAAGAACCAGAGAGGGGAGAAGAACTGGCAGAGGCAGAAGACATCAGCGTAGGAGGGAGAAGAAAATCGAGATGCCGGAGCTGCCTTAATAAAATTACTTTAAAAACCTGTGTACGGCGTTTTATTTTTGACACTTTTTTTAGGTGAATGGGTAGGGGTATACTGTACCCGATGCTCATTCACATAGGGTGGGGGGGGCAGGATCTGTGGGTCCCCCTCATTAAAGGGAGCTTCTAGATTCCGATAAACCCCCCTCCCGAAGACCCCGAAAACCAAATGGCCAGGGTTGTCAGGAAGAGGCCCCTTATCCCCATCAACATGGGGACAAGGTGCTTTGGGGTGGGGGGCGCAGAGCCCCCCTTGCCCCAAAAGCACCCATCCCCATGTTGAGGGCATGTGGCCTGGTATGGTCCAGGAGGGAGGTGGGGGGCGCTCACTCATCCCCTCCCTTTTTCTGACGTGCCGCGCTGCATGCTCAGGTAAAGATTTGGTATGGATTTTGGGGGGGGGGGGCATGCCATTTTGTTTTGGAGTGGGGGTTCCCCTTAAAATCCATGCTAGACCCAAGGGTCTGGTATGGTCTTGGTGGGGGAACCCATGCCGTTTTTTTTTTTTTTTTAATTCAGTAATTTTTTTTATTGATTTTCTTTTCACAAATACAAAATACACATTTCAGATACATACTTTACAGATACAGTTATCATACACATATACATCCACAATAACCCCCCATTAAAGAGCAGAACAACAACAAAAAAAGAGAAAAAAGGGGAAAACCCTGAATCAAAAGTACAATAAAGCGATATTCCTCTCCTTCCTCCCCCACTCCATCATCTCCCCACCCCCTCAAAAACAGCATCACCCAAGGTCCCAAGCCTCTATCCAATCTTTCCAGATGGCTTCAAAGTTCCCTAAATTATTGTGTAAATAAATGAATTTCTCCTTTACTATGGTTTAGATCACTAGAATCTGAGGTCTTTTTGCTACCCCCCCCCCCCCCCCCAGCCCTACACTCTCCTTTCCTTTGTCTTCTTATAGGTAATGCAGATATAGTACATACTTATACTAAAACTAAAGTGTGGGAATATAAAAACATCTATACTCACCTCCCTGCTGCAGCTGTACCCCATCGGCGCTTAACCCAAAAACTGAGTGATCACATGACCACTCATCACTCAGTTCTCTGTCTGCTCTGTGCAGAGAACAGTGACTGTCAGTCACCACTCTCTGCTCTGCCTCTCCAGCACTTAACTGGAACGCCAGGCTGAAGAGAGAGTGGGAATGGCTGGCTCAGGTTCTCATTGGTGTTTGGAGAGACTGAGGCAGCGGCCAGTCAGGCATCTGGGTTGATCCCAACATTACTGTCAGGCTGCTTCCAGAGTTTGCAGCGGCTCTGTGACATCAGCCAACAGCGGGCTTAAAGTGATTGTAAAGTTTAATTTTTTTTGTACAATAACAAACATGTCATACTTATCTCCTCTGTGCAAGGGTTTTGCACAGAGCGGCCCTGATCCCCCTTTTCTGGGGTGTCCCAACGGTGCTCCTGGCTCCGCCTCTTCATTGACTGCCCCCACGGACAGCCGCTTTCCATGGGGGCACCCGTGCACTGGATTTGATTGACAGCAGCGGGAGCCAATGGCTCCCGCTGCTATCAATCTTTTCAATGAGGACCCTAGACAGCAGCTGGAGCTGTTGGGCTCGTGCTCGTTGCTGGAATGATCGGGTTCAGGTAAGAAAATGCATAGAATACATTAAGGTGAAAAACCCTGCAGTTAACAACCGCGCCATAGCCGAATGATGGCTATAGCGCAGCTCGATAACTCTGGGAGGGCGTACTATGATGTCCTCCCGGGATTATCCGTGTCCGCTGGATGACAGCGGGCCTTTACTATGTGATTGCTCTGTCAAATGATAGAGCGATCAGTTGTAAACAAGCCAGCGCATGCCCGGCTTATCTCTTCCCCTCTCTGTACCGTTCGGTACAGTGTGAGGAGAGGGGGGAGAGATCGGGTGTAGCAGCGATGTGGGCTGGATCTGTAGTGCCCACAGCGCTCATCTGTGCCCATTCCTGCACTCATCCATACTCAGCCATCCCCATCCATACTTAGCCATCCCATCCGTGCTCAGCCATCCCCATCCATGGTTCATTCATCCCCAGCCACGGCTCATTTATCCCCATCCATACTCAGCCATCCCCATCTATGGCTCATCCATCCCCATTCATGCTCATCCATGCCACATCAGTTCTCATCCGTGCCACTACAGTGCCCATCACTGCCACTACAGTGTCTTACAACAGTGTAATAGATAGTCAAATTAGATTTGAAATTTATGCCCCTGCCTGTTGGGCCCCTCTATGTGGCCAGGCTGTGTAAAAGTCTCACACATGTGATATCGCCATACTCCGGAGTAGCAGAATGTATTTTGGGGTGTAATTCTTGCTATGTACATGCTATGTGTTAGAAATATTGTATAAATGAACAACTTTGTGTAACAAAAAAAAAATGCGTTTTCATTTTCTTTCTACATTTTTTAAAAACTTTAAAAATTACATGTTCAAAAGGCTCATTATGCCACATAGAATATATAATGGGGCGTTTGCTTTCCAAAATGCGGTAATTTTTTGGGTGTTTCCATTGTCCTGGTGCTCCAGGGCCTTCAAAAGTGTAAGAGGTAGTTAGGAAATGATATGTGTAATTTATGCTCCAAGAACACCTGATGGCACTCCCTGCATGTTGGGCCTCTTTATGTGGCCAGGCTGTGTAAAAGTCTCACACATGTGATATCACCATACTCAGGAGTAGTAGCAAAATGTATTTTGGGGTGCAACTTGTGGTATGCATATGCCATGTGTGAGAAATAACCTGTTAATATGACAATTTTGTGGGGGAAAAAAAAGTAAAAAAATCTTAATTTTGCAAAGAATTGTGAAAAAAAAATGACAACTTCAAAAAAACTCACCCATGCCTCTTACTAAATACTTTGGAATGTCTACTTTCCAAAAAGGGGTCATTTGGGGGTTATTTGTACTTTTTTGGCTCGTTAGTGTCTGATGCTGGGTTCACACTGGTACGACAAACGCTCAGACTTTGGAAGCTCCCTTTGCAAATCAATGTTTCCCTATGAGAGCCATCTTAACTGAAAATCCTCCCTGGACTACTTTGGTCTGACTTTGATCCTACGTCAGCCCATTGAATATCACTGAAGTCAGATCACCGTCCTTATTGATCCGACTTTGACTCTAAAGATCTTAAAAAGAAAATGGCATGGGTTCCCCCTCCAAGACCATACCAGCCCCTTCGGTCTGGTATTGAGTTAAAGGGGAACCCCACCCCAAAAAAATGGCATGGGGTCCCCCCAAAATCCATACCAGACCCTTATCCATGCACACAGCCCGGCAGATCAGGAAAGGGGGTGGGGACGTGCAAGCGCCCCCCCTCCTGAACCGTACCAGGCCGCGTGCCCTCTACATGGGGGGGTGGGTGCTCTGGGGCAGGAGGGTTCCCTGTGCCCCCACCCCAAAGCACCTTGTCTCCATGTTGATGAGGACAAGAGCCTCTTCCCAACAACCCTGGCCGGTGGTTGTCAGGTCTGCGGGTGGGGGGGTTTATCGGAATCTGGAAGCCTCCTTTAACAAGGGGGCCACCAGATCCCAGCTCCCCACCCTATGTAAAAGAGTATGGGGTACATTGTACCCCCCTAAAAGAAAAAGTGTCAAAAATTAAAAACCTGTGTACTGCGTTTTAAGTAACTTATTAAGGCAGCTCTGGCGTCTCTTATGATTTCTTCTCCCTCCTCCGCTGATATCTTCTGCCTCTGCCAGTTCTTGTCCCCTCTCTGGTTCTTCAATGAACAGGGAAAAGACAGCGCAGAGAGGAGACCCAGCAGAAGACAGTGGACAGAGGGAGAAGAACCGGAGAGGACTAGAAGACAAATGTGGAGAGGGCAGAAGAACCAGAGAGGGGAGAAGAACTGGCAGAGGCAGAAGACATCAGCGTAGGAGGGAGAAGAAAATCGAGATGCCGGAGCTGCCTTAATAAATTACTTTAAAAACCTGTGTACTGCGTTTTATTTTTGACACTTTTTTTTTTTTAGGTGAATGGGTAGGGGTATACTGTACCCGATGCTCATTCACATAGGGTGGGGGGGCAGGATCTGTGGGCCCCCCTCATTAAAGGGAGCTTCCAGATTACGATAAACCCCCCTCCCAAAGACCCCGAAAACCAAACGGCCAGGGTTGTCAGGAAGAGGCCATTGTCCCCATCAACATGGGGACAAGGTGCTTTGGGGTGTGAGGCGCAGAGCCCTCCTTGCCACAAAAGCACCCACCCCCATGTTTAGGGCATGTGGCCTGGTATGGTCCAGGAGGGAGGGGGGGGCGCTCACTCATCCCCTCCCTTTTCCTGACGTGCCGCGCTGCATGCTCAGGTAAAGATTTGGTATGGATTTTGGGGGGGGGGGCATGCCATTTTGTTTTGGAGTGGGGGTTCCCCTTAAAATCCATGCTAGACCGAAGGGTCTGGTATGGTCTTGGAGGGGGAATCCATGCCGTTTTTTTTTTTTTTTTTTAATTCAGTAATTTTTTTTATTGATTTTCTTTTCACAAATACAAAATACACATTTCAGATACATACTTTACAGATACAGTTATAATACACATATACATCCACAATAACCCCCCATTAAAGAGCAGAACAACAACAAAAAAAAAGAGAAAAAAGGGGAAAACCCTGAATCCAAAGTACAATAAAGCGATATTCCTCTCCTTCCTCCCCCACTCCATCATCTCCCCACCCCCTCAAAAACAGCATCACCCAAGGTCCCAAGCCTCTATCCAATCTTTCCAGATGGCTTCAAATTTCCCTAAATTATTTATGTGTAAATAAATGAATTTCTCCTTTACTATGGTTTCTCTTATTGTGTTCTCCATTCCTCCACTGTCGGGGGGGTATATAGAGATCCATTTCTGAGCTATCAATTTCCGAGCCTGAAACAGGCATCTCGCTATTACACTATAGGTACTTTCTAATATACTGGGTTTCTTCACTACATTTAGCAAACATATTCTAGGATCTGGTACTAAATTTATACCAATTATATTATTTATATTTTTAATTATATCCTGCCAATAACGTTGAAGCTTGGGACACCTCCATAGCATGTGTATTAAGTTGGCCGGTGCGCCTCTACATCGCGGGCATAGGGGGGAATTCCCTACGTTTCCACTTAAACTATTTTTCCGGAGTGTAGTATGACCTATCTAGGATGAACATTTGTGTTAATTTTTGAGTCGTGGACAGTGAAGCCTGTAGTATCGGTGAGAGAGCCTCCGCCCACTACGTCTGACAGTGGGCCTAGGTCTCGTTCCCACCGTGTCCTGGCCGGGACCACTATCTTTTCTTTCATTTTACTGTTCAATATCTGATAGATTTTAGATATGAGGGCCTTCTTTTTTCCATCCTTTTTGAGCGATGGTATTATTTTAGAGTTATTAAGTTTAAATTCCGACGTACGTTCCTGAACCTGTATGGCACATCTAAGTTGCAAGTACTGGAAGAACTTCTATGTTGGTATCTCAAATTCCTGAGTTAATTGGGAAAAAGATTTTCTATTATCATTCCAGAACAATTGCTCCACATATTTTTGCCAAAACTCAAACCCCTTTAATTTATGTACTTCTACATAATTTCCATTATTCCAAATTGGAGCGAGAGAGGTGTAACCTGTAATATTTGTAATGTCTTTCATTAACTGCCAAACCTCGAGATGCCGGAGTTGCCTTAATAAATTACTTTAAAAACCTGTGTACTGCGTTTTATTTTTGACACTTTTTTTTAGGTGAATGGGTAGGGGTATACTGTACCCGATGCTCATTCACATAGTGTGGGGGGGCAGGATCTGTGGGTCCCCCTCATTAAAGGGAGCTTCCAGATTCCGATAAACCCCCCTCCCGAAGGCCCCTGAAAACCAAACGACCAGGGTTGTCAGGAAGAGGCCCTTGTCCCCATCAACATGGGGACAAGGTGCTTTGGGGTGGGGGGCGCAGAGTCGGACGGATGTCGGACTTCAAGTCGCAGGGCAAAGTCAGATCCACAATCATACGTACCAGTGTGACCCCGGCCTCGAGAAATGAGATAGGCCGTCGGTACGTCAGCTGTGATCAATTTTCAATGATTGGCACCATAGCTTGTAAATGTGGATCGAAGGCGATTATTGCGCTTCCCCAAATAAAAACAAATACAAAAAGTAAGCCGCTACACAAGAATATGACAAAAATTCAGAAAATAGTGAGGGTGAAATGTGTGGCGCTAAAACGGACAAGTGAATTAGTGTAAAAAAAAAAATTGCTAAAAAATATATATGACCTGAACGGAAAAGGTGAAAGTTAAAACTAAAAGTCCCCAAATAGAACACATGTAGTGAAAAATGTCCATCATGTAAATAAAGGGGTGTCCCGGTGAAGGTGTCCTAAAGTCGTATAGACCATCACATGGAAATTTCTTTCAGACAAATGGGATGACTTCTGCACGCTTACCGGACCCGACTGTCAGCGACAACGGATCAGTCAAGCATGGATGGCTTCAATCGTCAAGTAGACCGGACTGTCACCTAAATCCTAGAGACTTGTAGGTACGCTCTGCTGCTCTCCCGATGGCATTCACCATGAAGAAGACCAGTGGATGGATTACAAACAATCGAGTAGATATCAGGCCATATAGATGGAGCAGGAAGACGGAGAGGTCAGCAAAAAATCCACTGGAGATTAATTATTGCTGATATGAAATCACCTTGGCAGGAGTAACACAGACCCGGTGGAAGGACCCAAAAACAACTGTCTGTCTCTGACTTTACTACTTTGAGGCACTGATCTGGAAAAGCTTGCAGCAGGTAAAATCAGAGCGAAGTGAGAATCTTCCAAAGTTGGATTACATTGCTGACAGTCGGGTCCATCAGTTCCGGTAAGCGTGCATAAGTCATCCCATTTGTCTGAAAGAAATTAGAATGTGATGTTCTCAGAGCCGATCGGCCCTATAGGCACACTATGCAAGCTGCTTAGGGCCCCGCCGCTGTGGGGGGGGGGCCCCCAAGACCCAGCATCCCCCCCTGCACCTCTGGCTGGCCGTTTAGAGTGCAGTGAGGAGAGGTGGGAGGATTGTTTTGGGAGCACTGAAGTGTCAGGTGTGACTGTGTGGCAATGGCAAATGGTTTACATAGCTCACGGGTCAGGTAAAGGGCCCCTTAGCAGAATTTTGCTTAGGGCCCCAGGGAGGTCAGGATCGGCACTGGATGTTCTATACCAGGGGTCGTCAACCCCCGGTCCCCGGCCCACTACCGGGCCGTGGCCCTTCTGCAGCCGGGCCGCGCGTGCGGGCGGCTAGCAAGAGAAATGCTGGACTGCCGGCATGAGATCGCTGAGTGGATGGAAGAAGCGAGCTGGCGGGCAAGCACAGATGATGTCATCTCCCTCCGCCCCCCTGCATTACCGCTCTTTCGCCTTCAAAGCCAGTGAGTGCTCTGTCTCAGTGTTGGAGGTGCGGCGGGGAGCAGAGAGATGACATCATCTCATACTGCCTGACCGCCCGCATCACCGCTCTCCTGCGGTTCCTCGCTGTGTGACTGTAAAAGTTTACAGCGGCGCAGATTGCCTGCCCCCCCCCCCCCGGACAGCTAATCAGGAATAGCAGAAGGGTAGAGCCAGAAAGTGACAGCTGAAGGAGACCCGGGCCTTCCCTCTGCCAGGTGAGACCGGCTGCAGCATGAGGAGGGAGACACCCTGCTACATCCAGAGGGGCGATCCCACAGAGATGTGACGTCATTAGTGACAGGTGAGCTGTGTGGGAGTACAGGTGAGGTGTGCTAGGACTTGTAGTTCACCCCCTCAGCTGTCTGCCTGACATACCACAAGGGGCGCTCCACTCACTCCGCATCTGGTGACAGGCAACGCGGCAGGTGGCATGGTGAGTGACATTCCACATCTGGTGGCAGGCAGCGTGGCAAGTGACATTCCTAATCTGGTGGCAGGCAGCGTGGCAGGTGGCAATCCACATCTTGTGGCAGTAAGCGTGGCAGGTGGCAATACACATCTTGTGGCAGGTGGCGTGGCAAGTGACATTCTGCATCTTGTGGCAGGCAATGTGGCAAGTGACATTCCACATCTGGTGACAGGCAACATGGCAGGTGGCAATCAACATCTTTTGGCAGTAAGCGTGGCAGGTGATGAGGCAAGTGACATTCTGCATCTGGTGGCAGGCGACAGTGGCAAGTGACACACTCAGTGCTTCCACTGATTCTACATCATGGTGAGTTGAACTATTTCCTTTATTACTACAATGTAATAATATAAATAATGCGCTTCAATCACCCTGAAACCATATCAAGCATGGCGCCGTGATGATGAAAACACTAACACCAGCCATTGCCCATGAAAAATCGTGACCCCCCCCCGGTCCTTGGAACAATTTCCTTCCACGCAGCCGGTCCCCGGTGCCAAAAAGGTTGGGGACCACTGTTCTATACGACTTCAGGACATCTTCACTGGGACACCCCTTTATTTACATGATGGACATTTTTCACTACATGTGTTCTATTTGGGGACTTTTAGTTTAACTTTCACCTTTTCCGTTGCATGCTTTTCCAGATCAGTCTCTCAAAGTAGTGAAGTGCGGCGTCCAATCACACACAGAGTTCTGTGTGTACTGTGAACAGCGATCTGGCTGTTTATTCTCCCTGCAAAGTGGGGAGGAAAAAACAGCCAGATAGTAAAGTAAAAGCAGCATCCATTACACACTGAGTTAGGCACACACAGTTAACCCATTGATTGCCCCTAGATGATAACCCCTTCCCAGTACAGTATAATCACTGTATTAGTGTCACCAGGGCAGCCATCAGAAATTGTGGGGCCCCTTATACAGCTTTAGGCCTGGACCCCCCCCCCCCCCCCCCGAGCCTGACCACCAATATTTCCCAGGGTCCCGCCCACTGGCCGTCCCACCAAATCTGCCCACTAGCCATCCCACCAAGTCCTTAAGTGCCTCAGCCCCCCTCACACCTGTATGCTCTCAGCCCCCCCTCACACCTGTACGCCCCCTCACACCTGTACACTCTCAGCCCCCCCTCACACCTGTACGCTCTCAGCCCCCTCACATCTGTACACTCTCAGCCCCCCCTCACAGCTGTACGCTCTCAGCCCCCCCTCACACCTGTACGCTCTCAGCCCCCCTCACAGCTGTACGCTCTCAGCCCCCCCCCACACAGCTGTACGCTCTCAGCCCCCCCCCCCCTCACAGCTGTATGCTCTCAGCCCCCCCCCTCACAGCTGTACGCTCTCAGCCCCCCCTCACAGCTGTACGCTCTCAGCCCCCCCCTCACAGCTGTACGCTCTCAGCCCCCCCCCTCACAGCTGTACGCTCTCAGCCCCCCCTCACAGCTGTACGCTCTCAGCCCCCCCTCACACCTGTACGCTCTCAGCCCCCCCCCCCTCACACCTGTACGCTCTCAGCCCCCCCCCTCACACCTGTATGCTCTCAGCCCCCCCCTCACACCTGTACGCTCTCAGCCCCCCCTCACATGTGTATGTATATATATAACATGCACGTACACACACACACACACACACACACACAGACATGTACACAGTCACACACACAGCCCCCCCCTTAAGCCCCATACACACGCTCGGATTATCCGAGGACCAGGTCCGTCGGATCATGTCCGTCGTACTTTGTCCGATGTTGGTGTTGCGTACACACGGTCGGACAAAGTTGTCGGAAAATCCGATCATTCTGAACGTGGTGACATTTGTTGCCTACGACGGGACTACGTAGAGGCTAGTAGCCAATAGCTTTGGTCTTGTAATGTGATCTGAGCATGCGTAGCACTTTGTCCGTCGGACAACGCTACACACGATCGGATTTGGTGTGATCGGACCGTGTTGTCAAAAAATCTATCCAGCAGGAGATAGGACTTTGTCCGTCGGACAATCCGACATACACTGTCCGATGGTGCATACACACGGTCGGATTTTTCAACAACATTGTCCGATCGGACAGAATCCATGCGAAAATCCTACCGTGTGTATGGGGCTTTACTTGTAAGGTGGTCCTAGTCCCAGCTCTTGTTTCCACATGCAGAGGGGTGCACATGCAGGAAATGGCCAGAGGTGGCAGCAAAGAGCCCCATGTCAGCTTATGACAGAGCAGCAGCCTGCCGACTCACCACACATACAGGAGCTCCTCTGCACCCGCCCCGCCTTCTCAAATCCCTGCCAGTCGGCCGGGCCTGTCCAGATGGTGGGACCCCTTACAAGTGTATGGGCTGTACCCCCCCCCCCCCTCAGTGTCACTAGTGATGTCAGTGTCATTAATGATCCTCCCAGATGTGTCTGTTAGCACCAGATTTCCCACCACCCTATCACAGTCACACTACAAGTCGCTGATCACCACCATTACCAGTGTAGTGTTATAGCTGCGTAAATTCCAGGCTATATACCATAGTTTGTAGACGCTATAACTTTCACACCAAACAATTATTATTTTTTTTTTTAAATAACTTTTTTTATTAAAAGTTTTTTTATCAAAACAGAGAAAAACATGAAATTTTGTCACAACAGGGAAACTACTCAACAAACAGTGCATTTATCCTTACATAGTGCAAATTTTTGTGGCACCTGAGGGGGAGAGGAGACAAATGAACAGAAATTCCACTTTTGGGTGGAGCTCCACTTTAAGTGCAAAAAAAAAAAAGGACTTTTAATCATCCACAATCTTCATTTTATGCATTCTCTTCTGATCTGTCATGTACCTGGATCTGCATGGTTGTTATCTACCGGTCCATATTCTACGATGGGCACATGTTCATTCTATATAGCACTGCGTAAACCGTTGGCGCTTTATAAATCCTGTATAATATAATGGGTGCAGTGAAGTGAAGGTCAGTTATTATACAGGATTTATATAGCGCCAAATTGCTTTACAACATGAGGGCAGACAGTACCGTTACAATGCAATTCAATACAGGAGAAATCAGAGGGACCTGCATGTTAGAGCTTACAATCTAGGAGGGAGGTTCAAGTAATACAAAAAAAAGGTAATTGTGGGGGATGGGCTGATGGAGAAAATAAAAGTACAGTTGGTGGAGGCAGTATAGGTTCCTCTGAAGAGGAGGGTTTTCAGGGATCGTCTAAAAGAGTAGGAGATAATTGGAAAGATTGGGGTGAGGAGTCCCAGAGGATGGGAGAGGCTCGGGAGAAGTCCTGTATACAAGCATGGGAGGAGGTGACGAGGGAGCTAGAGAGCAGGAGGTCTTGGGAGGAATGAAGAGAGCAATTAGGTTGGTATTTTGCGACCAGGTCAGTGATGTAGCTGGGGGTAGAGTTGTGGATGTCTTTGTAAGTAGTTTCCAGTATTTTGAATTGAATTCATTGGTCGAGTGGCAGCCAATAGAGGGATTGGCAGAGAGGGGTAGCAGACACGGAGCGGTTGGTAAGGTGGATGAGCCTGGCAGCAGCATTCATGACACAGCCCCCCTCTCTCCATGTCATTTTGGAGGTACAGTTTCTGAGATCTTCTCGGTCTTCCAGTAACAGCTCTGAAAATATAAAACCCGGGATGACAGGTCAGATAATACAGAATATCCCCACAGATCACACAGGTTTTTATAGCAGTGACACCTCGTCCTTTTACTTACTGTCTCTGGTCTACCGGGGGGTTTACTGCATCCCCCCCCCCAAGACATTGTGATGGCCCTCACCATTCCTGATCACCTTCATACACTCCATTATTAGAATTTACTTTCTAAACAGTATTCAGCCTTTACCCATACATTCATTGTACCTAGGAGGAGCTTCTTCATGTATAAACAGGGATGTTTTCCTGACTCCACACATAGTAGATGACCCCCAGATGGAGGGTGTAAGGGGGGCTGAGTGACCCAACAGACAACCACGGGACACCAATATAGGAAGAAATAATAGACAGGAAATGTTCTGTATGAATGACTCCTAACATGTGTAGCGCCCTCTACTTAGGAAGGTGCTAGAATATGATTTTTGTACTGTAGAGTAGGTAAATTTAGGCAGGCCTGGCTGCCAGCCAGGCCTGTTTGTTTTGGTTTGTGAGGGCTGGGGGTGGCTCAGAGCAGCAGCTGGTGACTCACAGGCAGCATCATTGAGACCTCTCTTTCTTCTTAATCTAGAGGATTCTAGAAGGAGAGGTGGAGCTGCCTGGGGTGCTCCAAGGAGCCCTGACCAATCCTAAAACTGGATTGGCAGGGGGCAGGCCTCCTTAAATACCTAGAGCCCAGCTGGGGAGGAGTCGTTGGAGTTGTTCAGAGTTTGAATATGGAGTGATAGGCTGTCGGGGAGCTCCCCAGTCTGGGGGGTGGGTGTGACCTTGGGCCTAGGGGTCGGGTGCAGGATGGAGCCTTTCAAGAAAGTGCGAAGGTTCTGAACAGGAGGCACAGGAGGAGCAAAAAGGACAGCAGGAGCTAGCATTGCCGGGCATGTGTTCAGAGAGAGGAACAACTGGTCTCAGCCAGGAGGGCTGGTGAGTGACAAGCACAGTCAGGAGGACTGGGAATGCACACCTGAGAAGACTGGGTGCATGCAGTCTTGGATGGGTGCAGAGCCAGTAGTGTGGACTGTGTTGTCATGGGCAGTGGAGTTGGGCAGCTGCAGCCATGAGGGCTGGCAGGGCCTGAAGAGGGCTGACTGGGAGCAGTAGTTCATCTGTAGGACAGCTAGCACTAAAGACTTTCTATTTCTTGCTACGCCATAGAGGCCCATGGTCCCTGCCTGCAAAGGGCAATTGTAAGGCCTGGCTGAGCCAGTGTCAGGCCTAGCTTTAAATGTGCTAGCTGCTCCTGGGAGTTAAGAGATGTACAGGAGGAAGGAGGAGGAATAGTCTGCAAGCAAGGAAAGTGCTGGAGGCGACCAAAGTAGTAACATGTACAGGGAGTGTATATAGTTTGTCCCAATTGATTGTAGAACTTTCAATTGGTGGATTATAAAACAATTTGCTGGGCATCCCATATTTCCCTTACCCCATCCAAGTTAAATTACCTCAATAAAACAAACAAAAACAAGCACATTGCCTTGGAGTGACTGAGGATTGGATGCCGGGCTGGGCAAAGTGACAGGTGGGCCACATCACTTAGCAGCCCCTACAGGGGTACCACTATACATGTTATCAGATCTTTATCATAGTACCCCAATAAAGACAGTTTTATTGAAGACACAATCATTTAATTGCTATATCTTTAGTGAAGAAATGGCTGAGCAAGAATGTTATTCATGGGAACCACCAGTGTTGCAAAGAACACTACTACTTACCGTGTTTCCCTGAAAATAAGACCGGATCTTATATTCATTTCTGCTACGAAAAACTGAGAGGAGATTTATCCGATAGCCGTAATATCCAGTTGTGAATGGCTATTCTCTGGATTTCATAGTGAGAGACATTCAGTTTCAAGCAGTTCCAAAAGTACCTGAGCTTCCTACCTATACCCTTTATTCCTTCATTGAGAGACTGTGTTTTGTCTACCATTTTTGCAAATAAAAATCCCAAAGTGGATCCAGTGTCGGTCTCTGCAGTTCTTTGGGCCATCTACCTCGGGAAACTTCTAGATGCATACGAGGTCCAGAAGGTAACGGTAAGCCCAAATTAAACCAGCCGCTCCTTCGGGGGTTAGTGCTTCAATGAGAAACCTGTTTCTGCATCCACTGACTGACAACTCTACTGACTGACAACTCTTATCTGTGTAATAATGTATTACTGAGAGGAAAAAGAAATATCATTTACCTTATATGTGGTGACAATCATCATTGCTGCTAAAATTCCTGAGACAATGAGACCTGCAATGAGACCAATCCTTCCTCTATATTGCTTCAAATCTGTGAGAAAGTAAATGAAATATAGATACAATGTATAAAAGATTTAGATACACCTGATAAATATACAATGTATCAGTCTGTATGGTCGGTGGTCATGTGACATCTCACCTGTATAATCCTCCATCAGGAGAGCAGAGAAGAGACAACATGACACAGTGTTACTATTCTGTGTCACCCTCCCACTATGATCATCTTCTATACAGATCAGATTATTCCCCCAGTAATTGCCCCTCTCACCTCTGATCTCCAGCCGGTATTCCCGGATCTCCTCACTGACCGGGTTTGTGATCCTGACCCGGAATCTCCTCTCGGCGTCGTCTCTCTGCACACTGGGGATAATCAGCGTCCTATTGTCATCTATCAGCCGGTATCTCTCAGGGAGAGGCTCCCCGTCCACCTCCCAGGTCACAGCGCTCTCTTCTCCAGAGAACTGGACCCTCACCGCGACCTCCTCACCCAGCCGACTACAGTTACTGATCTGTCATGTACCTGGATCTGCATGGTTGTTCTCTACCGGTCCATATTTTTCTATGGGCACATGTTCATTCTGTATAGCACTGCGTAAACTGTTGGCGCTTTATAAATCCTGTATAATATAATGGGTGCAGGTCCATCCTGGATGACAACAGGTGAAGGTCAATTATTATTATTATACAGTATTTATATAGCGCCAAATTGTACAATGCTTTACAACATGAGGGCAGCCAGTACCGTTACATTGCAATTCAATACAGGAGAAATCAGAGGGACTTGCTTGTTAGAGCTTACAATCTAGGAGGGAGGTTCAAGTAATACAAAAAAAAAGTAATAACTGTGGGGGATGGGATGATGGAGAAAATAAAAGTACAGTTGGTGGAGGCAGCATAGGTTTCTCTGAAGAGGAGGGTTTTCAGGGATTGTCTAAAAGAAAACAGAGTAGGAGATAATTGGAAAGATTGGGGTGAGGAGTCCCAGAGGGTGGGAGAGGCTCAGGAGAAGTCATGTAGACGAGCATGGGAGGAGGTGACAAGGGAGCTAGAGAGCAGGAGGTCTTGGGTGGAATGTAGAGAACAATTAGGTTGGTATTTTGAGACCAGGTCAGTGACGTAGCTGGGGGTAAAGTTGTGGATGGCTTTGTAAGTAGTTTCCAGTATTTTGAATTTAATTCATTGGTCGAGTGGCAGCCAATGAAGGGATTGGCAGAGAGGGGTAGCAGACACGGAGCGGTTGGTAAGGTGGATGAGCCTGGCAGCAGCGTTCATGACACAACCCCCCTCTCTCCATGTCATTTTGAGGTACAGTTTCTGCGATCACTTTGATCTTCTCGGTCTTCCAGTAACAGCTCTGAGAATATAAAACCCGGGATGACAGGTCAGATAATAATACAGAATATCCCCACAGATCACACAGGTTTTTATAGCAGTGACACCTCGTCTTTTTACTTACTGTCTCTGGTCTACCGGGGGGTTTACTGCATCAGATAAGGGCAGCCAAGCTGCCCCCCCCCCCCAAGACATTGTGATGGCCCTCACCATTCCTGATCACCTCCATACACTCCATTATTAGACTTTACTTTCTAAACAGTATTCAGCCTTTACCCATACATTCATTGTACCTAGGAGGAGCTTCTTCATGTATAAACAGGGAGGTTTTCCTGACCCCACACATAGTAGATGACCCCCAGATGGAGGGTGTAAGGGGGGCTGAGTGACCCAACAGACAACCACGAGACACCAATATAGGAAGAAATAATAGACAGGAAATGTTCTGTACGAATGACTCCTAACATGTGTAGCGCCCTCTACTTAGGTAGGTGCTAGAATACAATTTTTGTTCTGTAGAGTAGGTAAATTTAGGCAGGCCTGGCTGCCAGCCAGGCCTGTTTGTTTTGGTTTGTGAGGGCTGGGGGTGGCTCAGAGCAGCAGCTGGTGACTCACAGGCAGCGTCATTGAGACCTCCCTCTTTCTTCTTAATCTAGAGGATTCCAGAAAGAGAGGTGGAGCTGCCTGGGGTGTTCCAAGGAGCCCTGACCAATCCTCAACCTGGATTGGCTGTCGGGCAGGCCTCCTTAAATACCTAGAGTCAGCCCAGCTGGGGAGGAGTCGTTGGAGTTGTTCAGAGTTTGAATATGGAGTGATAGGCTGTCGGGGAGCTCCCCAGTTTGGGGGGTGGGTGTGACCTTGGGCCCAAGTGTCGGGTGCAGGATGGAGCCTTTCAAGAAAGTGTGAAGGTTCTGGACAGGAGGCACAGGAGGAGCAAAAAAGGACAGCAGAAGCTAGCATTGCAGGGCATGTCTTAAGAGAGAGGAACAACTGGTCTCAGCCAGGAGGGCTGTTGAGTGACAAGCACAGTCAGGAGGACTGGGGAGGCACGCTTGAGAAGACTGGGTACATGCAGTCTGGGATGGCTGCAGAGCCAGTAGTGTGGACTGTGTTGTCATGGGCAGTGGAGTTGGGCAGCTGAAGAGGGCTGACTGGGAGCAGTAGTCCATCTGTAGGACAGCTAGCACTAAAGACTTTCTATTTCTTGCTACACCATAGAGGCCCATGGTCCCTGCCTGCAAAGGGCAATTGTAAGGCCTGGCTGAGCCAGTGTCAGGCCTAGCTTTAAATGTGCCAGCTGCTCCTGGGAGTTAAGAGATGTACAGGAGGAAGGAAGAGGAATAGTCTGCAAGCAAGGAATGTGCTGCAGGAGACTGATGTAGTAACATGTACAGGGAGTGTATATAGTTTGTCCCAATTGATTGTAGAACGTTCAATTGGTGGATTGTAGAACAATTCGCTGGGCATCCCATATTTCCCTTACCCCATCCAAGTTAAATTATCTATGAGGTTATGTTATATTCTCTCTCTTAACTGGCTATTTATGTTGTATACCAGTAGAATATCCAAATAACACTGTATTACTGTTTCTAATGTACATTACTGTATATTCAAAAGATATTGTCCTCATTGCTTTGTAATCATTTCTTGAATCTTCCAAATAAAAAACTTTTGTAAACAAAAAAAAATAAAAAAAAAATTCCCTCAATAAAACAAACAAAAACAAGAACATGGAGTGTTCATTGCCTTGGAGTGACTGAGGATTGGATGCCGGGCTGGGCAGAGTGACAGGTGTGCCACATCACTTAGCAGCCCCTACAGGGGTACCACTACCCACGTTATCAGATCTTTATCATAGTACCCCAATAAAGACAGTTTTATTGAAGACACAATATTTGAATTGCTATATCTTTAGTGAAGAAATGGCCGAGCAAGAATGTTATCCATGGGAACCACCAGTGTTGCAAAGAACACTACTACTTACCGTGTTTCCAAGAAAATAAGACCGGATCTTATATTAATTTCTGCGACAAAAAACACACTAGGGCTTATTTTCGGGGGATTATCTATGTATTATCTATGTCCCCTGTCTTCTGCTCATGTGATCCATCGGAGCTCTTCTTCCCCGCTCCCAGCACTGCCGAGGAAAGGGCCGAGATGCCTGCTGACGTCACCCCTGCTCCGAGCACTGCAGAGGGAAGGGCCGAGATGCCTGCTGACGTCAGCCCCGCTCCGAGCACTGCAGAGGGAAGGGCAGAGATGCCTGCTGATGTCAGCCCCGCTCCGAGCACTGCAGAGGGAAGGGGCGAGATGCCTGCTGATGTCAGCCCCGCTCCGAGCACTGCCTAGGGAAAGGCTGAGATGCCTGCAGGGCCGGTGCTAGACTATTTTGCACCCTAGGCAAGACCAGCTACTTGCGCCCCCCCCCCCAAAAATAAAAAAAAGATTAAAAAAAAAAGATTAAAAAAAAAAGGAATGGCTTTGTCAGTGTCTGACAGTGTCATTAAATAATAGCACAGTACACATCACAGATCCCAGTGTGTATTGTGTGAAAATCTGTCACAATGTTTTTTTTTATAATGGCACTTTTTAATTATTTTACTGTGTGCCATTATAAAGAAATATATTAGCAGCGGAACACCAGGCTCTGATTGCAAGTGTGACCTTTGCGGCCTGGTCATTCGGCCTGGATTAGGAGCATCATAGGCCTGGTGCTGAGGATTTTGGTGGCCCTGGATTATGAAGCCCTGTATGCTACATTAAAATTTTCTCCTCAGCCTTGCCTTTATTAACCACCACTTGTGCCTAGGCATTCTTTCCATCACCACCCACTGCACCTGGGACCCCTTTCCTCATTATCTACTATGCCTGCAGCCTCCCTTGTCTTACCACCCACTGCACCTACAGCCCTCTTCCCTCACCACCCAACATGCCCCCGATCCCTCACTATTCACCATGCCTAGGTACACCTTCCCTCACCACCTACTGTGCCTGTAGCCCCCTTTATTGCAGACATACTACAGGAAAGGGTCAGAGACTGCAGGCATACTACAGGAGAGGGTCAGAGACTGCAGGCATACTACAGGAGAGGGTCAGAGACTGCAGGCATACTACAGGAGAGGGTCAGAGACTGCAGGCATACTACAGGAGAGGGTCAGAGACTGCAGGCATACTACAGGAGAGGGTCAGAGACTGCAGGCATACTACAGGAGAGGGTCAGAGACTGCAGGCATACTACAGGAGAGGGTCAGAGACTGCAGGCATACTACAGGAGAGGGTCAGAGAGACTGCAGGCATACTACAGGAGAGGGTCAGAGACTGCAGGCATACTACAGGAGAGGGTCAGAGACTGCAGGCATACTACAGGAGAGGGTCAGAGACTGCAGGCATACTAAAGGAGAGGGTCAGAGACTGCAGGCATACTAAAGGAGAGGGTCAGAGACTGCAGGCATACTACAGGAGAGGGTCAGAGACTGCAGGCATACTACAGGAGATGGTGAGAGACTGCAGACATACTACAGGAGAGGGTCAGAGACTGCAGACATAGTACAGGAGAGGGTCAGAGACTGCAGACATAGTACAGGAGAGGGTCAGAGACTGCAGACATATTACAGGAGATGGTGAGAGACTGCAGACATACTACAGGAGAGGGTCAGAGACCGCAGACATAGTACAGGAGAGGGTCAGAGACCGCAGGCATGGTACAGGAGAGGGTCAGAGACCGCAGGCATGGTACAGGAGAGGGGCAGAGACCGCAGGCATGGTACAGGAGAGGGGCAGAGACCGCAGGCATGGTACAGGAGAGGGGCAGAGACTGCAGACATAGTACAGGAGAGGGTCAGAGACTGCAGACATAGTACAGGAGACGGCCAGAGACTGCAGGCATGGTACAGGAGACGGTCAGAGACCGCAGGCATGGTACAGGAGAGGGGCAGAGACTGCAGACAAAGTGCAAGTGTGTCCTAGCAGTGACCAGTGTGGACAAACATTGATTACTGCAAACAGGAGTTTACAAGATATAACTATAAGTGCCCAAAAAAAATACATTTTCTAACAGTCATTTCTCAAGCACAGGAGGACAGTAAATGGTTAACAGGTCTGTGAAGCTCCTCCCAGCCTGACCAGCTAATTCCTTCAAAGATAACAAGGAAAGTTTAATACATCAGGGATGGGGGACACCAACTCAGCACAAATAGCTATAGAAACAGTTTTAGTTTAAAGCATTGTGCAGAAGTCTAATCATCAGTCACAGTGCTGTGTAAATACAAAGACAGATAGGAAGCAGTGTGAGAGAAGATGAGGGATTGTCTAATCTACACACAGGACAGGAGAACAGCGATGATTAGACTTCTGCATTACCAGTGAGTGACACGATCACCTTCTTCATTCTCAGGTATGTCGGATCCTCTGCATCCTGTCCTGCTCTGGTCACTGGCATCTTCTGATCAAATGTGGCGGGCTGGGCAATCTGATTGGCTAATGGGGGGGGTGGGAGGCGGAGCAATTTAGCAGTCATGCCCTCCCACTCAGAAGAGCAGCGCTATTGGCTGCCTGACACACTGTCCATCTCCCTCCAGCATGTGAAAGCCGTGGGAGGGAGAGGGGAAGCTGCACACCGCTCTGCATAACACCCGCCCGCCGCACTGAGCGCCTTGCTGTCTGGGGCCCCTCTATACACAGCCCTGCTGGGAGCCTGGGGAGCGACATGGAGGAGGAAGAGGAGGGTCAGCAGCGCCCCTAGGTGGCAGTGCGCCCTAGGCGGCTGCCTAATCCGCCTAGTGGTAGCACCGGCCCTGGATGCCTGCTGATGTCAGCCCCGCTCCGAGCACTGCAGAGGGAAGGGTCGAGATGCCTGCTGATGTCAGCCCCGCTCCGAGCACTGCCTAGGGAAAGGCTGAGATGCCTGCTGATGTCAGCCCCGCTCCGAGCACTGCAGAGGGAGGGGCCAAGGTGCCTGCTGATGTCAGCCCCGCTTCAAGCACTGCAGAGGGAAGGGTTTCAATGCCTGCGGACGTCAGCCTTGCTCCGAGCACTGCAGAGGAGGTGGTCGAGGACCGCTGCAGGGGCTTTGATCTCAGGTAAGCAATTCATAATGAGCTAGTATGCTATGCATACTAGCTCATTATGCCTTTGCCTTGCAGGGTGTAATTTTTTTTTCTTTTGACTTCACTTCCTCTTTAACCACTTGCCACCCGCCATATAGCAGAATGACGGCGGCAAAGTGGTTTCAATATTCTGACTGGGCGTCATATGACGTCCTTGGGATATTAAGCCACTGCGCGCCACCTATCAGTGCCCATCGATGCCGCCTATTAGTGCCCATCCGTGCCGCCTATTAGTACCCATCCGTGCCGCCTACCAGTGCCTATTTGTGCCTCCTATCAGTGCCACATATCAGTGCCCATCAATGCCACCTCATTGGTGCCACCTCATCGGTGCCCATCAGTGCTGCCTTATCAGTGCCCATCAATGAAGGAGAAAACTTACTTATTTACAAAGTTTTTTAACTGAAACAAAAAAAAAAAATTTATTTTTTTCAAAATTTTCTGCAGAAAATAAAAATCCCAGGAGGTGATCAAATACCACCAAAAGAAAGTTCTATTTGTGGGAAAAAAAATATAAAAATGTAGTTTGGGTACAGTGCAGTATGTATGTCATTCAAAGTGCGACAGCGCTGAAAGCTGAAAATTGGTCTGGGCAGGAAGGTGTATAAGTGCCCGGTATTGAAGTGGTTAAAGGCTACCAGGATTCATCTCACTCCCAAAGAACATTCAAGCCATAAAAAGGGTTGCATCACCACCGATTGCTTTTTTCAACAAGCTTTATTCTCTTCCAAGCAATAGCATCCCACTGGACAAAGACTCCTCACCAACATGTTTTGTCCTAATGTAGGGCTTTATTGTAAAATCCTCTACAAGTAGGTCCTACATCAGGTTTAAACATGCTAGGTGAGAAATATGTGTCCAATGGGATGTTGCTGCTCAGAGAGAATAAGGCTTGCAAAAAAGTGGCAAGGCCCTTTTCTTAGATATTTGGTTAAGATAACATTACATTTTAGGAGACCTGTTATGGCTCACTGATTGCTGTAGACTTGCCCCGGTCATGGAAAAGCCCTACATGTAATGGACACCCAATATGTGCTCATGTACCCTGCAGGACTACTCCAGGGTAAAGATAGAAGGATGGCCAAAGGATGGACAGACCCACTAGAGACAGAAGGTTGGACAGAGGAAAGACAGACCCACCAGAGACAGAAGGATGGACGGAGAAAGGACAGACCCACCAGAGACAGAAGGATGGACAGAGGAAGGACAGACCCACCAGAGACAGAAGGATGGACAGAGGAAGGACAGACCCACCAGAGACAGAAGGATGGACAGAGGAAGGACAGACCCACCAGAGACAGAAGGATGGGCACAGGGACAAACCCACCAGAGACAGAAGGATGGACACAGGGACAAACCCACCAGAGACAGAAGGATGGACACAGGGACAAACCCACCAGTAGGGATGGGCCCGGTGTTAGATTCGAACCTATGTTCGAATCGAACATCGGCTGTTTGTCCGCTTGTCGAGTTCAGAACTCTGAGGGCCGTTCGCATCAAATTCGTGTGATGCGAACGGTCCACAATGCACTGCGCCAGTCGCAGTGCATTGCTGGCTGATGATTGGCCAAGCATGCACTGCGACCCCGCATGCTTGGCCAATCATAGAGCCAGCAGCGAGGAGAGCTATAATTGGCCACAGGTAGGATGCCTGTGGCCAATTATAGCTCAGGGGGTTTAGTACATGCCCCACACTATATAGGGCCACCGCGCCGGTAGCCTTGTGTAGTGTGTTCCGGCGTTGAGGGAAAGAGGATTGATAGGCAGGGACAGTCTAAACTATTTTTCTATCATTTCTGTGTGGGGAAAGTGTAGGGAAAGAGGAAAAATAGGCAGGGATAGTGTGTTCTACTCAGGCATTTGGGTGTGGGGAAAGTACTGTTCTCTACCAATACAGCCATCTGCAGGAGTTAGTGTGTGTGCTGTAAATCCAGCACAGCACAGTATAAACCTGCACCTGTATCTACCATTTTGTGCAGTTCTCCATTAATCCAGCCATCTGCAGAAGTTAGTGTGTGTGTTGTGTGAGTTCAGCACAGTATACAACTTGAACCTGTATCTGCCCTGTTGTCATCTAATCCAGCCATCTGCAGGAGTTAGTAATTGTGTTGTGTGAGTGCAGCACAGCACAGTATACAACCTGAATCTGCCCTTCTGCCCTGTCATCTAATCCAGCCATCTGCAGGAGTTAGTAATTGTGTTGTGTGAGTGCAGCACAGCACAGTATACAACCCGAATCTGCCCTTCTGCCCTGTTGTCATGTAATCTAGCCATCTGCAGGAGTTAGTAATTGTGTTGTGTGACTCCAGCACAATATACACTACCCAATAGCTGTTTTTCCCATCTCCCTGCAGGCCATTACAATGTCTGGAAGGCCAACAAGGAGAGGCAGACAGTCACGAGGCAAGAAAACAGGGCAAGCAGGCTCTGTGTCTAGAGAAAACAGTGCTGGTGGTGGACGCGGTGCATCGTCATCAGCACGTGGCCATAGGACACGCTTGTCCTTATTTTCGGCAGCTGGACATGTTGAGCCGCATCATGCCGAAGGCTTGGTAGAGTGGATGACCAAGCCCTCCTCATCCTCTCTCACCCAGGCTCAGGGTACTGGCAAAGCAGCTGCCAACGCGTACTCAATGTCATCAGTCACCCCTTCCCTAGACCCACCATGTCCTCCTGAGGAGTCCCCCCGAACTGTTTGAGCACAGTGTTGGGTACATGCTCCAGGAGGATGCCCAGCGTTTTGAAGGCTTCGATGATGATACCCAGCTAGAGGAAGGCAGTAGCGTGAGCACAGAGAGAGGGGATGCTCAAGGACAGCAATCTGGCAGTCATGTTCCACCAGCTGCAGCATACTGCCAGGTTTGCTCCAGTGGTGAAGAGGGAGGGGATGATGAGGTTACTGACTCCATGTGGGTGCCTGAACGGAGAGAGGAGGAGGAGGAGGAGGAGGAGGAGGAGGAGGAGGAGGAGGAGGAGGAGAGGAGGAGGAGAGGAGGAGGAGGAGGAGGCACATCTCCAATGAGGCAGGATGCCCTCTGGGGGCCAGCTTGGAGGGCAGCACACCAACTGAATCACACCGCAGAGCTCCGCCTCTGCGCGTTATTACAAAAGTTCTTTGGTGTGGGCCTTTTTTGAGACGAGTGCATAAGATCGCACCGCTGCTATTTGCAACATATGTCTCAAGCGTATCTCACGTGGCCAAAACATCAGCTGCTTGGGCACCACAAGCATGACCAGACATATGTTGACCTGCCATGCAGCTCGTTGGCAAGCGCACCTTAAAGACCCACACCAAAGAACAAAGCGGACCTCTCCTTGCTCCTCATCAGCTGGGATCTCCAACCCCACTATACCTTCAGTCCTCTCTGAAAGCTGCACTGAGAGGAATGAAGGTGTAGAATTATGTGTTACAGCCAAGTACTTGCGGGCACTCTGCTAGCCCTACACCAACGTCCGATTGTACCAGGCAAATTTCCCTGCCCCAGCTGCTGGACCGTCGAAAGAAGTTCACTCCCAGCCATCCACATGCCCAGCGGTGGAATGCTAGCTTGGCTAAATTGCTAGCACTTCAACTGCTGCCTTTTCAGTTTGTAGACTCTGCCCCCTTCCGTGAGTTTGTGCAATGTGTGGTTCCTCAGTGGCAGGTTCCCAAACGCCACTTTTTCACACGGAAGGCGATTCCAGCGCTCTACCGGCATGTGGAAGGCAATGTCTTGGCCTCGCTGGACAGGGCGGTCAGCGGTAAGGTGCATATTACCGCTGACTCATGGTCCAGCAGGCATGGTGGTGCAGTGGTTCTTGGGCAGGTACCCAGGCTTACAGGATGTCCTGAGGCAGGCCAGGAAAGTCTGTGTGCATTTCCGCCGATCATATAATGCCAGTGCTCGGCTGGCTGAGCTGCAAAAGGAGTTGAACCTGCCCAAGAACCGCCTTATATGTGACATGCCCACCAGGTAGAACTCAACGTTGGCCATGCTGCAGCGACTGCATGAATGAATGAATAATTTGTATAGTGCTACAATGCGAACTGAATCGCCTCAAGGCTCTGTATTCGTGCTTTGTTGTCATGCTTCTTAGAAGAGGTAGGTCTTGATTTTTTCCCCGAAGGCCTGATGGTTTTCTTCCATGCGGATATCGTTCGGTAGAGCGTTCCATAGTCGTGGTCCTTGGACAGCAAATCTCCGCTACCCCTTTGATTTGTAGTGGGATTTGGGAATGAGGAGGAGGTTTTGGTTAGACGATCGGAGACTGCGATTGGGTGTATAGTGTTTTATTTTCTCGAGAAGGTATTGAGGAGCGTCTCCATGGGTGCATTTGTGGGTGAGGCAGAGGGTCTTGAATATGACCCGATTCTTTACGGTTAGCCAGTGTAGGCTCCTCAGGGAAGGGGTGATGGATTCCCAGTTTTTTTTTTCTGTTATTAGCCTTGCCGCCGTGTTTTGGATAAGTTGTAAGTGCGCAAGTTGATATTGGGGTAAACCTATGTAAAGGGAGTTTGCGTAGTCAAGTCGTGAATTAATGACCGTTTCAACTACCGCTGCTTTGTCCTCCTTTGGAATGAAGGGGATGAGTATGCGTAGCAGGCGGAGCAGATGGTGAGAATCACTGACTACTGCTCCTATTTGTGCATCCATTGACATTTCAGAGTCAAAGATGACTCCGAGACTCTTGACCTTGGTCCTTGGGGAGATGGTCTGTCCAAAGATGGTGGGTGGTGTCCAAGGGATCTTGGTTCGGGAGTTTTGGTTTGCATGTAGCATAAGAAGTTCTGTTTTCGATTCGTTGAGTTTTAGGGAGCTAGTGGTCATCCAGTCGTCTATCAGAGTGCATTTTTGTAATTGCTGATGATGGTCTTTTTGTCCGGTGATACGAAAATATAATTGGGTGTCGTCCGCGTACGAGTGGAAGCAGAGGTTTGATCTTCTGATGATTTTGAGGAGTGGGCAGATGTATATGTTGAAGAGCACTGGCGACAAGGGTGATCCTTGAGGGACTCCGCACGAGATTGCCTGGGTTTTAGAGGTGAAGGCTCCTAGTTTCACTGTCGGAGAACGATTTCCTAAGAAGGATGCGATCCATTGTAGATCTGAGTCTGTGACTCCTGCTACTTCTGTAAAACGGATGAGTAGAGTATTGTGGTCCACAGTATCAAACGCTGCACTGAGGTCCAACAGTACCAGGAGACATGATTCTCCGTCATCTGCTGCTTCAAGGGCGTCGTCCCATATCTCCAGGAGTGCGGTTTCTGTCCCATGGCCTGGGCGGAAGCCTGATTGTAGCGGGTCCAGGAGTTTGTGTGTGTCCAGGTGGCATTGTATCTGTTGTACCACCGCCTTCTCCATAATCTTGGAGATGTTGTTCAGGCTTGTTATCGGTCTGCGGTGGTTAGGGTCCCGAGGGTCGAGGTTGGGTTTCTTTAGCAGGGGTTTGATGATCCCTTGTTTGAGGGCGCCCGGAACAATCCCTTCTTTAAACGATTGATTTATGAGGTGAGCAGGGTCAGGGGAGCTTGGATTTTTTTCACCACGCCAGTGGAGCATGATCAGGGATGCATGCACTGTCCTGTCACCATTTGAGGAGGCCACAAGGATGGTGTGCAGTGACAGTGCATGCATCAGTGACACTGTACCTCTTGTCCACCTGTTGGAGCATATACGCTGCGTGGAATAATGAACAGGGCACTTGAGGCAGAACTTAGGCAGGAAGAGGAGGACTTCCTTGCCTCTCAAGGCACCCTTTTTCCAGACAGTGTTCCTTCTCTCCCACCCATCACACAGGAAGAGGAGGAGGAGGATTGTGTCAGCATGGAGGTGGAGCCTGGCACTCAGCATCAGCAGCAGCAGCCTTTTAGGGATGATTTACAGTCCCAAGAAACAGGTGGACTTGTACGTGGCTGGGAGGAGGTGGCTGCGGATCATGTCGTCCTCAGTGACCCAGAAGGCTCTGGACCGAATGCCTTTTAGCTAACCTACGTTGCATGGCCTCCCTGATCCTGCAAAGCCTGCGGAAGGATCCTCGTGTTCTTCGGATCAAGGAGAGGGACCATTACTGGCTGGCCACTCTCCTTGATCCACGGTACAAGGGTAAGGTTTCGGACCTTATCTTGCCGTTGCAGAGGATGAGACATCTCCGGGAGGCCTTGCAGAAAGGTCTGTGCAACGTGTTCCCAGAGACTGGGAGGTTACAAACTCCTGGTCGACGAGTTACTGAGGCTTCGGTCAGTAGCAGAAGGAGCGGTGGGGAAGGTGGACATCTGACCGATGCGTTCAGACAATTTTTTAGTCCGCAGCCCCAAGGTATGATCGGTTCCAGCAACCATCGCCAGCGTCTGATATACATAGTGCAGGAATACCTAGGGGCAAGGTCAGATATGGACACCATTCCAACCGAAAATCTTCTGGCTTACTGGGTCTTGAGGATAGATCACTGGCCAGAGCTTGCACAGTATGCAATTGAGCTACTGGCCTGTCCTGCATCCAGCGTTCTTTCCGAACGCACATTCAGTGCTGCTGGAGGCTGTCACCGATCACAGGGTGCGCCTGTCCACCGAATCGGTTGATCGACTGACCTTCATAAAGATGAATCAGTCTTGGATCACCACCAGCTACCAGTCACCTGAAGCTGATATAACTGAATAATTTATTTTGAAATGTCACATCCCTTCAAGACTGCCTATGCTGATGCTGAGTGACTGTCCTGTTATGTTGACTGACTATCCTCTTCCTCCTCAATGATCCTGATGATAGCTTGGAAGAACATTTTTGTTTCTGGGTGCCACCACCAGTGGCTAAGGCCCAATTTTTCAGGGGCGTGTAATTACAATTTTTTATGCAATGCTTTGCACAGGTCTCATTGCTGTGCTCCAAGTACAGTATCTGTGAGGGGTTGCAGTGTTGTGGCACCAGCACCAGTGCCTAATGCACAATTTTTTAGTCCCTGTTTAACAGGGGTGTGTAATTACAAATCTAATGTAATTACAAATCTTGATCTAATAATTCACAGCAGGGCCCATTCCTACAAGAGTATCTGTGAGGGCTTACAGTGTTGTGGCAACACCGTCCACCACCAAAGGCCCAACTTTTCTGCCCCTGTTCAACAGGGGCATGCAATTACAATTCTTGATCTAATAATTCACAGCAGGGCCCATTCCTGTGCCCACCAAGTGTAACTGAGGGCTTAGTGTTGTAGCAACACCGTCCACCACCAAAGGCCCAATTTTTCCTAACACTGTTCAACAATGGCATGTAATTACAATTCCTGATATAATAGTTCACAGCAGGGCGTTCCAGCACCCACCAAGAGTAGCTGTGAGGGCTTACAGTGTTGTGGCAACACCAACATCTAATGGGCAAATTTCTGCAGAGTATATACGGCAGGCCCCTACTTTCAAACATCCAACTTAGAAACGACTCCTACTTGCAAACGGAAGTAGAAAACAGCAAGTGAGAGGAAATCTACCCCTAGGAAGGGAAATTCTATCCTGTTAGATTTAATTTGGGAAAAAGGTATCTCCTCTCTACTGATTCTTTATCACCAATCCTTGTTTCAATAAAAACCCCACTTTTCCAAAAACATTTGTCATTGGGACGGAAAGTGGGGTGAAATGTTCTGAACAGGTGCACAGACAGCAAAACAAATGTTACAGGGGTGATAACCCTTCCCTATGTTCTCAAAAAAGCGTAAAAATTTATTTTTTTTGGATGGAGCTACACTTAAAAATGTACCTGTTCAAAATTACAAACAGATTCTACTTAAGAACAAACCTACAATCCCTGTCTTGTTTGCACCGCCTGTATACAGCTGTTCAGAGTATATAGGGTTGTAGGTATAGGGTTTTATTTTGGGTGCGGGGTTCCCCTTAATATCCATACAAGACCCAAAGGGGCTGGTAATGGGCTGGGGTAGGAGGGGTGATGGGGTAGCCATGCCATTTTTCTCAAAGATTTTCATCCATATTGCCAGGACAAGACATGACATTAAAGCTGCAAGCAGTTTTAAATGGCTTCTTTTTTTCCCCCCTTTACAAATGTCATTTTGTGCAGGGACAGTTCTAAACACGGGAAACACATGCCACTTCACAGGCATACTTTAGACACACCCCAGGTACCATATTTAAAGGAATATTTCACAATTTTTTTTCACTTTATGCATCATTAAAATGACTGCTCCAGAAAAATTGTCAGTTTTTAAAACTTCTTTTTGCATTGATACATGTCCCCTGGGGCAGGACCCGGGTCCCCAAACCTTTTTTATGACAATAACATGCATATTGGCCGTTATAATTAGCACTTTAGATTTCGAACGTTCACGTCCATTGTAACTAATAGGGTTCTAACGTTCTCGCAAACTTTCAGTCCGTTCGCAGGTTCTGGTGCGAACCGAACCCGGGGTTGTTCGGCTCATCCCTACCCACCAGAGACAGAAGGATGGACACAGGGACAGACCCACCAGAGACAGAAGGATGGACACAGGGACAGACCCACCAGAGACAGAAGGATGGACACAGGGACAGACCCACCAGAGACAGAAGGATGGACAGAGGAGAGACAAATCCAAAGACAGAAGGATGGACAGTGAAGGGACAGACTCACCAGAGACAGAAGGAATGGACAGAGGAGGGACAGACCCACCAGACACAGAAGGTTCACCACTGGCATTTTACCTCCCAGTGATGACAGGACATTTTATTTACTCCTACTTACCATTTTTTGCCTCCAAATAGTGTTATGGACAGTAAACTGGCCCTTTAAAGAGTTTAGAGACCCGTGCCAGGTACAATGTAAGATCACAGCCAACAAGTAGTGATGATGAGAAATCTGTTTCTGCATCCACTGACTGACAACTCTTATCTGTGTAATTATGTATTACTGAGAGGAAAAATAAATATTTACCTTATATGTGGTGATAACAATCATTGCTGCTAAAATTCCTGAGACAAGGAGACCAAATCTTCCTCTATATTTCTTCAAATCTGTGAGAAAGTAAATGAAGTATAGATACAATGTATAAAAGATTTAGATACACGTGATAAATATACAATGTATCAGTCTGTATGGTCGGTGGTCATGTGACATCTCGCCTGTATAATCCTCCATCAGGAGAGCAGAGAAGAGACAACAAGACACAATGTTACTATTCTGTGTCACCCTCCCACTATGATCATCTTCTATACAGATCAGATTATTCCCCCAGTAATTGCCCCTCTCACCTCTGATCTCCAGCCGGTATTCCCGGATCTCCTCACTGACCGGGTTTGTGATCCTGACCCGGAATCTCCTCTTGGCGTCGTCTCTCTGCACACTGGGGATAATCAGCGTCCTATTGTCATCTATCAGCCGGTATCTTTCAGGGAGAGGCTCCCCGTCCACCTCCCAGGTCACAGCGCTCTCTTCTCCAGAGAAATAGACCCTCACCGCGACCTCCTCACCCAGTCGGCTGCCATTACTGGTGATGTTGGAGATGAGAACTGGATCTGGAATGATCAGGAGAAGGACAGTCACTATCAGTCATAGATCACTAACACAGAACCCAGATACATAGAATAGAGTGCTAGTTTTTGTGAACAAACCTGGTCATGTGACCTTCAGGCTGTCCCCCCACATTCAGGCACCAGTGTCATATGATTGTATCACTTTATTACCTCATCCTAGATGCAGTGGCTACATCAGTATTCTTCTTTTCATGCTTTTCATAAAGAAAATAACTGTCACGGACGTACTTACCGAGGCCGAGATGCCGAGAGCGGTTCACCCTTGCAACCCAGTGCAGTTTGCCCCCTGGAGGTGGTAAAGGGAGTGAATAGCACAAAGAGGCACAGGCAGTGCCGATCCTGACCTCCCTGGGGCCCTAAGCAAAATTCTGCTAAGGGGCCCTCTACTTGACCCGTGATGCCGTGAGCTATGTTAACCATTTGCCATTGCCACACAGTCACACCTGACACTTCAGTGCTCCCAAAACAATCCTCCCTCCTTTAAACAAAACAGTCAAAGAATAAGTACAACAATATAGAACAGAATGAGGTCCCCCGAGAGCCCCCCTTACATCAGGGTCCTCAGAGCCCCTCCTTACACCAAGGTCCCCAGAGAGCCCCCCTTACACAAGGGTCCCCAGACAGCCCCCCTTAAATCAATGTCCTCAGAGAGTCCCCCCCTACGTCAGGGTCCCCAGAGAGCCTTCCCCTACAGTAGGGTCCCCAGAGAGCCCCCTTACATCAGGGTCCCTAGAGAGCCTCCCCCTACATTAGGGTCCCCATAGAGCCTCCCCTTACATCAGGGTCCCCAGAGAGCCCCCCCCTTACATCAGGGTCCCCAGAGAGCCCCCCCCCTTACATCAGGGTCCCCATCAGGGCCCCCCCCCCCTTACCCCAGGGTCCCCAGAGAGCCTCCCCCTACATTAGGGTCCCCAGAGAGCCTCCCCTTACATCAGGATCCCCAGAGAGCCTCCCCTTACATCAGGATCCCCAGAGAGCCTCCCCCACTTACATCAGGGTCCCCAGAGAGCCTCCCCTTACATCAGGTTCCCCAGAGAGCCTCCCCTTACATCAGGGTCCACAGAGAGCCCCCTCCTTACATCATGGGCCCCAGAGAGCCTCCCTACCTACATCAGGGTCCCCAGAGAGTATCTCCCTACATCAGGTTCCCCAGAGAGCCTCCCCTTACCTCAGGGTCCACAGAGAGCCCCTCCTTACATCAGGGTCCCCAGTGAGCCTCCCTACTTACATCAGGGTCCCCAGAGGGTATCCCCCTACACCAGGGTCCCCAGAGAGCCTCCCTTACATCAGGGTCCTCAGAGAGCCCCACTTACACCAGGGTCCCCAGTGAGCCTCCCTCCACTGTAGATCTGAGTCTGTGACTCCTGCTACTTCTGTAAAACGGATGAGTAGAGTATTGTGGTCCACAGTATCAAACGCTGCACTGAGGTCCCCAGAGAGCCCCTCCTCCCCTTACATCAGTGTCCTCAGGGGGCCCCCACTTACATCAGGGTCCACAGGGGGCCCCTCTTACATCAGTGTCCCCAGAGGGCCCTGTCCTTACATCAGTGTCCCCAGAGGGCCCTGTCTTTACATCAGTGTCCCCAGCTGAGAATAATTTATTTTGAAATGTCACATCCCTTCAAGACTGCCTATGCTGATGAGGCAGTGTTGTGGCACCAGCACCAGTGCCTAATGCACAATTTTTTAGGCCCTGTTTAACAGGGGTGTGTAATTACAAATCTAATGTAATTACAAATCTTGATCTAATAATTCACAGCAGGGCCCCCTTCCTTACATTAGTGTCCCCAGAAACCCCCCCTCTTACATTTGGGCCCCCAAACAGCTGACTCCCCCCTTGCAGAGGTTCCCCTGTACCTGGCTGGTGGAGGTGGGAGGCGGCGATCGGCAGCTATATGGTGTTCACAGGCAGGGGGATCTCCCTGGGGCTAGTAGGACTATCTCCGAATGTATACAGCGGAGAGGGGAGGGGCCTCTGACCCGGGCATCAGCAACAGTGTTCAAGCAGAGTGAAAGTGAAACTGATACCTGCCTGGGTCAGAGGCCCCTCCCTTCTCTTCTCCACTGTATACACTGAGAGTACTACAAACCCCAGGGAGATCCTGCCGCCCACTCAGGCACCATAGAGCTGCCGATCGCCGCCTTCCACCTCCTCCCATCTCTCCTCACTGCGCTCTAAACGGCCAGCCAGAGGTGCAGGGGGGATGCTGGGTCTTGGGGGGGCCCCCCCACAGCGGCGGGGCCCTAAGCAGCTTGCATAGTGTGCCTATAGGGCCGATCGGCTCTGGGCACAGGTTACCCCGATGGTAGGTGGAGCTTGCGTGAAGGTCCAGTAGGAGTGAGGGCTGTGCCAGTACTGGTAGGAAGACAGGTGCAGCAGACAGGTAGCCTTGAACCAGGTTGAGGGTCAAACACAGAACAGTCAATTATGCTAGCACAGGCAGAGGTGTAGTGTCTTTGAGAGACACGGCAAGTCCAGGTCACAGGCCTGAGGGTCAGGGCATGGAGACAGAAGGCAGGTCCGGGTCACAGGCAGGGGGTCAAACACTGGAGAGAAGTGGAGTCCGTATAACAAGCCAGGGGGTCAAGGTCCAGGAGATAGGCAGCAGCGTCAAGAACAATGTGGGTCACAATAGGTAAACAGATGCAAGGAACAGGGTCAAGTAGCAGGAGCTGAAGACAAACCAGCAATGGGCCTGTGCGCCAGAGCAGCTTTTTTTAGGCCGCCAAGGGAATGCTAGACTGCACCAGTGCGCATGTGCGTGCGCCAGACCGCGAATGTGCATGCGCCGAAGCGCCGTTCCGCCGCGCATGTGCGCGAGAACGCGGCCAAAGCGCCTGGAAGGTCTTTTCTCCCGACAATAACACACTTCCTGTCCTAGGGTGACAGGGCATCTCAGTATTTTCTGTGCTTGCTGAAAATTATCTTAGCATGAAAAAAGAAAAAATATGCTGACAAAACATTTAAAGTGGTTGTAAACCCTCTTTAACAACTTTATGTTACAGGTAAGCCTATATTAAGGCTTACCTGTAGCTAACAAGGATATCTCCTAAACCTGCACGGTTTAGGAGATATACCATCCTCCCAAGCACCAAAGCCAAAAGCCTCGGAGTCATCTTTGATTCAGAGATGACCATGGAGGCACAAATAGGATCAGTAATCAGTGGATCCCATCATCTCCTCCGCATGCTTCGCAGACTTCATTCCAGAAAAGGAGAAAGCAGTAGTAGTAGGAACTATCATCAATTCGCGTCTCAACTACGCAAACTCCCTCTACATAGGATTATCAGATTTCACACCTTCAAGTCGTCCAAAACACAGCAGCGAGACTAGTCACCGGAAAGAAACCCTGGGAATCCATCTCCCCATCCCTAAGGACCCTCCATTGGCTAACGGTAAAAGATAGGATCACATTCAAGACCATCTGCCTCACCCAAAAATGTACACAAGGAAATG
Source organism: Lithobates sylvaticus (assembly GCA_028564925.1). NCBI lineage: Eukaryota > Metazoa > Chordata > Amphibia > Anura > Ranidae > Lithobates > Lithobates sylvaticus. The sequence goes on along the minus strand of CM053027.1, from coordinate 14,098,016 downwards.
ATACTCAATACCTTTGTGAGAAAATAGAAAAATACATACCAAATCGCAGCCTTCGATCGACAAACCAGAACCGCCTTCTCATCCCCAAAGCTCGCTACAAATCGAAGGGAGAACGAAGATTCGCAGTACAGGGACTTCGGCTATGGAATGCTCTACCAAACAACATCCGTTTGGAAGAAAACCATCAGACCTTCAGGAAAAAAAAACTCAAGACCCACTTCTTCTAATATCGCAGGACAACAAGAGCAGACAAGCGCCTTGAGGCGATTCAGTTCGCATTTGCAGCGCTATACAAATCATTCATTCATACCTGTATTTGCATGTGCCGACGTCATACGGCACATGCGCACTTGAGACAACTGAAGCAATGGCGCTATATGCCGATGCTTCAGTTGTACTGTGCCGCTCTCGTGCGCATGCGCGGAGTGACGGCATCGCAGCTCTGGCAAATCACAGTGCCGGAGCCGCGATACCTGTAAGTCACTCCGGGAGAACATGTCGGTGGTCGGAGGGGGAGAAGTGGACCGATGCGGGGGCTTCAATCGGAGGTAAGTGATACATAATTAGCTAGTATGTTATGCATATTAGCTAATTATGCCTTTGTCTTGCAGGGTTTTTTTTTTTTACGTTTTTTTTTTCTGAGGGTTTACTTCCTCTTTAAAGGATTGCAATATATAACATTGGGATATAATTGTAGACCTGCAGAAGGCTGGGGTGGGCTACAGGACAATAGGCAAGCAGCTTGGTGAGAAGGCAACAACTGTTGGTACAATTATTAGTAAATGGAAGAAGTTCAAGATGACGGTCAATCTCCCTCGGTCTTGGGCTCCATGCAAGATCTCACCTCGTGGGTCATCAATGATCAGCAGGAAGGTGAGGGATCAGCCTAGAACTACACGGCAGGACCTGGTGACCTGAAGAGAGCTGGGACCACAGTCTCCATGAAAACCATTAGTAACACACTACACCGTCATGAATAAAATTCCTGCAGTGCACGTAAGATCCCCCTGCTTAAGCCAGCGCATGTCCAGGCCTGTTTGAAGTTTGCCAATAAACATCTGGATGATCCAGAGGAGGAATGGGAGAAGGTCATGTGGTCTGAGGAGACAAAAATAGAGCTTTTTGGTCTAAACTCCACTCGCCGTGTTTGGAGGAAGATGAGTACAACCCCAAGAACACCATCCCAACCTTGAAGCATGGAGGTGGAAACATCATTTGGGGCTGCTTTTCTGCAAAGGTGACAGGGCGACTGCACTGTATTGTGGGGAGGATGGATGGGCCATGTATCGCAAGATCTTGGCCAACAATCTCCTTCCCACAGTAAGAGCATTGAAGATGGGTCGTGGCTGGGTCTTCCAGCATGACAACAACCCGAAACACACAGCCAAGGCAACTAAGGAGTGGCTCCGTAAGAAGCATCTCAACGTCCTGGAGTGGCTTAGCCAGTCTCCAGACCTATGCCCAATAGAAAAAAATTTGGAGGGAGCTGAAAGTCTGTATTGCCCAGCGACAGCCCCGAAAACTGAAGGATCTGGAGAAGGCCTGTATGGAGGAGTTGGGCAAAATCCCTGCTGCAGTGTGTGCGAACCTGGTCAAGAACTACAGGAAATGTATGATCTCTATGGTTTCTGTACCAAATATTAAGTTCTGCCGATGTATCCAATACTTACGTCATGCAATAAAATGCAAATATTTTTTTTTATTTTAAATCATACAATGTGATTTTCTGGATTTCGTCTCTCACAGTTGAGTAATGTGTTATATATTATACACAGTTGTGCTCATAAGTTTACATACCCAGGCAAAATTTATATGATTTCTTGGCCATTTTTCAGAGAATATGAATGATAACACAAAAACATTTTACTCGTGGTTAGTGTTTGGCTGGAGCCATTTATTATCAATCAACTGTGTTTACTCTTTTTATATCATAATCACAACAGAAACTACCCAAATAGCCCTGATCAAAAGTTTACATACCCGGTGATTTTGGCCTGATAACATGCACACAAGTTGACACAAAGGGGTTTGAATGGCTATTAAAAGGTAACCATCCTCACCTGTGATCTGTTTGCTTGTAATTAGTGTGTGTGTATAAAAGGTCAATGAGTTTCTGGACTCCTGACAGACCCTTGCATCTTTCATCCAGTGCTGCACTGACGTTTCTGGATTCTGAGTCATGGGGAAAGCAAAAGAATTGTCAAAAGGATCTGCGGGAAAAAGTAGTTGAACTGTATAAAACAGGAAAGGGATATAAAAAGATATCCAAGGAATTGAGAATGCCAATCAGCGGTGTTCAAACTCTAATCAAGAAGTGGAAAATGAGGGGTTCTGTTGAAACCAAACCACGGTCAGGTAGACCAACTAATATTTCAGCCACAATTGCCAGGAAAATTGTTGGGGATGCAAAGAAAAAAAAAAAAAAAAAACACACACAAACAACTTCAGGTGAAATACAGGACTCTCTGAAAACATGTGGTGTGGCTATTTCAAGATGGACAATAAGGAGGCACTTGAAGAAAGATGGGCTGCATGGTTGAGTCGCCAGAAGAAAGTCATTACTATGCAAATGCCACAAAGTATCCCGCTTACAATAGGCCAAACAGCACAGAGACAAGCCTCAAACCTTCTGCCACAAAGTCATTTGGAGCGATGAGACCAAAAATTTTGCTTTTTGGCCACAACCATAAATGCTACATTTGGAGAGGAGTCCACAAGGCCTATGTTGAAAGGTCCACCATTCCTACTGTGAAACACGGAGGTGGATCGCTGATGTTTGGGGATGTATGAGCTACAAAGGCACAGGAAATTTGGTCAAAACTGTTGGCAATATGAATGCAGAATGTTATCAAAAATTACTGGTGGAACATTTGCATTCATCAGCCAGGAAGCTGCACATGGGACGTACGTGGACATTCCAACATGACAATGATCCAAAACACAAGGCCAAGTCCACCTGTCATTGGCTACAGCAGAATAAAGTGAAAGTTCTGGAGTGGCCATCTCAGTCTCCTGACCTCAATATCATTGAGCCACTCTGGGGAGATCTCAAACGTGCCGTTCATGCAAGACAAGCCCAAGAATTTGCAGGAACTGGAGGCTTTTTGCCAAGAAGAATGGGCAGCTTTACCATCTGAGAAGATAAAGAGCCTCATCCACAAATACCACAAAAGACTTCAAGCTGTCATTGATGTAAAAGGGGGCAATACACGGTATTAAGAACTGGGGTATGTAAACTTTTGATCGGGGTCATTTGGGTAGTTTCTGCTGTGATTATGATCTAAAAAGAGTAAACAGTTGATTGATAATAAATGGCTTCAGCCAAACACTAAACATGAGTGGCTATTCTCAGGAAAATAGCCAAGAAATCATAAATTCTGCCAGGGTATGTAAACTTATGAGCACAACTGTGTATATATATATATATATATATATATATATATATACATATACATATATACACATATACATACACACATACACACACACATACACACACACACACACACACGGGAACCCGCAAAAGTGAGTACACACCTCACATTTTTGTAAATATTTTATTCTATCTTTTCATGTGACAACACTGAAGAAATGACACTTGTCTACAATGTAAAGTAGTGAGTGTACAGCTTATATAACAGTGTAAATTTGCTGTCCCCTCAAAATAACGCAACACACCATTAATGTCTAAACCACTGGCAACAAAAGTCAGTACACCCCTAAGTGAAAATGTCCAAATTGGGCCCAGTTAGCCATTTTCCCTCCCCCGTGTCATGTGACTCGTTAGTATTACAAGGTCTCAGGTGTGAATGGGGAGCAGGTGTGTTAAATTTGGTGTGATCACTCTCACTCTTTCATACTGGTCACTGGAAGTTCAACACGGCACGTCATGGCAAAGAACACTCTGAGGATCTGAAAAAAAAGAATTGTTGCTCTTTATAAAGATGGCCTAGACTATAAGAAGGTTGCCAAGACCCACTGCATTAAATTGGTCTGCATGGCTGTCATCCCAGAAAGAAGCCTCTTCTAATGATGATGCACAAGAAAGACCGCAAACAGTCTGCTGAAGACAAACACACTAAGGACATGGATAAATGGAACCACGTTCTGTGGTCTGATGAGACCAAGATAAACTTTATTTTGTTCAGATGGTGACAAGCGTGTGTGGCAGCAACCAGGTGAGGAGTACAAAGACAAGTGTGTCTTGCCTGAAGTCAAGCATGGTGGTGGGAGTGTCATGGTCTGGGGCTGCATGAGTGTTGCCGGTGTTCTGTCAAAAACTGTCCAGCCATCGGATAGTGTCCGCCCCGTACTGCGCAGGCTCAACGCTTGCGCAGTATGGAGGACAAGGAGATTCCGAAAATCTCCGAAGATGAACGGCACTTGCGCCGTGAGTCCGGGTGCAAGCCCCACCATCTAAGTGGACATAGGGCTGCACATAGTTAGAGGGCCCTTCGCAGGCTCTCTTCGCTTGCCATGCTTCGGGCACGGCCTCGCTTGGCTCTTTTTTATTCTAACTCTATGTCCACTTGGATGGTGGGGCTTGAACCTGGACTCACGGCGCAGGCGCCGTTCATCTTCGGAATCTGCTTGTCATCCGTACTGCGCATGCGCAAGTACACGGCGGACACTATCCGATGGGGGACAGTATTCGACAGGACACCGACACTGGGGAGCTACAGTTTAGACATTAATGGCTGTGTGTTGAGTTATTTTGAGGGGACTGCAAATTTACACTGTTATACAAGCTGTACACTCACTACTTTACATTGTAGACAAGTGTCATTTATTCAGTGTTGTCACATGAAAAGATAGAATAAAATATTTACAAAAGTGTGAGGGGTGTACTCACTTTTGTGAGATACTGTATAATATACATACCAGTGGCGGCCCGTCCATAGGGGGTGCCCGGGCGCCACCCCCCCCCCCCCCCCCCCCCCCATGCAGTTAAAAAAAAGAAAGGAAAATGTTAAAAATTATATAATATATATATATATATATATATATATATATATATATATATATATATATATATATATATATATATATATATATATATATAAACATGTCCCTTTAAAAAAGGGCACAGTGCAGTATGGGAAACGCCACGTCAATGCAATCACAAGATTGCAGACAAGGCGCTCCATTTGGCCAAAAAAAAAGACGCTCTGTGGCGCAGCCGATCGCGCCACAGCTTCCGGCGAGATGAACTGGCCGGGCGGGTGCATAGACTTGCACTACGAGTGAGATGGGCGGCGCTTCCGACGTCACTCAAGGAAGTGACGTTGCCACTGCTGATCAGTGCAACGTCCCGCCTGAGAGGAACAGGTAAGCCATTGCTAACTTAATGTCTTAATTCTTTTTTTCAGTGCCAGAACCCCCCCCTCCTTCAACGAATGGTCTGAGTTGTAATGTAATGTACATTTTGGTGGCATCAACCCCCACCCCTGGCCGACATTATGTACTTTTTACATGTGGTTTTAGGGGGGGGGGGGGGGGGGGGGGTGCCGCCGACATTATGTACTTTACATGTGGTTGTTGAGCGGGGGGGGGGGGGGGGGGGGGGTGACATTATGTACTTTTTACATGAGGTTGTTGTTGAGTGGGGGGGCTGCCACCGACATTATGTAATTTTAAATATGTGGTTGTTGAGCGGGGGATGGGGGGGTGCCGCCGACATTAATACACAGGGCTCTGCACATCATACCTGGTATATGATGTGCAGAGCCCTGTATATAATGTGCAGCCTGGTATATGATGTGCAGAGCCCGGTATATAATGTGCAGCCTGGTATATGATGTGCAGAGCCCGGTATATAATGTGCAGCCTGGTATATGATGTGCAGAGCCCTGTATATAATGTGCAGCCTGGTATATGATGTGCAGAGCCCGGTGTATAATGTGCAGCCTGGTATATGATGTGCAGAGCCCTGTATATAATGTGCAGCCTGGTATATGATGTGCAGAGCCCGGTATATAATGTGCAGCCTGGTATATGATGTGCAGAGCCCGGTGTATAATGTGCAGCCTGGTATATGATGTGCAGAGCCCAGTGTATAATGTGCAGCCTGGTATATGATGTGCAGAGCCCTGTGTATAATGTGCAGCCTGGTATATGATGTGCAGAGCCCTGTGTATAATGTGCAGCCTGGTATATGATGTGCAGAGCCCTGTGTATAATGTGCAGCCTGGTATATGATGTGCAGAGCCCTGTGTATAATGTGCAGCCTGGTATATGATGTGCAGAGCCCTGTGTATAATTTACAGCCTGGTATATGATGTGCAGAGCCCTGTGTATAATTTACAGCCTGGTATATGATGTGCAGAGCCCGGTGTATAATGTGCAGCCTGGTATAGGATGTGCAGAGCCCGGTGTATAATGTGCAGAGCCCGGTGTATAATGTGCAGCCTGGTATATGATGTGCAGAGCCCGGTGTATAATGTGCAGCCTGGTATAGGATGTGCAGAGCCCGGTGTATAATGTGCAGCCTGGTATATGATGTGCAGAGCCCGGTGTATAATGTGCAGCCTGGTATATGATGTGCAGAGCCCGGTGTATAATGTGCAGCCTGGTATAGGATGTGCAGAGCCCGGTGTATAATGTGCAGCCTGGTATATGATGTGCAGAGCCCGGTGTATAATGTGCAGCCTGGTATAGGATGTGCAGAGCCTGGTGTATAATTTACAGCCTGGTATATGATGTGCAGAGCCCTGTGTATAATGTGCAGCCTGGTATATGTGCAGAGCCCTGTGTATAATTTACCGCCTGGTATATGATGTGCAGAGCCCTTAGTATAATGTGCAGCCTGGTATATGACGTCCCGTCCCATTGGCGTAGGAACGAGACTTGTAGGGGTCTCGAGTTCCATTGCGCCCATTGGACTATCGGGATGGTCGCCGATAGGGAGCCTAGGAGGCTGAGGCACACTCTGGCTGATAGGGATGCGGTCAAAATCGCCCTCCTCACTTTCTGGACCAATAGGGGAACCTTCTCTGGAGGAAGCTCTATTGTGTTTGTCCGGGTATCCAGTACGGCTCCCAGGATGACCATCCTCTGGGTGGGCTGAGCATTGCTCTTTCCCCAGTTTTTGAGCCACCCCAGTCCCTGCAGCATGGAGATTAGGATTTCTCGGTACTGAATAAGGGACTCCTGGCTGTTTGAGAGGAGGTCATCCAGGTAGTGGTGGACTTTCAGACCTTTCTCTCTCAAAGACACGATTACTGGTAGAAGGACCTTCGTAAGGCCCCTTTCACACCCAAGCGCTTTTTCAGGCGCTACATCGCTAAAAATAGCGCCTGTAATGCGCCTGAAAAAAGCGGGTCCCTTAACTCCAGTGTGAAAGCCGGAGGGCTACTGGAGCTGTGCGCTAGCAGGATGGTAAAAAAAGTCCTGCTAGCAGCATCTTTGGAGTGGTGAAGGAGCGGCGTATTCACCGCTCCTACCCATTGAAATCAATGGGACACCGCAGTAATACCGCCGGCAAAGCGCCACTGCAGCGGCGCTTTGCGGGGGGTTTTAACCCTTTTTCGACCACTAGCGGGGGGTTAAAACCACCCCGCTAGCGGCCGAATACCGCAGCTAAACCGACGGTAAAGCAGCGCTAAATATAGCGCTGCTTACCGCTGCCGCCCGCACCGCCCCAGTGTGAAACCGGCCTAAATGTTCTGGGAGCGGTAGAGATCCCGAACGGAAGGCTTCGAACGGAAGTGACGCTGGTCTACTGAAAACCGGAGGAATTTCTGGATTGCGGTATGAATCAGGACATGCAGGTATGCGTCCTTGAGGTCTATGGACAGCATCCAGTCCTCCAGGTTTATAGCTTGGAGGATCGACTGCAGACTTTCCATTTTGAACGACTCCACCCGGATGGTGTGGTTGAGTTTTTTTAGATCTAAGACAGGGCGCAGGTCCCCTGATTTTTTCCTGACCAGAAATAACGGGGAGTTAAACCCCTGGCCTCTTTGTTATAGGGGCACCTGGAGCAGTTCCTGGACGTATTCTGTTAGCAACGTATTTTTTTCCTCCGACATGACGGGAGATTGGTCGGGCAAAAATGATCTCCCTGGGGGTGCCCCCTGAATGACCATCTGTGCCCGAACCAGACGGTGGCTACCATCCAAGGATCTCTTATTTCCGCCCAGGCCAGCCTGAACTTTGAGAGCCTGGCCCCCACTACTGCTGGCTGGGCGCACCTTCAAAAAGACTTCTGGTCAGTGGACACAGGAGTCTTGGGCTTTTGAAATTTCATGAAGGACGCTTGGGGGTTCTCCAACTTCTCCTATATTACATCACTGGCCTGTAGGCCTTTGCGTCCCTGTACCTATCTGGAAGATTGCTCCTAAAGGGAGGAGGCCTCTGCTGCTTCGGCCTTCTATCTGAGGGGATAAGCTCAGATTTTCCGCCAGTCACCTTTGATATGGCCGAGTCCAATTTAGCCCCAAAAAGGTTTTCGCCATCATAAGGGATGCAACACCAATTGGACTTGGAGGCAGGGTCTGCTGCCCAAGGTTTTAGCCAGAGTGCCCGTCTGGCCATTACGGAGGCCAGCATGGCCCTAGATGTGGATTTTATTGCATCTACAGAAGCCTCTGCCACAAAGTCCCTCACGAGACTTAGCTCCTACAGGGCCTTGACTATCTTCTCCTGGTCTGCCCCCTCTGAAAAACAAGCTTTTCAGTATTTGCAGACCAGCTGGAGATGGCCTTGCCCACGGCAGCGAGTGCCACGGCTGGCCTGCATGCGCCTCCTGATGCTAGGTAGGCCCTTTTTAGATCTGTATCGATCTTCCTATCCAGGACGTCTCTAAAAGTTACAGCGTCCTCAATAGGAAGCGTCACGTGGCTGGCTAGACGCATGAGGGATGCATCCACTACAGGCGGTAACCAGAGGTTTTACTTTGGGCTCTTTGAGAGGGTACAGTTTGGCAAGTCCATTATTTAGACTTGATTTTTTTTCAGGTCTCTGCCACTCCTCCTTGATCAGGTCATCGAGCTCCTCGATGAAAGGAAAGGCCTCTGGGTCCCTCTTAAGATTTAGGAAATATTTTTTCCGCTTTGGTTGAGTCTCCTGGGGTTCCTCCCAGTTTATCGCCTCCTTCATAGATTTTACGAAGGGTTCTATTAGAGAAAAGTCGAAGCCAGCCGATGCCTCCAGCTCTTCATCTGACTGGGAATCCTGCAGTAGTGCCGCGCGGCGGCTGGCGCCATCTTGGAAACTGGAAAGAAAGGCATAGAGCGCCCAAGCGTCCGTACTGGGCATGTGCGGAAGCGCCAGGACGCTCGGGGCGCCTAAGGCAGCATGCAGTGAGACTACAGGGCCCAGAACAACCTGTCAGAGGAAAGAGAATGCCCAGATGGGGCAAACTAAGGGGATAGAAAACAGAGAGGAGACCACTGCAAGATAACTAAGCCTGTTTAAGGCTTATATGTTTAAGTGTATCTACATACTGTCAAGCCTATTTAAGGCTTATACCAGAGGCAGTAGTGAAAATGTTGAAGCCTGTTTAAGGCTAATGTTAGCAGGGAGGAGAAAACAATAACAATAATACCCCTGAGATCACCAGAGTGGGGTTCCTTCCATTTAGAGGCTGTACCGGCAAGGACTTCCAAACCAGGAGAGGCTAGAACCTGGCTGGGGCGAAGCGGTAAGGGGGTGATGATCCGTGCGGCCCCAACAGGTGAGGAAAAATAAGAGAATACTGGGGCGGGGGCCGTATCGTCATCTTATAGTTATGTGGTCCTATCAGGTTGTGGAGGCGGAGTCACAACCCAAAGTGTATGCTGCCATGATGCGACAGGAAACTGTCTTTTATTCAAGGAAAGTGATCACATGAAGCCATTTCTTATCACATGTCTCCTTTTAGAATCATAACAGAAATTACCCAAAATGGCCCTGATGAAAAGTTGACATGCCCTGGAGTGTTTGGCCTTGGTACAGACACAGTAGGTGGCACACACAGGTTAAGGCTTCATGTACACGGGACGTTTTTACAATTTCTCCTGAACAATTTAACTTGACAGAGCCCACGAACCCATTTTTTTGCGTTCCAAAAAAAGCCTCTAAACTCAACTGCCTAGAAACGTCCCCGTGTACATGTACTGATAAGATAACAGCATTCGAGTTCAGGAGCAGTTGAAAAAAATGCCCAACTGCTCCTAAACTTCAGTGTACATGAGGCCTAAAATGGCAATTAAAGGTTAATTTCCCACATTTGTGGCTTTTTAAATTGCAATTAGTGTCTGTGTATAAATAGTCAAAGCGTTTGTTAGCTGTCACATGGATGCACTAAGCAGGCTAGATACTAATCCATGGGGAGCAGAAAAGAACAGTCCTGCGTAACAAGGTAATGAAACTTTACAAAGATGCAAAAGGATATTAAAAGATATCCAAAGCCTTGAATATGCCAGTCAGTACTGTTCAATCATTTTATTGAAAAGTGAAAAATTTGTGGATCTCTTGATACCAAGCCCCATTTTGGGGGGGGGGGGGGGGGCTACGCCATTTTTTTTTATTTGGCGCAGGGTTCCCCTTAATATCCATACCAGACCTGAAGGGCCTGGTATGGATTTTGGGGGACCCCCACACAATTTTTTTTCACTTTTGGTTCGGGGGTCCCCCTTAATATTCATACCAGATGCAAAAGGCCTGGTAACGGACTGGGGGGGGGGGGGGGGGGGGGGGAACCCGTGCCGTTTTTTTTTTCAATGAGTTTTAGCTATATTGCCGAGACCCGACAATTCATTACAGCTGCCATCAGTTTTAAATTACTTTTTTTCCTTTAAAAATTTAATTTTGCTGTGGTATTGTTCTAAACATGGGAAAAATGCGCCATTTTACAGGCATACTATAGACACCGCCCAGGCACGATATTTAAAGGAATATTTCATTTTTGTTTCACTTGAAGCATTATTAAAAATGGCAGTTTTAAAAACTTTTTTTTGCATTGATACATGTCCCCTGGGGCAGGACCCGGGTCACCAAACACTTTTTATGACAATAACTTGCATATAAGCCTTTAAAATGAGCACTTTTGGTTTTTCATGTCAGTGTCCTATAGATTTTAATATAGATGTATCATGCATCCGCCCCTGATGATTGGATAAATCCCATGAAACGTGTCAGGTGTAACCTAGATGCAATGCATACATACTCATATGGTCTTTGGATTCAGGCAATGCCGTGGATTATAACTGTTATATTATAATGATTTTTTATTATTGCGGACAATACTATTGTATATTGTATATTCTATTCATGTTTTTAACATGTAAATGTTTTGGATACATGATTTGTTATATTATGTGCCATTATTGCATGTATTGTACCTACTCAATCATGGCAAACAAATAAATACTTGTTTATGTTTCACTTTGACTCCTTCGATTAGCCACAATACAGACACCTCATTTAAAGTCCCGACCCTCTTTCTCTATGTACATAGATTTTAATGGGGTTCCACGGCTTTTCGAATTTGCCATAAACACCACATAATGTTCGCTGATTGGCGAACACCCAATGTTCGAGTCGAACTTACGTTCTACTTGAATATCTGTCTCATCCCTAGTAGATATCAGTGGGGAATACTGGAAATCTGTTCCTCACTCATCCTGTATAATAGACACTTCTTCCCCCATAGAGTACAATGCAGTGTAGAGAAGTGTGATGCAGTATATGGACTCTTACCCAGAACACGGATCTCTGTAGAGGACATCAGATATCCTGTAGCACAGTGACACCAGACCTCATATACACAGGAGTCATCCTTCCTGGCAGGTGTCAGCTTCCAGCAGCCGCTCCCTGTGTGCAGTTGGAGTCTGGGGTCATGGGATTTAGTGACGTTGATAAAACAAAGATTTTCCAGCAATGTCTTCTCCATCCCTCCACACACTCTATACAACTCCACAGTATCTTCATCCTCAGGACACTTCATATGACAGTCAGTGATGTCTGATCCGCTCTGTACATACACCGTTCCTGATGACACCGATATGATCATCATACACAGGAGACCTGGGAAGAGAAGACAGATCAGAAATGTCAGTAGAACTTTCATAGTGTTCTTAAATTCCAACTGCAATCTTTGGTATAATGAATATGAACAGAGTCCAGCAGAGAAGAGGAACATAAACACAACAATCGTCCCAAAGCCTCATCAGCTCCAGTTCTTTGCGTGTCCCATTTCGATTGATGATATTTTCATGGCCAACTAAGGACTACTGATCACTGATAGGTGATGTATAGACTTAGGACGGCCATTCATGGATCAAAATTTGTCCGGTTCAGCAGGAACAGGCTGAATTTTGATCCATGTATGGAGAATGGAGTGTCCCATCAGGTCCATCTGAAAAACTGACAGAACGACCTGATCGGACAGCCTGTGTGAAAGGGGCCTTAGGATTAACTAACATTATAATGTTCGGATATTCTGTTTTTTATCTGACGAATGGTACAGTCTATATATTGCATCTGGCAAGCACTACATTCTATGACATACACTATAAGGTTCTGGTATGCATTTTGGGGGGGTTCCATTACATGTTTAAGTCCCCTTCGAAACCATACTAGACCAGAAGGGCCTGGTATAGACTGGGGGGGGACCCACACCATTTTTGACTCATTGATTGTTAAGGATGCGGTGGCCGGCTTCCCAGCTACCTGCTTAGCAATCAGCTATATACAGTGTTAAAATTAAAAATGCAAAAAACACATCAAAAAATCCCATCACAAGACACAACACTTGCATTTCTGGTGCGGTTCCATTGAAGTCTATTACCTGCAAATCGTGGGAAAAAAGTCCCTGACCCTTTCCAAAAAAGAACCGGTCGCAAAATGCATAGATGTGAACTTGTACCATAGAAAACCATGTTAAATGGACTGTAAACTGCAAAACGCAAACGCATAGCTGTGAACCTAGGGCAAGTCCCTCTGCGATTCCCCTATACCAGGGTGAGTCACCTAACTTTCCTTTGCTTGATTTTATACACATGTGGTCATGGAGGGGGATTGAAACACCAGAATCAAATGATTTGGAGGGGCGTCCCGATACTTTTGGCAATATAGCATATATCACAAATTTAGAGTTGCAATTGATATCATTCTTAAGGGAATATGAGAAGAAAAGAGGCTGGGGATAGGATGGATCCCAGTGTGGCGGCTCTCCTGCTTGAAAAGCTGCATCCCTGTTGAGTCATACAGCGCCCTGTGTACATATAAGATGGGAAGGCGCTGCTTGACAATCTTCACAATGTTGTTTTATTGTGTGAAAAAGGGAGGTTACAAAGTTTACTTGGACTTAAAACCACAAAGGGGATGATTTCTGCTTTTTAAAACTCACTGTGTTCATGATTAGATTGTTCTGGTCTCACCTCTCTGCAAGAATTCTACCTCTGTTGATTATCTAATCACTGTATCCTCGTTCCTTTCCAGGCTGGGTTCACACTTATGCGATGCCAGACATCGCATGGTATTCGCACCACATTGCTGTGCAGATCACATGCGATGTCTGTGCAATGCAAATTCAACCAGTTTGAATTTTGTCTGCACTGGTATCGGATCGCATTGGGGGTTCAGACCAAAGGCGCAAAACACAACAGACCCGCTGCAGAGATATGTGAACCGGCTCCATAGAGAGCTGGTCAAAATCTCCTGCTATTGTGAATTGGATCCAATTCGCAATGGTGTGAACCCAGCCTTACAGTACCTATTCTGTGGGTTCCCTCCCTGGTTCGTTCAGATCATTTCTGTCTTGTCTTTTTTCCCTTCCCTGTCTTGTCCTTTTATTTTTCCTTTTTGTTGTTGTGTGGTATTTGTCAAGAATTGACAGGACAGCTGTGTTTAGAAAATACAATACAATACAATACAATTTGGAATGTGGTGCAATGGAAGATTGGCATCATGGATGTGCAGCCGACAAATCTGCAGCAACTGTGTGATGTTATCATGTCACTATGGACCAAAATCTGAGGCGTGTTTCCAACTCCTTGCTGTATCTATGCCATGAAGAATTAAAGTCATACTAAAGTTTTATTTTTTTTGCTTGTTTATAAACATGTTATACTTACCTCCTCTGTACAGTTGGTTTTGCACAGAGCAGCCCGGATCCTTCTCTTCTCAGGTCCCTCAGCGGCGTTCCTGGCCCCTCCCTCCTGCCAAGTGCCCCCACAACAAGCAGCTTGCTATAGGGGGCACCAGAACCAAGCTGCTGAAAAGGCAGTACAACCAGCCCTTCTGTACTGGGCCCAGGCCCCATCAGTTCAAAAGGGGGCCTGGGCACCTGCCGAGCAGGAAGCCCAGCAGTACTGCCTTATTGCTGACACTTGTGCAGTGCTGCCGGGTTCTACTTTTCTTCCTCTGGCTACACTGCAGAAGGATTGATTCTAGTATCTGTGCCCCCTTAAGCCTGCTGCCTGGGACCCCTGTGTGCCCCTTTCCTTCGCAGTGCTGTCGTTTTCTGTCCTCTCGCTGGCAGCTGCTGAGGGCACACAGGCAGGTTATTTCAGGATGGTGAGCGGGGGGGCTCACTATTCTTTATGAACACACCACCCTAAAGGAACACAGAGTGATCAGTACCGATCGCTCACTGAGGGAGTGCATATATTGCCTCAGTGTGTAAAAAATGGCCCTCGCGCTGTAAAAAGTGTACTATGAATAAAATGTCTAAAACACAAACAGATGTAATCTCAATTAAAATAGGTGTAATATCAAATACATAATAATTATTATATAAAGTGCAAATTCTGTGCAAAACTGCAAACAAAATAAATACCAGCAGCAAAACCTAATAGTGTTCACAACAACACCAAATAGATATGCTGCATCTATGCCATGAAGAATTAAAGTGATACTAAAGTCTTCCGGTATCGCTAGTATCGCCAGTAAGTGGACGACTTTCGATACTAGCGATACCAGAAGTGACATGAGATCGGCGTTATTCGCCATACTGTCACCATTTTATGTGCTGTTTTAACCTGTATTAATGCAAGGGTCCATCTATTTAATTTTAATGAATACACTCCAGAGATTTTAACATACTACACCATTGGAGGCACCTTTTCTTTATCTTTCCTTTGGGAGCCATTAGAACTTTGGTTTCACCATCTAGTAATTATATGTGGAGTAATTTGGGTACAGGAAGGAAGACCGCCCAGGTGTTTGAGTGGTGTAAGGAGTTTATCCATTTTGTCTATATGCTGATTACAAGAATATTGGAGGTGAGAGTTCTGTGAGCACGTTTACGGATTTATCACTATAACCCATATACCATATTATAGAAGAATCTACACAGTCTATGGAGACACATGTCAATTGGTCCATTTGAAAGACTTTATATTGTGTTTACATCATTGGTTCTTCAATACAAGGACTCTATAATTTATATGCTTATTCATCTCATTATTTAACATATCTTTATAGCTCCTATTTTTTTCCCAGTTTTATTGATACACAGTTATTATTTATTCACGTTTTAGGTGTGTGCTTATGGACTAATGCGCAGAATCACTTTTTATCCACATATTGCCTCAGTGCTGCCATTCACTTGAATAGGTTTTGTTCAATGGGGGTATAATTTCTGCCATGGCTGTCAGGTAGGCTGTACAGGGCCCTGTGATTTCTATCAGCAGCCCTCCTGCTCTATTGTGTCCATTCAGACACGGAGCCACAGCTCGGCCCCACCCCCTCTCTCTCCTCATTGGCTCACTGACCTTGACAGCAGCGGGGGCCAATGGCACCCACTGCTGCCTCAACCAATGAGGAGGAAGAGTCCCAGATAGCCTCAGGCTCTGTGGAAGAGGAGCCCCTTGAAATGCATTAGCCTATGCCATTGTCTGATAGTCCTAGGAGATGGGGACAGTTTTATATGGACTCTGATGGAGGAATGATGATGTCACTTCATGGAACCGTGCTGCCCCTGGCCCAGCCTGAGCGGCTGCTCATTACCTGGAAGCCGCTCCACCATCTACCTCAACTGGCTGGGGTGAAGAGGAATTTGGGCTACTCCATGAGGTGAACACGATACAAGCTGCTGCCAATGACAATCGCAGGCATCACCGACAGGCCATATGGGTGAATGGGTGACCCGCTGAAAAGACTCAGGGACAGCGGAGCTACTATTACTTTGGTGCAACCCAGGATGGTTACAATGACTGGGAAAATAGGATTTTTCTAACAGCTTACCTGTAAAATCCTTTTCTTGGAGTACATCACGGGACACAGAGCAGCATAGTAATAACTATGTGGGTTATAGGCCACCTTCAGGTGATAGACACTGGCAAACCCTAAACAGGAAGTGTGACAGGAGTGACTTTGGGTCGGGGGTTTGTGGAACTCAGCTTGCCCTGGAGAGTTCTGGAGGCTCCTTGTCCAGCTTCCCCGGACCTTCTTATGTGTAAATCACCCTGTGTCTCTAGGGCACAGGGTGAGTGAGAACCCCCCCTATAATCTGTGCTAGTCAGATTCAATGCAGGATATATGTAAAGACTATTCTTAGTTTGTTGAAAAACTCAAGATGTTAATTGAGAGAGCTGATCACATTGTCCTCTGTACAATGTAGGAGACGGGCCGACTCCTAATGGAGCTCCTGCTGTCTTGTGGAGTTGATGATATTAGCATCTAACATGTGTGAAGCTCAGTGACAACAAGTCTGACCTGTAGTGAAATCCTGATGGGCACAGAGTCACATCGGCTGCTTAAAGGGATTAGTTAATTAGCTCATGTTAATTTGTTACAGGTGTATTGTTAGAGTAAAATGAGCAGGAGGGGGGGGGGGGGTCTCCTCTTCTACTGTATATAAATACTTGTCAGTTTGGTTCTAATAAAACAGTCCATGTTGAGCAGCTAAGCAAGTGTCGTCTCGTTTGGTGCTTGGGAGCGGTTGGAATATCTGAGATCCATATGCAGACTGGGAGGAAGTGGTATATGACGACAGCACTCAAGGAGTGTGGGAGCGTTTCGTCACAGGAAGTTTCCTCCCCTTTATAACCCCTCCCATACAGGGAGTACCTCAGTTTTGTAGCAAAGCAATATACATATATCCAGAAGAGAGGGGAGGGACCTCTGTGTTCCGTGATGTACTCCAAGAAAGGGATTTTACAGGCAAGCCGTTATAAAAATACTATTTTCTTTATTGTACATCGCGGGACACAGAGCACCATAGTAATAACTATGTGGGATGTCCCAAAGCAATGCAAACTGAGGGGAGGGAGACACAAAAAAAAAAAAAAAATCAGACAAAAACATATTTTGTTGTGAATTTATGAAGAAATATATATAATATTCACTGGCAGAGATGAGAGATTGAGTAGGCCTAAAAAAATTGAAGTGAACTTTTGCTCTTGAACAGCAGATGAACTGGTTGCCTATTTTACAAGTCTCAAATATATAAAGTTTACAAGCCTGTATTGAGCCAGAAAGGAAACAGGAACAATGGTAGCCTTTGTCACCAAACAAAAGGCGTGTACTTATTTTCGTTGATTAGTTTGAGAAGGCCAAATTTATTAGGTGTCATCACTTGGAGGTGGTCCGTGACTGGGAAGAATCCTTTGTGCTGAAGTAAAGACTGTTTGGACAATTTACAACCATCAAGAAAAAAAGTCAATAGCCAACACCTTGCTCGACAAAGCCTATTATGTGAAGTCCTAGGAAATTGTGTACACAGCTAAGCTATCAAAACATGTATTGGACTGCCCAAAGTCCATCTCAAAACATGATGTTACAAGTCAATTCAAAGTATATGTGACATCTGTAAGTCACGAAAGAAAACTATAATTTTAGTATCCGATGAATTGATGAAATCGGTTATAAAAGAAAACATAATAAAGGGTGATTATTAATAGAATTGTTTTAGGAACAAATTAGTATTAAGACAATTATATGATTATTCTATGAAAATATTAGAATTTAACTATGCTAGATAAATAATGATTGGATACCCAAATTATACAGGTATCCAGATAGATAAAAATTGTATGTGATATTGATTTATATATATATATATATATATATATATATATATATATATATATATATATATATATATATATATATATATATATATATATATATATATATATATATATATATATATACACACACAGTGGTGTGAAAAAGTGTTTGCCCCCTTCCTCATTTCCTGTTCCTTTGCATGTTTGTCACACTTAAGTGTTTCGGAACATCAAACCAATTTAAACAATAGTCAAGGACAACACAAGTAAACACAAAATGCAATCTGTAAATGAAGGTGTTTATTATTAAAGGTGAAAAAAAAAATCCAAACCATCATGGCCCTGTGTGAAAAAGTGATTGCCCCCTAAACCTAATAACTGGTTGGGCCACCCTTAGCAGCAACAACTGCAACCAAGCGTTTGCGATAACGTGCAATGAGGCTTTTACAGCGTCCTGGAGGAATTTTGGCCCACTCATCTTTGCAGAATTGTCCTAATTCAGTTACATTAGAGGGTTTTCGAGCATGAACGGCCTTTTTAAGGTCATACCACAACATCTCAATAGGATTCAGGTCAGGACTTTGGCTAGGCCACTCCAAAGTCTTCATTTTGTTTTTCTTCAGCCATTCGGTGGTGGACTTGCTGGTGTGTTTAGGATCATTGTCCTGCTGCAGAACCCAAGTTCGTTTCAGCTTGAGTACACGAACAGATGGTCGGACATTCTCCTTCAGGATCTCTTGGTAGACAGCAGAATTCATAGTTCCTTTTATCACGGCAAGTCTTCCAGGTCCTGAAGCAGCAAAACAGCCCCAGACCATCACACTACCACCACCATATTTTACTGTTGGTATAATGTTCTTTTTCTGAAATGCAGTGTTCCTTCTACGCCAGATATACTTGGACACACACCTTCCAAAGAGTTCCACTTTTGTCTCATCGGTCCACAGAATGTTGTCCCAAAAGTCTTGGGGATCATCAAGATGTGTTGTGGAGAAATTGAGACGAGCTTTGATGTTCTTTTTGCTCAGCAGTGGTTTTCTCCTTGGAACTCTGCCATGCAGGCCATTTTTGCCCAGTCTTTTCCTGATGGTGGAGGCATGAACGCTGACCTTAACTGAGGCAAGTGAGGCCTGCAGTTCCTTGGACGTTGTTGTGGGGTCTTTTGTGACCTCTTGGATGAGTCGTCGCTGCGCTCTTGGGGTAATTTTGGGCGGCCGGCCACTCCTGGGAAGGTTCACCACTGTTCCATGTCTTCGCCATTTGTGGATAATGGCTCTCACTGTGGTTCGCTGGATTCCCAAAGCTTTGGAAATGGCTTTATAACCCTTTCCAGACTGATAGATCTCAATTACTTTCTTTCTCAATTGTTCCTGAATTTCTTTGGGTCTCGGCATGATGTGTAGCTTTTAAGGATCTTCTGGTGGACCTTACTGTGTCAAGCAGCTCCTATTTAAGTGATGCCTTGATTGTGAACAGGTGTGTCAATAACCAGGCCTGGGTGTGGCTAGAGAAATTGAACTCAGGTGTGGACAACCACAGTTATAGTATGTTTTAACAAGGGGGGCAATCACTTTTTCACACAGGGCCATGATGGTTTGGATTTTTTTTCACCTTTAATAATAAACACCTTCATTTACAAATTGCATTTTGTGTTTACTTGTGTTGTCCTTGACTATTGTTTAAATTGGTTTGATGTTCCGAAACACTTAAGTGTGACAAACATGCAAAGGAACAGGAAATGAGGAAGGGGGCAAACACTTTTTCACACCACTGTATGTATGTATGTATGTATGTATGTATGTATGTATGTATGTATGTATGTATGTATGTATGTATATATATATATATATATATATATATATATCTATATAACTTGTGTTCTTTTCAAATGGACTAAATTTTTACAGATATACAATGATATGCATATGTATCACCATTTTATGCAAGTGATTAATCAATAATTATGCTAAGCGTATTTGATAGTATGGGGTTAGTAGAATTCCCAAATACTAAAGATATAGATATTTTCACTAAGGTACAATATACAGTATAAAATAAAATATATTACTTTACAGAGCAGCCCCAAAACACATGTGAGACCCCTGGTGGTTGAAAGTGAGATTACATTAAAAACATTTAGGCTACTAGGAAAGGTGATTAAGTCTGCCTGCCAATAGGAAAGAGACACATACCTTTTGGGCTGAACATATTACAAGTTTTATAATCTTATTGTGTGAGAGGGTATTTAAGAAGCAAGAGAGATAGTCAAAAGGGAAGGACAGCTCAGGGGAACCTGAGAGGAGGCTCACCCTCACCCTGGGGGAAGGAACAATGGGAGAAACATCTTCCCAGATAGACTGACAGCCATGCCTGGAAATATACTTTAACCTCCAAGGAGATTCCTGAACCCGGTAGACATCTTAAATCCAGACTAATAGCCATTTTGGAATGGGTAAATAGAACATGTTGATTTTGTCTGATATGTTCTCTTAATTATTGATGTATTGAATATTCTAGTATTGATAATCATTCTCCAGAATCAATAACCGCCTTTTAGATTTTTCTCTAATATTCAATTTTTTCATTATATATTATTTTTGCATAGTTACCAAATTTTATTGACAAACAAATGTCTAAATTATTTTTACATTGTTCAACGTTACTTACCTACAGCATAGTAACGGCTGGGTGTGTGTAAAATACAGACATTCTGTTAAATTGTCAAGTATAAGGTTATTGATTCTACTGAAGAAGTTATCATGGTGATATTGTGTCCAAGGTACTACGCCCATTTTGAGGGTATTTCCATCAATTGTCAAATGTTCAAATAATGCAATCTGTATTTTAATTTCATGTAAATATTTGTTTTCTGTCAACCAATAAATGTGACTATTAAGTATGATCACTCGTCTCCGTGAACAAGTTTCGCATATATAGACTGTGTCATATAGATTGATCTTGTATCTTAAAAATATCTTCGTTAAAAATTACTTAATAAAAATGTGCGGGAAACTTTCCTTAAAAAAGCACAACATATTAAATGGAGGCACTGCGTGAGATAACGTCGATATTTTGTACAGGATCAGTCATAGTTACGGTGGTGACAGAAATAATATTTTGCATGAAATTATTAATTATTAATTTTTAAAAAATATATATTTTTGCCAAGAAAAATGTCTGGTCAATGTGAATTTTATGTTGATAGGGATTATCAAGAGTCAGTCCTTAGTGGTAAAAAAACACCAAAAAACACATAGATGTGAACCAGGCCTGAGACGTTTAGTAACATAATCAGGGTTAAAAAAACTAAAATTAGCCCTTTATAGTACAAAAAAAAAAAAAAAAAAAAAAAAAAAAAGCAGATCACTACTGTAAGGGATTAACGGTTTTACTGTAGAACTGTGAAAGTAATATTTACAGTAGTAATTATTTGCTCTTTTTGTACTATAAAGCCCCATACACACGCTCGGATTATCCGAGGACCAGGTCCGTCGGATCATGTCCGTCATACTTTGTCCGATGTTGGTTTTGCGTACACACGATCGGACAAAGTTGTCGGAAAATCCGATCATTCTGAACGTGGTGACGTTTTTTGCCTACGACGGGACTACGTAGAGGCTAGTAGCCAATAGCTTTGGTCTTGTAATGTGATCTGAGCATGCGTAGCACTTTGTCCGTCGGACAACCGTACACACGATCGGATTTGGTGTGATCGGACCGTGTTGTCGGAAAATCTATCCAGCAGGAGATAGGACTTTGTCCGTCGGACAATCCGACGTACACTGTCCGATGGTGCATACACACGGTCTGATTTTTCAACAACATTGTCCGATCGGACAGAATCCATGCAAAAATCCGACCGTGTGTATGGGGCTTAAGGGCTCATTTTAGCTTTTTTAACCCCATTATGTTACTGGCCGATTAATCGATTATGAAAATAGTAATTGATTAATTTCATAATCGATTAGTTGTTTCAGCCCTATACAGATGTACTGATAAGATAACAGAGGAGAGTTCAGGAGCAGTTGAAAAAAATGCCCAACTACTCCTAAACATCCGTTTAACAGCAGCAGTGTACAGGAGGCCTAAAATGGCAATAAAAAGGTTAATTTCCCACATTTGTGGCTGTTTAAATCGCAATTAGTGTCTGTGTATAAATAGTCAATGCGTTTGTTAGCTGTCACATGGATGCATTAAGCAGGCTAGATACCAAGCCATGGGGAGCAGAAAAGAACAGTCAAAAGACCTGCGTAACAAGGTAATGAAACTTTACGAAGATGGAAAAAGGATATTAAAAGATATCCAAAGCCTTGAATATGCCAGTCAGTACTGTTCAATCATTTTATTAAGAAGTGAAAAATTTGGGGGATCTCTTGATACCAAGCCCCATTTTTTGGGGGGGACCCCTTCGCCATTTTTTTTTTAAATTTGGCGCGGAGTTCCCCTTAATATCCATACCAGACCTTAAAGCGGGATTCCACCCTAAAGTGGAACTCCCGCTTTTCGGAACCCTCCCCCCTCCGGTGTCACATTTGGCACCTTTCAGGGGGGAGGGGAGTGCAGATACCTGTCTAAGACAGGTATCTGCACCCACTTCCGGGCATAAACTCCCACTGGAGTTAACGCAGCTTCCTGTCCCGGAGCGCTGTCTGCCGGGACACACACATGTCCCGGCAGACAGCGCTGAAGATTCTCATTGCGCCGCGCGACACGCGCATGCGCAGTAGGGAAACGGGAAGTGAAGCCGCAGGCTTTACTTCCTGATTCCCTCACCGAGAATGGTGCCGGCAGCAGCAGAGAGCCGAGCGATCGATCGGCCTCTGCTGCCGACATCGCTGGAACTGGGAGACAGGTAAGTGTCCATTTTTTAAAAGTCAGCAGCTGCAGTATTTGTAGCTGCTGGCTTTTAAAAAAAAAAAAAAACTCACGTACAGTCCCGCTTTAAGGGCCTGGTATGGATTTTGGGGGGACCACCCACGCATTTTTTTAATTTTTGGTTCGGGGTTCCCTTTAATATTCATACCAGACGCAGAGGGCCTGGTAATGGACTGGGGAACCCATGCTGTTTTTTCTATATTGCTGAGACCTGACAATTCATTACAGCCGCCATCAGTTTTAAATGACTTTTTTTCCCTTTAGAAATGTCATTTTGCTGTGGTATTGTTCTAAACACGGAAAAACTGTGCCACTTTACAGGCATACTATAGACACCCCCCAGGCACAATTTTTAAAGGAATATTTCATTTTTATTGTTTCACTTTAATCATTATTAAAATCTCTGCTACCGAAAAAACTGCCATTTTTTTTTTTAAACTTTTTTGCATTGATACATGTCCCCTTGGGGCAGGACCCGGGTCCCCAAACACTTTTTATGACAATAACATGCATATAAGCCTTTAAAATTAGCACTTTTGGTTCATGTTAGTGTCCCATAGACTTTAATGAGGTTCTGTGGCTTTTCAAATTTGCCACGAACACCGCATAATGTTCGCTGTTTGGCGAACACCCGATGTTTGAGTCAAACTTATGTTCTACTTGAACATCTGGCTCATCCCTAGTAGATATCAGTGGGGAATACTGGAAATCTGTTACATGAAGAACTCATTTCCACTCATCCTGTATAATAGACACTTCTTCCCCCATAGAGTACAATGCAGTGTAGAGAAGTGTGATGCAGTATATGGACTCTTACCCAGAACACGGATCTCTGTAGAAGACATTAGATATCCTGTAGCACAGTGACACCAGACCTTATACACACAGGAGTCATCCTTCCTGGCATGTGTCAGCTTCCAGCAGCCGCTGCCTGTGTGCAGTCGGAGTCTGGGGTCATGAGATTTAGTGGCGTTGATAAAACAAAGATTTTCCAGCAATGTCCTCTCCATCCCTCCACACACTCTATACAACTCCACAGTATCTTCATCCTCAGGACACTTCATATGACAGTCGGTGATGTCTGATCCGCTCTGTACATACACCGTTCCTGATGACACCGATATGATCATCATACACAGGAGACCTGGGAGGAGAACACAGATCAGAAATGTGAGCAGAACTTTCATAGTGTCCCTAAACTCCAACTGCAATCTTTGGTATAATGAATATGAACAGAGTCCAGCAGAGAAGAGGGACATAAACACAACAATCGTCCCAAAGCCTCATCAGCTCTAGTTCTTTGTGTGTCCATTTCTATTGATGACATTGTCATGGCCAACTGAGGACTACTGATCACCGATAGGTGATGTATAGACTTAGGGTGGCCATACATGGATCAAAATAGGAACAGACTGAATTTTGATGTATGGAGAATGGAGTGTCCCATCAGGACCATCTGAAAAACTGACAGCGGCTGCTCATTACCTGGAAGCCGCCCCACCATCTACCTCAACTGGCTGGGGTGAAGAGGTATTTGGGCTACTCCATGAGGTGAACCCGATACAAGCTGCTGCCGATCACAATCGCAGGCATCACCGACAAGCCATATGGGTGAATGGGCGACCTGCCCAAGGACTCAGGGACAGCGGAGCTACTATTACTTTGGTGCAACCCAGGATGGTTACAATAACTGGAAAAATCGGGAGGTCAATAGCTGTGCGAGTAGCTGGAGGCAAAGTTTTACGCATTCCCTACTAGAGCTGCACAATTAATCATTAAAAAAAAATCGTGATCTCGATTCACCCCCCCCTGACGATCTCTCCTGCAGAAGTTGACGATTCTTTCATATAAAAAAAGTAGAGAAACTATCTGCTCAAACATCTGGGCAGTCTGCCAAGTTTTTTTTTAACTTGCAACATTGTAACAAAGCTTCCTTCTTAGATCAAAGGGATAGAACTTCTGTGTAAATAAATAATCTGGGAAGTCTGACAAGTTTTCAACAACAATGCAGGAAGTTTAACCACTTAAAGTCTAACTTCTCTCTTAAGTTAAAATCAATATTTTTTGCTAGAAAATTACTTGGAACCCCCAAACACACATATATATATTATATATATATATATATATATATATACATATATACACACACACACACACAACACACCACACACACACACACACACATATATATATATATATTATTTTAGCAGAGACCCTAAGGAATAAAATGGCAATTGGTGCAATATTTTATGTCACACTGTTTTTTCCCAGTGGTCTTTCAAATGCAATTTTTTGGGGAAAAATACACTTCAATGAATTAAAAAAAACAAAAAAAAAAAAACAGTAAAGTTAGCCCAATTTTTTTTTTTTTATGTGAAAGATGATGTTACGCCACGAGAATCGTGAGAGAATCGTGATCTATCTTCTAAGCAAAAAAAAAAAAAAAATTGTGATTCTCATTTTAGCCAGAATCGTGCAGCTCTAATCCCTACCGCCCAAGTGCATATGGATTGGGGCTCGGGATACAGAGACGTGGTTGGAGTTATTAGAGATATACACACAGATGTTCTACTTGGAAATGATTTGGGACATCTTTCTTCGTCTTTCCATGTGGATTTATCCTCAGAAGCCTTCCCTGTAACCACCCAGCAGAAAGCAAGGCGAGCGGACAAGGCTCTCGGTGATGGGACCCAGGTGATGCCTAACTTCCTTGACCAGACTGTACCACCCTTTACATGAGCTACCCCGACTGACTTTACCCGGGAACTACTATCTGACCCGACGTTAGCTAGTTCCTGGGAGAGGGCAGGGATGGACCCCGGGGGATTAAAAAGGGGAACGGATAGAGTGGGATTGGGAATTACTTTATTGGGTGGCCGAAGGGAAGGGATCTCATCCAGTGCCCAAGCGACAGCTGGTCGTGGCGCAGAAATATTGGCACAACCTGCTTAGCATCGGACATGACATTCCCCTAGCTCAGGGATTGCAATTAGCGGACCTCCAGCTGTTGCAGAACTACAAGTCCCATGAGGCATAGCAAGACTCTTGACAGCCACAAGCATGACACCCAGAGACAGAGGCATGATGGGACTTGTAGTTTTGCAACCGCTGGAGGTCCGCCAATTGCAAATCCCTGCCCTAACTGGTCACTTTGGAGTGACCAAAACTGTTTGACTCAGCTATTCTTCTGGCCAGGGGTAACTGGGGGTATTAGACAGTATTGCTGTACCTGTAATACTTGTCAGTGTATCATAGCTGAGCCCTTTAGATGGATAGCTGTAGACCAGGTAGGACCATTACTCCGACCCAGTCCTTCTGGGAAGAGATATATCTTGACGGTGGTGTATTATGCTACTCGTAACCCGTAGGCAGTTCCTCTGACAAACATCCATGCAGAGACAGTAGTGGAGGCCCTGATCCGAATCTTTACCAGGGTGGGTTTCCCTCAGGAGACCTCAGACCAAGGGACTCCGTTTACTGTGGACCTAACCCAGCAGCTGTGCAATGAAGCCTATACACAGCTCTCCCTACCACCCCCAGACTAATGTACTATGTGAGCGGTTCAATGGAACGCTAAAGCAATTGCTGCGAACGTTCGCAACTTCTCACCGGGATTGGGAGAAATTTCTGCCGCACCTCCTGTTCGCTTACAGGGAAGTGCCTGACTTTGTCACAGTCCTGTTATAGTATAGTATAGTAATTTATATATATATATATATATATATATATATATATATATATATATATATATATATATATATATATATATATATATATATATATATATATATATATATATATATATATATATATATATATATATATATATATTCTCCAGATCCCCATGATGAACTTATTTGAGCTTTTGCCACTCTGCTTGACTAGTTGTTTGTATGGTTATTTTCCATTAAATATTACTTTCTATACCTACTTTGTGTATTTTTGCCCTCTTTTAAGCATACTGTCCTACGTGACCATGGCACACCTCAGGTCGCTGTAGTTAGGGCGAAGCGAATCCTCAGTATCCAGACTCTGACTTCAAGTGTGTCTTGCCTACAGTCAAGCATGGTGGTGGGAGTGTCATGGTCTGGGGCTGCATGAGTGCTGCTGGCACTGGGGAGCTACAGATCATTGAGGGAACCATGAATGCCAACATGTACTGTGACATACTGAAGCAGAGCATGATCCCCTCCCTTCAGAGACTGGGCCGCAGGGCAGTATTCCAACATGATAACGACCCCAAACATACCTCCAAGACCACCACTGCCTTGGTAAAGAAGCTGAGGGTAAAAGTGATGGACTGGCCAAGCATTTCTCCAGACCTAAACCCTATTGACCATCTGTGGGACATCCTCAAACGGAAGGTGGATGAGCACAAGGTCTCTAACATCCACCAGCTCCGTGATGTCGTCATGGAGGAGGGGAAGAAGAGGACTCCAGTGGTAACCTGTGAAGTTCTGGTGACCTCCATACCCAAGAGGGTTAAGGCAGAGCTGGAAAATAATGGTGGCCACACAATATTGACACTTTGGGCCCAATTTGGACATTTTCACTTAGGGGTGTACTGACTTTTGTTGTGTGTTGAGTTATTTTGAGGGGACAGCAAATTGACCCTGTTATACAAGCTGTACACTCACTACTTTACATTAAAATTCCGCTGCAGCGTTCTCATTAGCAGGGATGAGCTCTGAACATGGTCGAGCTATTGCATCAGAAAGCGGTTACAGCTCCTCCGCCAATCACAAGCAGCTGAGGCACGGCAGACACGCCCTCTCACATACAGTATCTACTTCTGATTGGCGGGGAGCTGTGATTGGAGCCAATGATTTGCAACGGCACCTCCCACATGTGTACAAAAGTTCTCATGACACCTTAATGTCCCCGCATTGATTAATGATATAGAAGCTGTGCCTGTACTAGGACCAGGGCCGCTGTTAGAAATCATGGGGCCCCATACAGCCTACCTGACGGGGGCCCCCTTGGCCCTGCCCACAACCCACCCCTGACGCCGCCCCTGACCCCACCCTGTCACGAAATCTGTGGGAATGGTGAACCTTCATTAACCATTATTATTAATCTTTTACACTATGATAAAGCAGCAGAGATGTCTTATTTTAGAAACTATTATCTGGGATGAGCTCAGGCGTGTTCGGACCGCAGTCTGAACCCAGCTTAGCTTTACCACCAGGAAGATTTACAGAACCCCACCAATCATAACTGGATCTAAATGGGAGAGATGTCAGTGTTTTGACATCCGCGCCTGTTCAGTTTGTGTCCCCATACAATACAGACTTGTGTCCATTTACATCAGGCTGCCTCTGATCTGTCACATTTAGGTCTAAAAAATAGAAAAGGATGTTCTTTTCCATTTTTTTTTTACCTGATTGGACACGGAGGTGGCGCATCAAAATGCACACAAATCAATTCATATCTGGACTCCTGTAGACCTACATGGAGCTTTCAGTCCTCATGAAAAACTGACAGGCGGACCTGATTGCAAAGCTTGGATGAAAAATTCTCAAAGGGGGAGTGGTTTGGGAGGTGGTAAAAACGCAGCTTGACTGTGTGTTTTTACTGTCCCTTCCCACAACACACGTGTGAAGTAGCATCTCATTGTGTGCAGGGCCGAGCCTAGGGTTACAGACTCCTGGGTGCAGAAATATTTCTGGCGCCCCCACGTGGGCGTGGTCATCTTGCCAACTCCTCCCCTTTACAAATGTTTCTCAACGACTCAAACACAGAGATGTTCCCCTAAGAAGTCGTTGTTAAACTGGGATCCTCCCATGATCTTTTACCAGTAAAGAAAATACAGGAAGCGTGTACACTAATGAGACCTGGAGGGGAGTCTCTCTGATGCACACAGAGGGGGCTTCTGTTAGAGAGTCTATTAGAAAGAGCCCCCAGACATAGTACAGGAGATGATCAGAGACTGCAATCATAGTACAGGAGATGGTCAGAGACTGCAATCATAGTACAGGAGATGGTCAGAGACCGCAGACATGATACAGGAGATGGTCAGAGACTGCAATCATAGTACAGGAGATGGTCAGAGACCGCAGACATGATACAGGAGATGGTCAGAGACTGCAATCATAGTACAGGAGACGGTCAGGCTGCACATATAATACAGAAGATGGTCAGAGACTGCATTTCCTATGGATGTTAGTAGATAATGGTCGATCGGCCCTCTCACCTGACCCAGCGATACATCAACAACGGTTCCTCTGATCAGGAGTCTGCTTACTCTGAATTGCCCATGGCGACTCCGCTGGGTAGAGCCCATATCTGTATTCTGGCAATGACTCCATTCCTTCCTCCACCAGGGATGGCGCCAGGCTGTGCGGCTTTCTCTCTCTGATGGTGTTCTCTCAGCACTGCCCTCTCCCTCTGGAGTTCTGGGTGTACTTCCCTGAAAGCTTCCCCGGGCTCCTGGCTTTCTCTCTCCCATTCAGCTGCGCATGCTGTGTGGGCTGCAGTCCTTGGGACCACATGTCCCACAATCCTCTTCTTTGCTCCTTTGTTTTTCTTCCCTGGCCGTTATGAAGGTGGGGGAAGAAACATAGTGCGCCGCTCATTAGTACAGCAGCGCACGAGGAGGAGAGGGAGAGGGGAAATAACAGCCCGTGGCTGCAGTGGCGTCACTAGGGTTGGTGTCACCCGGTGCAGTAAAACATGGTATCACCCCCCCTCCAGACCCCACTCCATTAAATATAGACCCCCCTCCGTCAGTGCAGACCGCCCACTAAGTATAAACACCTCCCTCAGTACAGACCCCCCCCCCCCCAGTATAGACCCCCAGGACAAAACACCCCCCTTTATCAGTATAGACCCCCCCCCTCAGGACAAACCATCCCCCCTCCATTAGTACAGAACAACCCCCCTCAATTAGTAAAAACCCCCCAGAACAAACCAACCCCCTCCATTAGTACAGACCCCCCAGGACAAACCACCCCCCTTCATTAGTTTAGACCCCCCAGGACAAACCACCCCCCACATTAGTATAGACCCCTCAGGACAAACCACTCCCCCCTCTATTAGTACAGACCCCCCAGGACAAACCACCCCCCCACATTAGTACAGACCCCCCAGGACAAACCACCCCCCCACATTAGTATAGACCCCCCCAGGACAAACCACCCCCACATCAGGGCCGGTGCTACCACTAGGCAGATTAGGCAGCCGCCTAGGGCGCACTGCCACCTAGGGCGCAACTGCGGCTGCTGTGTACACAGCTCTCTGGTGAGGAGAGGACACAGCCTTGTGTGTAGAGCCGGTGTTCTGCCGAGATGGTTCCTCTTGGCGGATTAGTGCAGATCTGTACTGCGCATGCGCAGTGAAATTTCCGAAAATTGCCGAACCTAAAACACATGTGAGGGAAGTGTACACCGCGCACGCGCAGGTGGTGTACGAGACGATGCCGGGGGAGTCTAACTAAGGGGCGGGTCTATTATTAGTCTAAGCAAGGGGCAAAGGCAAAATAAAAATAAATCGTTTAGCTGTGGATATCGAGGAGAGTAATAGAAAACCTGTGTTTTTAGAGCGCTATCTGTGGGGTTTTTCCCTTTCAATTAGGAGTGCATTTTTGTAAAACTTTTTTTTTTTTTTTTTTTAAACAAACAAAATCAGCTGTGCGGTGTACACTTCACTGGCATGTGTTTAGGTTCGGCACTTTCCGGAAGATGCCTAGTCGTTCGTATTGCGCCTGCGCAGTACAGAGAGGAACCAATCCGCCAGGGGAACCAACTCGGCAAGACACCGGGTGTCAGTCTGAGAGGACTGACAAATACAAGGAGGGGGGAGGAGTGCGGATACAGGGCGGCTCGGCTCAGTCACTGGGGAAAGGAGAAGATTTTTGATAGAGCCGCTCCGCACTGTATGGCAGAGATCTGCGCTCCCCTCCTACCAGCAATACACAGAGCAGCCTGGCCTGGAAGTGTCTTCAGCAGCTCCCGACGCTGGTCCTGGGCACTGACACACACACGCTGATAAAGTCCTATCAGGGGAGCCGCACATCCCGTGTATAGGGAGACATCAGAGGAGGGAAATACAGCGACTGATACTTGTAAATTCCGCCCTATTCACAACACTGACTGCTCTGCATACTGCATCAGAAAGCGGTCACAGCTCCTCCGCCAATCACAAGCGGCTGAGGCACGGCAGACATGCCCTCTCACATACAGTATCTACTTCTGATTGGTGGGGAGCTGTGATGGGAGCCAATGATTTGTAACGGCACCTCCCACATGTGTACAAAAGTTCTCATGACACCTTAATGTCCCCGCAATGATTAATGATATAGAAGCTGTGCCTGTACTAGGACCAGGGCCGCTGTTAGAAATCATGGGGCCCCATACAGCCTACCTGACGGGGGCCACCTTGGCCACGCCCACCCGACGCCGCCCCTGACCCCACGCTGTCACGAAATCTGTGGGAATGGTGTCAGGAGCTGAAACATGTCACATGTTCTAAAAGGTGAACCTTCATTAACCATTATTATTAATCTTTTACACTATGATAAAGCAGCAGAGATGTCTTATTTTAGAAACTATTATCTGGGATGAGCTCAGGCGTGTTCGGACCGCAGTCTGAACCCAGCTTAGCTTCCATTTTTTACCTGATTGGACACGGAGGTAGACGTATCTAAATGCACACAAATCAATTAATATCTGGACTCCTGTAGACCTACATGGAGCTTTCAATTAGGTCCTCATGAAAAACTGACAGGCGGACCTGATTGCAAAGCTTGGATGAAAAATTCTCAAAGGGGGAGTGGTAAAAACGCAGCTTGGCTGTGTGTTTTTACTGTCCCTTCCCCCCAACACACATGTGAAGTAGCATCTCATTGTGTGCTCATGGTCATCATCATTATGGTCAGAGCTCAGCAGGTGATGGATGGCTCAGTCAGTGTAACATGCTGTGTGGTGCTGACTTTGTTACGGCTGTGTTATAGACTGTAACACTCAGTACAGCCATATATTAATGTGGTGTTTCCCCCACAAAAAAAAAAATGATTAAAACTCATAAAAAATAAAAAAATTTAACTCACCTCCAAATGCCTGTTGCTAGGGGGTCCCTCGTAGTCTGCCTCCTTCAGTGCCCGGGCTAAGTGACATCACTTCCCCTCGGCGCAGGAAGGGCTCAGCTCTGCCCCTCCCTCCTGTCAGTCATCTGGGACACGTGACAGGTCCCAGATGACTGCGCGGCCAATCACGGTGCGCGGCGCTGCTCGCGCATGCACAGTGGGTCCCACAGTTAGAATGCCGGTGCCACTAAGGGGAGCGGGGAACGAGCGGGGCTTCGATCCCCCGCATCGCTGGACCCCGGGACAGGTAAGTGTCCGATTATTAAAAGTCAGCAGCTGCAGTATTTGTAGCTGCTGACTTAAAAAAATTTTTGTTTTCAGGGCAACTCCTCTTTAAGAAAGTCAGCACCCAACAGCACGTTACACGGACACACCACCTGCTGTGCTCCGATCATCATAGTGATAATGACCATGAGCACACAATGGGGAGTCTGGGGACTGAGCCTGTGTGATGTGGGATTGCTTGCCTGTGGACCGACGTCGGGGGATTACTCTCTCTGCACTACTGTCTCAGCCTCCTCAGTGATCAGTCTCTCTCCCTCAGGCTGCAGCACGGTGTTCTGTTGAGAAGTGCCCGCCATCTAGAAGTGCCCGGGATGAATGGCGCATGCGCAGTACGGAACAGCACAACAGCTGATTTTACGATCAGCTGTTGAGACGGCGCCTGCGCACAACAGAAGAAATTTTTCTGTCAGATTGTGCCTCGCGCTCCCGTGACGAGTTCATGTCGGTGAGGGGCGGATTTGTACACGATGGGGGCGGGTTTATAAATGATGCGCAGTTGGGGGCGGAATTAGATGACCAATTCCTTCAAAACAAAACTTTTTATGCTATTTTTCCTGGGTGATTGCGGAGCGTGTTTAGCCAACTAAAGGGCCAGTTTGCAGGGCGTATTTTTTTCCCGAAAAGTTTTGTTTTGCAGCACTGGGCATCTTTAAAAACTCCGCCCCCCCAACTGCCCATCATTTATAAATCCGCCCCTCTGTGATCCTATATATTCTGTGATCGGAGGAAGCTGCTTCACCTCTGCTATGCCTGGAATCCACCTCTGCTCCAATAAACTATTTGTGAAAAATTACTACACCATATAGTCCTCCATTTCCTCCCCTTTACTACTATGAGTGACGATTGCTGAGTAGAGTTGAGCGGACACCTGGATGTTCGGGTTCGGCAGGTTCGGGTTTGGGACCGAACTTGACCCGAACTTGAACCAGAACACCGAACCCCATTGAAGTCAATGGGGACCCGAGCGGCTATAATAAAGTGTCGGCTCCCGTCCCCCTTAATACAGAGAACAGTCATTGAAGTCATTTATTTTTAAAAAGTTAGTAATAAGTGTTTGGGGACCCGGGTCCTGCCCCAGGGGACATGTATCAATGCAAAAAAAAACTTTTAAAAACGTCTGTTTTTTTCGGGAGCAGTGATTTTAATAATGATTAAATTGAAACAATAAATGTGTAATATTCCTTTAAATTTCGTACCTGGGGGTGTCTATAGTGTGCATGTGAAGGGGCGCATGTTTCCCGTGTTTAGAACTGTCTCTGCAAAAAGTGTCATTTTTGCAGAAAGGAAAGCTATTTAAAATCACTCGCGGCTAATGAATTGTCGGCTCCCGTAATACAGAGAACTGTCATTCATTGAAAGTCATTCATAAAAAAAAAAAAGACATTATATCTCTGTATACAGATCACATCTATTCCTATATACTGATCTCCATGTATACACCGCTGGGATCAGATATATCTCTGTATACAGATCACATCTATTCTATATACTGATCTCCATGTATACACCGCTGGGATCAGATATTATATCTCTGTATACAGATCACATCTATTCTATATACTGATCTCCATGTATACACCGCTGGGATCACATATTATATCTCTGTATACAGATCACATCTATTCTATATACTGATCTCCATGTATACACCGCTGGGATCACATATTATATCTCTGTATACAGATCACATCTATTCTATATACTGATCTCCATGTATACACCACTGGGATCAGACATTATATCTCTGTATACAGATCACATCTATTCTATATACTGATCTCCATGTATACACCGATATAGTGTCAATTGTTCGGGTTCGGGTCCGGGACCCGAACACCCTAAAGTCCGGTACGGACCCGAACTTTACAGTTCGGGTTCGCTCAACCCTATTGCTGAGTGTTCCCTGCTAATGAAGTGGTATCCAGCCCCCATTTGACAGAGAAGGAAGAGCTACTGACCAGACCTCTATCCCCCCCCTGGAGTGGCCGTACACCTCCCTGGTTTCTGTTCAATGCTGCTTACCTTGCAGCAGTAAGGTAATCATTTAGGGCACCCACAGGTGTCTTCTACACACCGAAGAACCACAGCACAGAGCACCAAGCAGTCACAGTGTTATCATATGTAAAATCCACCAGCACCAACAATTTCTTCACGCTGCATCTGCCCCTTCAAGAGTCGCAGAATTACTACATAGCAGCATCACCGCATTGTATCGCAGCATCACTGCTCTATCTATTTGCCTTCCTTATAGCCATTTCACGCCTATGCATTTTATGAACTTGAATGCGATTCTGAACTTTTATGCGACTATGGATTTTTTTGCGATTTTTGAAATTTTATGCGATTTTGTATGTTTTATGCATTTATTTGTTTTAACATTTTATTTTTTATGCACTCTGAATCAATATAGATACTTTTATTCCATTTTCTTTCACCTGTTCACTTGAACACTGCTTAGTGTTTATGCAATTTCTTAGCAATTTTGCACCATTTATTGCGATTTTATAACACTTTTGCACGCTTTATCACATTCCACTTTATTTAAACTCATTTTATCTGATTTTAGCATTTGTATGCACATCAGTCACATTTGTTTTCATGTCTATATATTTTATATACTTTATATGTATTTATTTTGGTAGAACCTTCCATTATTTTATAATGTTCACCATTGCTACTTCAGCTTAACCATTTAGTACACCTTTTGGGAGCGCAACACCACACATTGATTTATTCCATTTACTTTCCGGGTACAGTTTGACCCATCGGTGTTGCCGCAGACCTTCCCCCCTCCCCCTCAACCTAGCCACCATCCTCATATTAGCGCGGAAATACCAATATCTGTACACCTCAGCTCCAGCCCTTCACCCCACAATCTGCTGGAGCCTCCATCACACATCTGTATGTGTGACACGAGGGCTCCCAGCACTGCGTCCTCCTGTACAGGTCAGTGTTCTCTCTCTCTAACTGCATATCTATCTTCTCTCTCTCTCTCTAACTGCATATCTATATCTATCTTTTCTCTCTCTCTCTCCCCCTATCTATCTATCACTTCCCCCTCTCTCTTTCTCTATCTATCTATCACTTCCCCCTCTCTCTTTCTCTATCTATCTATCTATCTCCCCCTCTATCTTTCTCTATCTATCTCCCCCTCTCTCTCCTTCTCTTTATCTATCTATCTATCTATCTCTCTCCCCCCTCTCTCTTTCTCTATCTATCTCCCCCCCCTCTCTCCTCTTTAGCTATCTATACATCTCTCTCCCCCTCTCTCTTTCTATCTATCTCCCCCTCTCTCTCTCTTTATCTATCTCTCTCTCTCTCTCCCCTCTCTCTTTCCCTCTCTCTCTCTCTCTCTCCCCCCTCTCTCTTTCTATCTATCTATCTCCCCCTCTCTCTCTCTATCTCTCCATCTCTCTCCCCCTCTCTCTCTCTCTCTCTCTCTCTCTCCTCTCTCTCTCTCTCTCTCTCTCTCTCTCTCTCCCCCCCCTCTCTCTTTCCCCTCTATCTCTCTCTCTCTCTCTCTCTATCTCCCCCCTCTCTCTCTCTCTTTATCTATCTCTCTCTCCTTCCTCTCTCTTTCCCTCTCTCTCTCTCTCCCCCCTCTCTCTTTCTATCTATCTATCTCCCCCTCTCTCTCTCTATCTCTCCATCTCTCCTCTCTCTCTCTCTCTCCCTCTCTCTCTCTCTCTCTCTCCCCCCCTCCTTCCTCTATCTCTCTCTCCTCTCTCTCTCTTTCTTCTCTCTATCTCTCTCTCTCTCTCTCTCTCTCGATATATCTATCTATCTATCTATCTATACATCTCTCTCTCTCTCCCCCCTCTCTCTCTCTCTTTATCTATCTATCTCCCCCTCTCTATCTCCCCCCTCCCCCCCACTCTCTTTATCTATCTATCTCCCCTCTCTCTCTCTCTCTCTCCCTCCTTCTCTTTATCTATCACTCTCCCCCTCTCTCTCTCTTTCTCTATCTATCTCTCTCTCTCCCCCCTCTCTCTTTCTATCTATCTCTCTCCCCCTCTCGCTCTCTCTCTCTCTCTCTCTCTCTCTTTATTTCCACCCCTCTCTCTATCTATCTATCCCCCCTCTCTCTCTTTATCCATCTATCTCTCTTCCCCCCCCCCTCTCTCTTTCTCTATCACCCCCCCCCCCCCCCTCTCTCATTCTCTCTATTTATCTATCTATCTATCTCTCCATCTCTCTCTTTCTATCTATCTATCGTTCTCCCTCTCTCTTTCTCTTTATCTATCTATCTCTCTTTCTCTTTATCTATCTCTCCCCCCTCTCTCTATCTATCTCTCTCCCCCCTCTCTCTTTCTCTTTATCTATCGATCTATCACTCTCCCCTCTCTCTTTCTCTTAATCTATCTATCCCCCCTCTCTCTCTCTTTATCTATCTCTCTCCCCCCCCTCCCCCCCCCTCCTCTCTCTCTCTCTCTCTCTCTCTCTCCTCTATCTCTCCTCTCTCTCTCTCTCTCTCTCCCCCCCCTCTCTCTGTCTCTTAATCTATCTACCTATCTATCTACCCCTCTCTCTCTTTATCTATCTATCTATCACTCCCTCCCTCTCTCTTTCTATCTATCTCCCCCTCTCTCTCTCTCTTTATCTATCTATCTATCTATCTATCTATCTATCTATCTATCTATCTATCTATCTATCTATCTATCTCTCCATCTCTCCCCCCCCCCCTCTCTCTCTCTTTATCTATCACTCTCCCCCTCTCTCTGTCTCTTAATCTATCTATCTATCTATCTCCCCCCTCTCTCTTTATCTATCACTCCCCCCCTCTCTCGCTTTCTCTTTATCTATTTTTCTCTCTCCCCCCTCTCTCTTTCTATCTATCTATCTCCCCCTCTCTCTCTCTTTATCTATCTATCTATCTATCTCTATCCCCCTCTCTCTCTCTCTCTTTATCTATCACTCTCCCCCTCTCTCTCATTCTCTTTATCTATCTATCTATCTATCTATCTCTCCATCTCTCTCTCTCCCCCTCTCTCTTTCTATCTCTCTCCCCCCTCTCTCTCTTTCTCTATCTCCCCCCCCTCTCTCTCTTTCTATCTATCTCTCTCCCCCCCTCTCTCTTTCTCTTTATATATCTCTCTATCTCTCCCCCCCTCTCTCTCTCTCTCTCTCTCTCTCTCTCTCTCTCTCTTTATCTATCTCTCTCTCACTCTCCCCCCCTCTCATTATCTTTATTTATCTATCTCTCTCCCCCTCTCTCTTTCTATCTATCTCTCCCTGCATATCTATCTATCTAGCAACCACCTCCATCATGGGCGAGTGATGTTGGGGGGGGGGGGGGTTTGTGTGCGCCCCCCTAAAAAAATGGAGCACTAGCCACCACTGGGAGAACCCCTTTCTAGAGCCAGAAGTGAGCCTGCACAGCTTTGTACTGTGACCAAGGCTGAGTGAGCCTTGAGAGTCAGGTGGCTTGGCATTTATGTTTGTTATTTTTTTTAGAGAACCCCCTGTGTGGTCAACCACTGCATGTATGAAGTTTCATTTTTGTTACTTTCAATAAAAGTGGGCTACCACATCCTTAAACTGAAGTTCCTGTTGGCTGCGAACTCACTGAAAACACATCGACCGCTGAGCTAGACATTCCGCAATATCCCACTATATACTGATCTCCATGTATACACCGCTGGGGTCACATATATCTCTGTATACAGATCACATCTATTCTATATACTGATCTCCATGTATACACCGCTGGGATCACACATTATATCTCTGTATACAGATCACATCTATTGTATATACTGATCTCCATGTATACACCGCTGGGATCACATATTATATCTCTGTATACAGATCACATCTATTCTATATACTGATCTCCATGTATACACCGCTGGGGTCACATATATCTCTGTATACAGATCACATCTATTCTATATACTGATCTCCATGTATACACCGCTGGGATCAGATATTATATCTCTGTATACAGATCACATCTATTCTATATACTGATCTCCATGTATACACCGCTGGGATCACATATTATATCTCTGTATACAGATCACATCTATTCTATATACTGATCTCCATGTATACAGGGCTGGTGCAAGGATTTTTGACACCTTAGGCAAAACCCCATTTTGCCGCCCCCCCCCTTGGCTCCACCCCTTTGCCCTGTCCATGTATACCCTACCTTTTTATAGATTGCTAACATTTTGGGGGTGGAGTCAGTCACTGGCCCGGCGCATGATACGCATGCAGCGTATGTAGGAGCCTGGAGGTGGTGGGGGGCACTGGCGTGACGCCCCTGACTGATGTGCACTCTAGGCCGGTGCCTACCTTGTCTATAGGTAGCGCTGGCCCTGTACACGGAAAATGTACACAGATAATCAAGGCATTGATGATCACTGCAGGCCCATCAGTGCCACCTATCAGTGCCCATTAGAGCTATCAGTGCCGCCCATCAGTGCCCATGGGCACCGAGTGCCACCTATAAGTCTCCATCAGTGCCACTTATTAGTGCATCCTATCAGTGCCCATCAGTACAGCCTCATCAATGCCCATAGGTGGGGAACCCCTCATAATGGGCACAGCAGGAGTACAGACATGGGAACTCAGCACAGGGATGGCGGGAAACCCTCATAATGGGCACAGCGGGTGTACAGACCCGGGAACTCAGCACAGGGATGATGGGAACCCCTCATAATGGGCACAGGGGGTGTACAGACCCGGGAACTCAGCACAGGGATGGTGAGAACCCCTCATAATGGGCACAGCGGGGGTACAGACCCCTGGATAGGAGGGGGCAGCATTTACTTGAACGTATTGGCTGTATTTTCTTTTTGCAGTTGCTGACTGCTGGTGGAAGGGAGAGGAGGAGAAGACCTGTTTTAGATGATACAAGTGAAGGGAAATACAGGCCAGTTCTAGTAAATGCTGCACCCCCAGGCTGCACTATTATCAGCAGGAACCAGGAGAATACACAGGGACTAGTGGGCAGCAGCCTGACTTGTGGGCAGTGTTTTCTATGGGTGGTCACCAGCAGAAAAAATAAAAATAAAGAGCCCACACACACTGACCACCCTGTACAGCACTGATATCAGCATCAGCATGTGTACCAGGACCGGGCACTCACCGACATCCTCTGCTTCCCACCTGCCATGCTGTGACCTGTGTATTGTGCCCGGGGGAGAGGGGACATTCCGAGGAGCTGAGGGGGGGGGGGGTTATCAGGAGGAAGAGCTGAGTTGAACACTGGTGTGTCATGCGAAGGAACTGTTTACTGTCCTATAATGGGGGCGGCTGAGTGAGCACAGAGTGCAGTATGCAGAGCAGGCATTGGTGTGAATAGGGCGGCATTTACAGGTATCAGTCGCTGTATTTCCCTCCTCTGATGTCTCCCTATACACGGGATGTGCGGCTCCCCTGATAGGACTTTATCAGTGTGTGTGTCAGTGCCCAGGACCAGTGTCGGGAGCTGCTGAAGACACTTCCAGGCCAGGCTGCTCTGTGTATTGCTGGTAGGAGGGGAGCGCAGATCTCTGCCATACAGTGCGGAGCGGCTCTATCAAAAATCTTCTCCTTTCCCCAGTGACTGAGCCGAGCCGCCCTGTATCCGCACTCCTCCCCCCTCCTTGTATTTGTCAGTCCTCTCAGACTGACACAAGGCTGTGTCCTCTCCTCACCAGAGAGCTGTGTACACAGCAGCCGCAGTTGTGCCCTAGGAGGCTGCCTAATCCGCCTAGTGGTAACACCGGCCCTTATTCTATATACTGATCTCCATGTATACACCGCTGGGATCACATATTATATCTCTGTATACAGATCACATCTATTCTATATACTGATCTCCATGTATACACCGCTGGGATCACATATTATATCTCTGTATACAGATCACATCTATTCTATATACTGATCTCCATGTATACACCGCTGGGATCACATATTATATCTCTGTATACAGATCACATCTATTCTATATACTGATCTCCATGTATACACCGCTGGGATCACACATTATATCTCTGTATACAGATCACATCTATTCTATATACTGATCTCCATGTATACACCGCTGGGATCAGATATTATATCTCTGTATACAGATCACATCTATTCCTATATACTGATCTCCATGTATACACCGATGGGATCACATATTATATCTCTGTATACAGATCACATCTATTCCTATATACTGATCTCCATGTATACACCGATGGGATCAGATATTATATCTCTGTATACAGATCACATCTATTCTATATACTGATCTCCATATATACACCGCTGGGGTCACACATTATATCTCTGTATACAGATCACATCTATTCTATATACTGATCTCCATGTATACACCGCTGGGATCAGATATTATATCTCTGTATACAGATCACATCTATTCCTATATACTGATCTCCATGTATACACCGCTGGGATCACACATTATATCTCTGTATACAGATCACATCTATTCCTATATACTGATCTCCATGTATACACCGCTGGGATCACACATTATATCTCTGTATACAGATCACATCTATTCCTATATACTGATCTCCATGTATACACCGATGGGATCACATATTATATCTCTGTATACAGATCACATCTATTCCTATATACTGATCTCCATGTATACACCGATGGGATCAGATATTATATCTCTGTATACAGATCACATCTATTCTATATACTGATCTCCATGTATACACCGCTGGGATCAGATATTATATCTTTGTATACAGATCACATCTATTCTATATACTGATCTCCATGTATACACCGCTGGGATCACACATTATATCTCTGTATACAGATCACATCTATTCTATATACTGATCTCCATGTATACACTGCTGGGGTCAGATATTATATATCTCTGTATACAGATCACATCTATTCCATATACTGATCTCCATGTATACACCGCTGGGATCACATATTATATCTCTGTATACAGATCACATCTATTCTATATACTGATCTCCATGTATACACCGCTGGGATCACATATTATATCTCTGTATACAGATCACATCTATTCTATATACTGATCTCCATGTATACACCGCTGGGATCAGACATTATATCTCTGTATACAGATCACATCTATTCTATATACTGATCTCCATGTATACACCGCTGGGATCACACATTATATCTCTGTCAGAGGCGGCTCTAGGCTTTGTGAGGCCTTAGGCAAAACTAAGACATGAGGCCCCACTCACTCCCATAATGGGAAAAAATAATGAAAGCGATCGATAAAAATTAATTAGTAGGGTACAGTATAGGGGGAGGGTAGGTGGACAGTACACAGGTCAGGAAGGTACAGTACAGTAGGTAGGAGGATACAGTACAGGAGGGTAGGAGGACACAGTACAGTGGGTAGGAGGACACAGTACAGGAGGGTAGGAGGACACAGTACAGGAGGGTAGGAGGATACAGTACAGGAGGGTAGGAGGACACAGTACAGGGGGTAGGAGGACACAGTACAGGGGGTAGGAGGATACAGTACAGGGGGTAGGAGGACACAGTACAGGAGGGTAGGTGGACACAGTACAGGAGGGTAGGTGGACACAGTACAGGAGGGTAGGTGGACACAGTACAGGAGGGTAGGTGGACACAGTACAGGAGGGTAGGTGGACACAGTACAGGAGGGTAGGTGGACACAGTACAGGAGGGTAGGTGGACACAGTACAGGAGGGTAGGAGGACACAGTACAGGGGGTAGGAGGACACAGTACAGGGGGTAGGAGGATACAGTACAGGGGGTAGGAGGACACAGTACAGGGGGTAGGAGGACACAGTACAGGGGGTAGGAGGACACAGTACAGGGGGTAGGAGGACACAGTACAGGGGGTAGGAGGATACAGTACAGGGGGTATGAGGACACAGTACAGGGGGTAGGAGGACACAGTACAGGGGGTATGAGGATAGAGTACAGGGGGTAGGAGGACACAGTACAGGAGGGTAGGTGGACACAGTACAGGGGGTAGGAGGATACAGTACAGTAGGTAGGAGGACACAGTATAGGGGGTAGGAGGACACAGTACAGGGGCAGTAATGAATGTTACAGATATGGTCTCCTCAAGCAGAGCTGCGCAGGGAAGCTGCTCTCACAGATCCCACCTATTCTGGCTGTCACTTGGCTGAATCTACACTGGAATGACAACTCCCCTTCTACCTTCCCTGCTTACTGCTGCTGCCTGTGTGGGTGGGATGTGTACTGCACCAATCAGATGGGATGAATAGGAGAGGAGGGTCAGCAGGGATTGGTGCAGTACACACCCCACCCACACAAACAGCAGCATTAGTAAGATGATCTGCTTCGGGGTTCTTTCTTAGCCCCTGAAAAAATGTGAGTCAGGATGGAGCTGGAACCATGGGGGAGGGGAGTAGGAGGAGGGTTGAAAAGGGGGGGGGGGGGTAGGAGATGGGGAAAGGGTAGAGGAGAACTGGAGTGGTTAGGGGAGAAAGAAAGTAAGAAAGAAAGATGGAAGGAAGACAGACAGATAGACAAAGGGAGAGAGAACGATCGAGAGAAAGATAGATAGGGAGAAAGATATATAGATAGATAGAGAAGAAAGATATATAGATAGATAGAGAAAGATAGACAGATAGATAAAATAAAGATAGATAGAGGGAGAGATAGATAGATAGATAGAGGGAGAGATAGATAGATATATAGATAGATAGATAGATAGATAGATAGATAGATAGATAGATATAGATAGATAGATAGATAGCTAGATAGAAAAAAAAAGAAAGAAAGATAGATAAAGGGAGAGAGAAAGATAGACAGAGAGATAAAATAAAGATCGATAGAGGGAGAAAGGGATAGATAGATTGATAGATTGATAGATAGATAGATAAAATAAAGACAGATAGAGGGAGAAAGATAGATAGAAATATAGATAGAGATAGATAGATAGATAGATAGATAGATAGATAGATAGATAGATAGATAGAAAAAAAAGAAAGATAGATAGAGGGAGAGAGATAGATAGATTAAAAAAAAAGATAAATAGAGGGAAAGCGATAGATAGATAGATAGATAAAAAGAAAGCTAGATGGATAGAGGGAGAGAGAAAGAGAGAGATAGATAGATAGATAGGAGCAAAAAAGAAAAAAAGATAGATAGATAAAAGGGGGAGAGAAATATAGATAGAAAAAAAATAAAGTTAGAGGGAGAAAGATAGATAAAATAAAGATAGATAGATAGAAAAAAAGAAAGATAGATGGAGGGAGAGAGAGAGAGAGGAGGACACGCCTACATCAGTGTACTCACTGGATGGATGGATGGATGGATCGGACTCCATTTGCTGGGCTTTAGCCTGAATCCTTCCGCCCACATCCCCTTCTCTTGGCAGAAGATGTCTGTCGGGGAGAGTGGGTGGGGCAGACAGAGGAGGAGAGGACGGAGGAGGGGGAGGAGTAGAAGCAGCTCTCCTCTCTGACTGGCTGTGCGGGCAGCAGGGGGTGGGGAGAAGTGTCAGTGAGTTCTGATCGCTGGGCCTAAGGCGACCGCCTAACTTGCCTACTTAGAGAGCCGCCTCTGTTTAACCCTTTAGTGTTTAGTTGGTTTATCCTAAAGGAAATCTGCATGTTAAAAGGGACAGATATCCCTTCTGGGACATGTGTCTAATTTAGTAGCTATATAACTGGATGAGAGCCGTCTCATTTTTATAACACAAAAATACATTTTATCCTCCTTTATAGTAATATTGTTCTGGTCCTGAGATTTCTATGCCCCCTGGATCCTTGGATTTTTATTTTTAATTCCTACAACCGTGATCTCTAGAGTGGTATAGAAAATAATACAGACAAGATAGGAAAAAAAACAACAACAGTTTTTAATAGAACAATATCAAACTATTGGCTGATCTGAGAAATTGTGAGGCTTGTGGATTGGGCTCTGAGAAAGGGAAATACAAGAACAGGACCTGCCGACCTGTGAAGAATCATTCTTCTCATTCTAATCATTTAGGAAGGTTGAGTCGGAGCTCTGGGGCACTTTCTTGTCAGTAGATCCGGACTTCCCATCACTACCTCAGACCCCCCTCCCCCCCCACTTCTCCTTCCCCTTCCCCCTTCCCCCCCTTCCCCCCCTTCCCCCTACATACCGATCATCTCCTTCATCATGAAGACACAGCGAGACACCTGACTGGATGACAACGGGGGACACGACGAGGGGACACAGGTTGGTTGCATGTCAAGGGGGCGCAGTCTATTTGTCATGGGGGGGGCAGTATGGATGTCACACGGGGGCAGAGGCGGCTCTCTAATTAGGCAGATTAGGCGGTCGCCTTAGGCCCAGCGATCAGGGGGGCCTCGCAACCGCCTACTTTACCTTATAACAGAGTCGCCTCTTCTAGCGTAAGAGATCCCCGCCACCAGCACAGCGCCTAATACTCCCAGTGACACCGAGACAATCGGCCACAAGGGGGAGAGATCAGCGGTGATCAGAGCTCACTGACAGCTCCAGATAAAGAGCTCTGACACTTCTCCCCACCCCCTGCTGCCCGCACAGCCAGTCAGAGAGGAGAGCTGCTTCTACTCCTCCCCCTCCTCCGTCCTCTCCTCCTCTGTCTGCCCCGCCCACTCTCCCCGACAGACATCTGCTGCCTATGAGAAGGGGATGTGGGTGGGAAGATTCCATAGCCCAGCATATGGAGTCCGATCCATCCATCCATCCAGCCAGTGAGTACACTGATGTAGGCGTGTCCTCCTCTCTCTCTCTCTCCCTCCATCTATCTTTCTTTTTTTTCTATCTATCTATCTA
This sequence comes from Lithobates sylvaticus, assembly GCA_028564925.1. Taxonomy (NCBI): domain Eukaryota; kingdom Metazoa; phylum Chordata; class Amphibia; order Anura; family Ranidae; genus Lithobates; species Lithobates sylvaticus. Next base: position 14,053,088 of record CM053027.1, on the reverse strand, counting down.
TCTATCTATCTCTATCTATATTTCTATCTATCTATCTCTATCTCTATCTATATTTCTATCTATCTATCTCTCCCTCTATCTGTCTTTATTTTATCTATCTTTCTATCTATCTATCCCTTTCTCTCTCCCTCTATCGATCTTTATTTTATCTCTCTGTCTATCTTTCTCTCTCCCTTTATCTATCTTTCTTTCTTTTTTTCTATCTAGCTATCTATCTCTTTCTCTCTCCCTCTATCTATCTATCTTTCTTTCTATCTATCTATCTATCTATCTATCTATCTATCTATCTATCTATCTATCTCTTTCTCTCTCCCTCTATCTATCCATCTTTCTTTCTTTTTATCTATCTATCTATCTATCTATCTATCTATCTATCTATCTATCTATCTATCTATCTATCCATCCATCTTTCTTTCTATCTATCTATCTATCTATCTATCTATCTATCTATCTATCTATCTATCTCTTTCTCTCTCCCTCTATCTATCCATCTTTCTTTCTTTTTATCTATCTATCTCTTTCCCTCTATCTATCTTTTTTTTTTTTATCTATCTATTTTTCTCCCTCTATCTATCTTTATTTTTTTTTCTATCTAGCTATCTGTCTATCTCTATCTATATTTCTCTCTCCCTCTATCTATTATCTATCTATCTATTTATCTATCTATCTATCTATCTATCTATCTATCTCTCCCTCTATCTATCTATCTATCTCTCCCTCTATCTATCTCTCCCTCTATCTATCTATCTATCTCTCCCTCTATCTATCTATCTATCTATCTCTCCCTCTATCTATCTCTCCCTCTATCTATCTATCTATCTCTCCTCTATCTATCTCTCCCTCTATCTATCTATCTATCTATCTATCTATCTATCTATCTATCTCTCCCTCTATCTATCTTTATTTTATCTATCTGTCTATCTTTCTCTATCTATCTATATATCTATATATCTTTCTTCTCTATCTATCTATATATCTTTCTCCCTATCTATCTTTCTCTCGATCGTTCTCTCTCCCTTTGTCTATCTGTCTGTCTTCCTTCCATCTTTCTTTCTTACTTTCTTTCTCCCCTAACCACTCCAGTTCTCCTCTACCCTTTCCCCATCTCCTACCCCCCCCCCCTTTTCAACCCTCCTCCTACTCCCCTCCCCCATGGTTTCCAGCTCCATCCTGACTCACATTTTTTCAGGGGCTAAGAAAGAACCCCGAAGCAGATCATCTTACTAATGCTGCTGTTTGTGTGGGTGGGGTGTGTACTGCACCAATCCCTGCTGACCCTCCTCTCCTATTCATCCCATGTGATTGGTGCAGTACACATCCCACCCACACAGGCAGCAGCAGTAAGCAGGGAAGGTAGAGGGGGAGTTGTCATTCCAGTGTAGATTTAGCCAAGTGACAGCCAGAATAGGTGGGCTCTGTGAGAGCAGCTTCCCTGCGCAGCTCTGCTTGAGGAGACCATATCTGTAACATTCATTACTGCCCCTGTACTGTATCCTCCTACCCCCTGTACTGTATCGTCCTACCCCCTGTACTGTGTCCTCCTACCCCCTGTACTGTGTCCTCCTACCCCCCTGTACTGTATCCTCCTACCCCCTGTACTGTGTCCTCCTACCCCCTGTACTGTGTCCTCCTACCCCCTGTACTGTATCCTCCTACCCCCTGTACTGTGTCCTCCTACCCCCTGTACTGTGTCCTCCTACCCCCTGTACTGTGTCCTCCTACCCCCTGTACTGTCTCCTCCTACCCCCTGTACTGTATCCTCCTACCCCCTGTACTGTATCGCCCTACCCCCTGTACTGTGTCCTCCTACCCCCTGTACTGTGTCCTCCTACCCCCTGTACTGTGTCCTCCTACCCCCTGTACTGTATCCTCCTACCCCCTGTACTGTATCCTTCTACCCCCTGTACTGTGTCCTCCTACCCCCTGTACTGTGTCCTCCTACCCCCTGTACTGTATCCTCCTACCCCCTGTACTGTATCGTCCTACCCCCTGTACTGTGTCCTCCTACCCCCTGTACTGTGTCCTCCTACCCCCTGTACTGTTTCCTCCTACCCCCTGTACTGTATCCTCCTACCCCCTGTACTGTGTCCTCCTACCCCCTGTACTGTGTCCTCCTACCCCCTGTACTGTGTCCTCCTACCCCCTGTACTGTATCCTCCTACCCCCTGTACTGTATCCTCCTACTCCCTGTACTGTATCCTCCTACCCCCCTGTACTGTGTCCTCCTACCCCCTGTACTGTGTCCTCCTACCCCCTGTACTGTATCCTCCTACTCCCTGTACTGTATCCTCCTACCCCCTGTACTGTGTCCTCCTACCCCCTGTACTGTGTCCTCCTACCCTCCTGTACTGTGTCCTCCTACCCTCCTGTACTGTGTCCTCCTACCCCCTGTACTGTGTCCTCCTACCCCCTGTAACCCCCTGTACTGTGTCCTCCTGCTCCCTGTACTGTGTCCTCCTACCCCCTGTACTGTATCCTCCTACCCCCTGTACTGTATCCTCCTACCCCCTGTACTGTATCCTCCTACTCCCTGTACTGTGTCCTCCTACCCCCTGTACTGTGTCCTCCTACCCCCTGTACTGTATCCTCCTACTCCCTGTACTGTGTCCTCCTACCCCCTGTACTGTGTCCTCCTACCCCCTGTACTGTATCCTTCTACCTCCTGTACTGTGTCCACCTACCCCCCTGTACTGTATCCTTCTACCTCCTGTACTGTGTCCACCTGTACTGTATCCTCCTACCCCCCTGTACTGTATCCTCCTACCTACTGTACTGTGTCCACCTACCCTCCTGTACTGTACCTTCCTGACCCATGTACTGTCCACCTACCCTCCCCCTATACTGTACCCTACTAATTAATTTTTATCGATCGCTTTCATTATTTTTTCCCATTATGGGAGTGAGTGGGGCCTCATGTCTTAGTTTTGCCTAAGGCCTCACAAAGCCTAGAGCCGCCTCTGCAGGGGGGGGGGAGTCTGGATGTCACAGGGGGGGGGCAGTCTGGATGTCACACGGGGGGGGGGGGGGCAGTCTGGATGTCACACGGGGGGGGGCAGTCTGGATGTCACACGAGGGGGAGGCAGTCTGGATGTCACACGGGGGGGGGGGGGCAGTCTGGATGTCACACGGGGGGGGGGGTGCAGTCTGGATGTCACACGGGGGGTTGCAGTCTGGATGTCACACGGGGGGGTGCAGTCTGGATGTCACACGGGGGGCAGTCTGGATGTCACACGGGGGGGAGTCTGGATGTCACACGGGGGGGGCAGTCTGGATGTCACACGGGGGCAGTCTGGATGTCACACGGGGGGGCAGTCTGGATGTCACACGGGGGGGCAGTCTGGATGTCACACGGGGGGGGCAGTCTGGATGTCACACGGGGGGTGCAGTCTGGATGTCACACGGGGGGGCAGTCTGGATGTCACACGGGGGGGGCAGTCTGGATGTCACACGGGGGGTGCAGTCTGGATGTCACACGGGGGGGCAGTCTGGATGCCACACGGGAGGGGTGCAGTCTGGATGTCACACGGGGGGGGCAGTCTGGATGTCACACGGGGGGGGTGCAGTCTGGATGTCACACGGGGGGGGGGGTGCAGTCTGGATGTCACACGGGGGGGTGCAGTCTGGATGTCACACGGGGGGCAGTCTGGATGTCACACGGGGGGGCAGTCTGGATGTCACACGGGGGGGGCAGTCTGGATGTCACACGGGGGGCAGTCTGGATGTGACGGGGGGGCAGTCTGGATGTCACACGGGGGGGGCAGTCTGGATGTCACACGGGGGGGCAGTCTGGATGTCACACGGGGGGGGCAGTCTTTCATGTATTGACAGGGTGTGGGGGAGAGCAGAGTGGACAGAGGGAGGTGGGAGAGGGGAGAGGAGAGAGAGAGGGGAAAGAGAGAGAGAGGGGGAGGAGAGACAGAGAGGGGGGCAGAGGGAGGGAGAGAGAAGAGAGTGGACAGAGGGAGGGGGAGAGGATAGAGGGAGAGGGAGAGGGGAGAGAAGAGAGTGGACAGATGGAGGGGGAGAGAAGAGAGAGGGGAGGGGGAGAGGATAGAGAGGGAGAAGAGAGAGAATAGAGGGAGGGGAGAGATGATAGAGGGAGGGGGGATAGGGAGAGGGAGGAGAGAGATGGAGGGGGAGATGATACAGAAAGAGGATAGGGAGAGGATAGTGAGAAGGAGGGGGAGAGGAGAGAGAGGGGGCAGAGGAAGGGGGAGAGAGGATAGAGAGAGGAAGGGGGAGAGAGGGAGGGGGAGAGGATACAGAAAGGGAGGAGAGGATAGAGGGATTGGATATGGGGAGGGGGAGGATAGTGTGCACAGAGGGAGAGGGACAGGATAGAAGAGGGGGGGAGGAGAGAGTGGAAAGAGGGAGGGGGAAAGGATCGAGAGAGGGAGGGGGGGAGAGAGTGGACAGAGGCAGGGGAGGGACAGAGGAGAGAGTGGATAGGGGGAGGATAGCCTGGACAGTAGGGGGGAGTGAGTAGAGAGTGGACAGAGGCAGGGGGAGGGGAGAGGAGAGAGTGAATAGGGGGAGGATAGCCTGGACAGTAGGAGGGGGTGAGTAGAGAGTGGACAGAGGCAGGGGGAGGGGGGGAGGAGAGAGTGGATGGGGGGAGGATAGTCTGGACAGTAGGAGGGGGGCGAGTAGAGAGTGGACAGTGGCAGGGGGAGGGGAGAGGAAAGAGTGGATAGGGGGGAGGATAGCCTGGACAGTAGGGGGGGGAGTGAGTAGAGAGTGGACAGAGGCAGGGGGAGGGGAGAGGAGAGAGTGAATAGGGGGAGGATAGCCTGGACAGTAGGAGGGGGTGAGTAGAGAGTGGACAGAGGCAGGGGGAGGGGGAGAGGAGAGAGTGGATGGGGGGAGGATAGTCTAGACAGTAGGAGGGGGGCGAGTAGAGAGTGGACAGTGGCAGGGGGAGGGGAGAGGAAAGAGTGGATAGGGGGGAGGATAGCCTGGACAGTAGGGGGGGGAGTGAGTAGAGAGTGGACAGAGGCAGGGGGAGGGGAGAGGAGAGAGTGAATAGGGGGAGGATAGCCTGGACAGTAGGAGGGGGTGAGTAGAGAGTGGACAGAGGCAGGGGGAGGGGGGAGAGGGAGAGAGTGGATGGGGGGAGGATAGTCTGGACAGTAGGAGGGGGGCGAGTAGAGAGTGGACAGAGGCAGGGGGAGGGGGAGGAAATAGAGGATAGGGGGGAGGATAGCCTGGACAGTAGGAGGGGGTGAGTAGAGAGTGGACAGTGGCAGGGGGAGGGGAGAGGAGAGAGTGGATAGGGGGGAAGATAGCATGGACAGTAGGAAGGGAGTGAGTAGAGAGTGGACAGAGCATTTGGCACCCGGGGCGACTCCTATATCTGGCACCCTCCCCCCACTTTAAAATGTAAAAACACCCCACTGTGTCCCCTGCATACCTCTGCGTCCCCAATATCGCTTTGTCACTACTTTGTACCACCTCTCCACAACTGGACCCCTTTACATTACATACCCCTGCACCTCTGGACCCCTTTACATTACACAACCCCTGCACCTCTGGACCCCTTTACATTACAAAACCCCCTGCACCTCTGGACCCCTTCACATTACACAGCACCCTGCACTTCTAGACCCCTTTACATTACACAGCACCCTGCACCTCCTGGACCCCTTTACATTACACAGCACCCTGCACCTCCTGGATCCCTTTACATTACACAACACCCTGCACCTCAGGACCCCTTTACATTACACAGCACCCTGCACCTCAGGACCCCCTTTACATTACACAGCACCCTGCACCTCCTGGACCCCTTTACATTACAAAACCCTCTGCACCTCCTGGACTCCTTTACATTACACAGCACCCTGCACCTCAGGACCCCTTTACATTACACAACCCCCTGCACCTATGGACCCCTTCACATCACACAGCACCCTGCACCTCAGGACCCCTTTACATTACACAGCACCCTGCACCTCAGGACCCCTTTACATTACACAGCACCCTGCACCTCCTGGACCCCTTTACATTACAAAACCCTCTGCACCTCCTGGACCCCTTTACATTACACAACCCCCTGCACTTCAGGACCCCTTTACTTTACACAGCACCCTGAAGCCTTTGGGTTCACACTGGTGTCCTGGAGTTTGTCGCAGTGCTGGGGTATACACAGTTTTTCTGCATTTATCCCCATTTTTAGCTGCAGTCCCACAGACTTCTATTAGCTTGTGTAATTTTACTGTGTTTTCTGAAAGCACATCAAGGATTCAGTATAGAGGACATTTGGTGCGCTTTCAGAAAATGTTGCAAAAATGTGTAACCTAAAAGAAGTCTGTGGGACTGTAGTGAAAATTGAGGCAACTGAACCACAGCGCATCAGTGTGAACCCACTTGAGTCCTGGTTCACATACATGTGATGCAGGAATCAGCGCGATTCCAGTGCGGATTCCTGCATTGCATGTTGCTTGTCGGCTGTTCACGCTGCCCTTTGCAAACTGCTACGGGTGTCAATGTAAAATTAATGACACCCCCAGATCGGTTTGCAGATCGCAGTGTAAACACCCATCCAATCCGATTCCAGGGCAGACCAAAAAAAAAGGGTCGTGCACCATATTGGTGCAAATGCGATTTCAGCCATACAGTTTGTATGGCTGAATTCGCATCGCACAGACATAGCATGTGATTTGCACAGCAATGCGGTGCGAATCACATGCAATGTCTATGATCACACTAGTGAAAACCCAGTGGGCACTATGTACATGAGAGGAGTGCAGAGGGTATGACAGAAGGCACTATGTACAGGAGAGGAGTGTGAAGAGTATGACAGTGGGCAGTATGCACAGCAGAGGAGTGTGGAGGGTATGACAGTGAGCAGTATGTACAGGAGAGAATTGTATGACAGCAGGCACTATGTACAGGAGAGGAGTGTGTAGGATATGACAGCGGGCGCTATGTATAGGAGAGGAGTGTGGAGAGTATGACAGTGGGCACTATGTATAGGAGAGGAGTGTGGAGGGTACGATAGTGGGTACTATGTACAGGAGAGAATTGTATGACAGCAGGCACTATGTACAGGAGAGGAGTGTGTAGGATATGACAGCAGGCACTATGTACAGGAGAGGAGTGTGGAGGGTATGACAGCAGGCACTATGTACAGGAGAGGAGTGTGAAGAGTATGACAGTGGGCAGTATGCACAGCAGAGGAGTGTGGAGGGTATGACAGTGAGCAGTATGTACAGGAGAGAATTGTATGACAGCAGGCACTATGTACAGGAGAGGAGTGTGTAGGATTTGACAGCGGGCGCTATGTATAGGAGAGGAGTGTGGAGAGTATGACAGTGGGCACTATGTATAGGAGAGGAGTGTGGAGGGTACGATAGTGGGTACTATGTACAGGAGAGAATTGTATGACAGCAGGCACTATGTACAGGAGAGGAGTGTGTAGGATATGACAGCAGGCACTATGTACAGGAGAGGAGTGTGGAGGGTATGACAGCAGGCACTATGTACAGGAGAGGAGTGTGGAGGGTATGACAGTGAGCAGTATGTACAGGAGAGAAGTGTGGCGAGTATGACAGCGGGCGCTATGTATAGGAGAGGAGGATGAAGGAATCTGGGAAGGAAAAATTTAAAGGTTTGTGGAAGGATGTTTAGGGACTGTGTAGTGGTTAAGCGGGCCATACATTACACCAATTAAGCAGAGACCAGCCATAGTAAATCTATGTATGGGTTACCTGGTTTTACACAAGTCAACCTATTAACCGACTTGAGTACAACCAGCCTGTCAGGTTTTCCCCAAAACAATCAGTGCTGCCAGCTATAGTTAGCAACACTAATCATTGTATTGACTGGCAGAACACAATAACACTGCAGGAGTGATTCCCCCATCCACAGGTCAGCAGGTGACAGGGTGTGTGGGGACAGGCTGGGGAGAGATACTAGTCAGTGGCTGGGTAGGCACTGGTTAGTATCAGAGCCAGATACACACAGGTTACATATGCCACGATCGTTAGAGCGAGAACAATAATTCTAGCCTTAGACCTCCTCTGTAACTCTAAACATGTAACCTGTAAAGAAATTGAAAGCATCGCTTGGTACACAAAAAAAAAATCCTGCTAACTTTAGTGTTTTTTTTTTATGAATAAAACAGTTTCTTTCCAAAAAAAACGTTTGAAAAATTGCTGCGCAAATATCGTGTAACATAAAAAGTTGCAAAGACCACCATTTTATTCCATAGGGTGTCTGCTAAAACAATATATATAATGCTTGAGGCTTCTGAGTAATTTTCTATAAAAAAAAATGATGATTATTACATGTAGGAGAGAAGTGTCAGAATTGGCCTGGGTGGTGAGGGGTTAATTACCATAAGTAATATGCAAATAATTATTATAAGCCCTGTGATGTCATCCTCTCAGTCTGCTGCAGAGAGTTCCAGATTGTATTTATACTGGCCGCTCTGCAGTGTTGGTCATCTCACTTTAAAAAAGTAATTAGTTAAGTTACAAATTACTTCTCCCAAAAAAGTAATTGCGTTAGTAACTCAGTTACTACATTGGAAAAGTAATTAGTTACGCAGCAAAGTAACTGACTTTTTTTTTTAAATATTCTATACGTGTAACTAAGGGGCGGGTCTAGTATTTCTGTAACCAAGGGGCGCATTTATTATTATAGTTATATATGGTGTAACCAAGGGGCTGCTCTATTATTACTCTAACCAAGGGGCAGATCTGTTATAGCGTGTAAGCAAGTGGCGGGTCTATTATTATTATATCGTGTAAGGGGCGGGTCTATTATTATTATATCGTGTAAGGGGCGGATGGCTACAGAAGAGGGCAAATGTTAAATTAATGGGCAGAGCTCGATATATAACAATAATAATAAATGCGCCCCTTGGTTACAGTAATACTAGACCCACCCATTACTTCCACGATAGACGCCCCTTGCAGAGTAGCACGAGCATCGGGAGCGTGCGGCATCGCCTCGTACAATTACATGTTAACTGCGCCTGCGCGGTGTAGAGTTCACTCAGAGCTGTTTAGGTTCGGCAATTTTCGGAAGCTCCGTAGTCCTTCGTACTGTGCAAGCCCTGCGCCTGCGCAGTACAGGGGGTCCTTATCCGGCGGGGGAACTTTTTCGTCAGGACACCGGAATTACACTACTGCCATCTAGTGGTGGTAGATGTAATTGGGGTAACTCAGCCAAAGTAATGGGAACTGAGTTACCATGAGGGGAAAAGTAATCAGTTAGATTACTCGTTACCCTCTAAAGTAACTGCGTTAGGTAACTCAGTTTATTTTAACTCAGTTACTTACATCACTGCCGCTCTGTATGTAGCTTCTGACCCAGTGGTGTAACTATAACCTTCAGGGCCCCGGTGCAAGAAACCATGAAGGGCCCCCCTGAACCCCAGCCGAGGCCCTTCCCTCCGAGTCCGGTGGTGAAACTCCAGGGCTCGGTCACAGGTACGACTTTTGTGAGCCCTGTAGTTCCACCACTGGTATCAGAAGTTTTTTATTATTTTTTTACAATTTTTTTTAAGAGTCCCGTTGGGGGACTTTGGTGAGATATCAGAGGTCTAAACAGACCTATGATGATACACCTTTGAGACAAAAGAGGAAGAAGGGAAAGGGAAATTGGGTCCCTGTCCAATGGGGAGAAGTGGGCCCTGTCCCCAGGAGAGATTGGGTCCTTGTCCTTAGGGGAGATGGGGTCCCTGTCCCCACGTAAGTAGGAGTCCCTGTCCCTAAGGGAAATGGGGTGCCTGTCCTCTGGGGAGAAGTGGGCCCTGTCCCCAGAGGAGATGGGGTCCTTGTCCCCAAGGGAAATGGGGGTCCCTGTCCTTTAGGGAGAACTGGGCCCTGTCCCCAGGGGAGATCCTTAGGGGACATATCTCCCAGAAAGACCTGTCAACATCTGTGTATGACGGGGAGGAGGGGGGTACTGGCAGACAAGCCTGGGGTGTCCTTTGCAGAGCCGACTCTCATAGGGCTGCACTGCATCTGTGTGCTTAAAGTTTGTTTGCCCGGGAAAAGCATGCAGTGCAGTGTGATCCGAACTCAGGGGGCGGGACTCTGGCTGGGGAGGACAGACACCGGACTGAGCAGCACTGCATGGAGCAGGAGAGGGGGACCCGGAGGAGCAGCAGAGGACACAGGTTGTGTGGGGAATGCACAACTAAAGAGCAGCCAGTGCGGTAGTCGAGCATTGAGCTCTGCTAGTTACCCCCCACCTGCAGCCACCCATGCGCCCAGTGCCTAACCGCCTATGCTGCCACCGGCCATGTGTAGAGTGGGCCACATGGGCCCCTTGCAGCACAGGGCCCGGTTGCGCTCGCGACTGCTGCACCCCCTATAGTTACGCCCCTGTTCTGACCGACTGCGCAAGCAGCCGTGTATCTCCGGAACCATAGATGAAAGCAGCCCCATATTTTAACCAATGCTGCAGTGTGTCTTTAGCTACCTACCCCCCAAATGTGGGGTCTCTGTGACTCCTGATCGCGGAGATACAACCCTCAAAGTCAAATTTTTTTTTATTTTTTTTTGGGGGGCAAATGGGCCTATCTTGAGAAAGGGGCCTGGAGCTGCAGCTCCAATAGCCCCTATGTTAATCCGACCCTGCCCGCACCCGTCAGTAACCTAGCTGCAGGATTCTGAATCAACAGGAGCTTGTAGATAGTACAAGCAGGCAAACCCAGGTACAGGGCATCGCAGTAGTCCAGTCGACTGCTGATGATGGCATTGACCATAGTGATTTTATTAGAGTCTGTGATATAGCGAAAAGTCGACATCAGGAGTCTCAGGTAGAAGTGACATGAACTCACCACCTGATTTACCTGAGGGCGCAGGTTCAACCTAGAGTCAAAGATGACACCCAGGTCCCTGACCTGAGTGGCTGGAATCGGAAAAGGTTTAAAAGATTCCAGCCAGGATGGAACCAAGTTGGAATACACCCCACCCCATTCATTTGTGAAGATCTTCTTGCAAGGTTTCTACTGACCTCTGAGCTCTGCATTATATACTACCGACCACTGAATTCTGCATTACTAGTTACTTCCAGCAGGATAATGCACCATGTCACAAAACTCCAATCATCTCACCAACAGACAATGAGGTCACTGTACTCCAATGGCCTCCACACTCACCACATCTCATCCAATAGAGAACCTTTGAGATGCGGTGCAACGGGGAATTGGCATCATGGATGTGCAGCCGACAAATCTGCAGCAGCTGTGTGATGTTCTCCGGTCACTATGGAGCAAAATCTCTAAGGAACGTTTCCAACACCTTGTTGTATCTATTCCACCAAGAATGAAGGCAAAAGTGGGTCCAACCCGCTTATAGCAAGGGGGACCTAATAAAGTGGCCGGTTAGTGTATATATATACAGGGATGTGATATTTTATATATAGGGATTAAATAAATGTGTTAAATTGCAGTCATGTAATCAGAAAGTCAGAAGCTGCAGCCAAGAGAGAGAGTTGTGACATGTGACATGTCAGTTAATCAGATTCAGCTCTCTTTATTTCTCAGGGACTGTCAATAACAAACCCAACTCTGACCCCAATAGTAGAGATACCTCCTCTTCCAGGTATGAACCCTCAATCAGACATTACCTGTCACACAGCACCTGATCCGACCTGACATCTTCAATTCTGTCCTCCGGTACATCTCATACAGCCAAGTGCGAGAAAAGACACAAGGACACAGGCTGAGCGCAAGCCCCGCCCACAAACATTCCACAAGTCACATCGGAAGCAAGACACAGAATTCCTTCTGATTCTGCCAACTGATAGGTCTGGTGCAATCACATCTAGGTGCAGTGGCGGCTGGTGCTCAATGAATGATCATGGATATCTCCTGATTTTTTTTTTTTATTATGATAGGAAAACAAAATAGTAAAAAAAATTTTTTTTAAATGTAGCTGTATGTTTCTTGCTACTACCAGAACCTACCATCAAAGAACAACCCAAAATAAATTCTCCTGCTCCTGACGATTGCAGAGATCCCACATATGTGTATGTAAGTAGTTGTCTGTGCCCGTAGTACAGCCCAGAAACAATAGTGCACATTTAGATTTTCTTTTTTCAATCCTACCTAAAACACACCGACACTAATGCCTCGTACACACAACAGGATTTTCGACAGCAAAGGTCCGACAGAACGAATCCGTCGGACAATTCGATCGTGTGTGGGCTCCATCGGACTTTTGCAGTCGAAAAATCCGACAGACTTTAGAAATAAAACATGTCTTAAATTTTCCCGTCGGAACTCCGCTGGACCCAGTTCCTATCGAAAAGTCCGCTCGTCTGTGTGCTAGTCCGACGGACAAACAACGACGCTAGGGCAGCTATTGGCTACTGGCTACGAACTTCCTTATTCTAGTCCAGTCGTACGTCATCACGTTCGAATCCGTCAGAATTTAGTGTGATTGTGTGTGGCCAAGTCCGTTCATTCGAAAAGTCAGTCGGAACTCTGTCGAAAGTCCGTCGGAAAGACCGTCGGAAAGTCCGCTCGTGTGTACGCGGCATTAGGCCCCTTTCACACTGGGGTGGGAGGTGCATCGGTGGTAAAGTGCCGCTATTTTTAGCGGCGCTTTACCGTCAATTTCGTGGTGGTATCGGGGCGCTTTTACCCCCTGCTAGCGGCCGAGAAAGGGTTAAAACCACTGCAAAGCGCTGCTGCAGCAGCGCTATGCCGGCGGTATAGCCGCTCTGCCCATTCATTTCAATAGGCCGGAGTGGTGAAGGAGCGCTATACACACCGCTCCTTCACTGCTTCAAAGATGCTGCTGGCAGGACTTTTTTTAGCGTCCTGCCAGCGCACTGCTCCAGTGTGGGAGCCCTCGGGGCTTTCACACTGGAGAGACAGCAGCGGCTCCTTCAGGGCGCTTTGCAGGCGTTATTTTTAGCATTATAGCGATACGATCAGTGGCAGCTGGTGCTCAATATTTTGGGTGAGTGGCAAAGTAACAACCCCCCTCCCCGCATGCACGTGATCGAACCCCTCCCACAGGAATGCAGCAAATGACTCCCCCCGCAGTAGATGGGTGGGAATGCGGCAATCGACTCCCCCCGCGGGTTACAGATGGGAATGCAGCGATTGACCCCAAAACCAACCACCCCCCAGGAGGAATGCGGCAATCAAACCCCTCCCACAGGAGGTGGGTGGGAATGCGGCAATCGACTCCCCCGGGAGACGGACAGGAAGGCAATCTGAGGCCTTACCTTAGGAGGCAGAGGGAAGGAAGAGCTGGACCATTGCTTCTCCTCCCAGCCGAACAGGAAGTGTGTCCTGAGACATGATTGGCCAGGGAGTGCTAAAACATCCTGGCCAATCGTGTCTCAGGACCCGCTTCTTGATTGGCCGGGGGTAGAATCAGAAAAGACCATAGCGAATATTAATTTTTTATTAATATTTTATGGTCTGGTCGTGTGATCTTACCTGTGTCAGTCAACAGTGGCTGCAGGGGAGAAAGCGATTGGCGACAGCTGATAAAGCCTGAGGCGGTGATGTCACCCATAGGTTCCCATGTCACGGTTGTTATTGGTGCTCCCTCCTCTCCCCTGCATACGCTGCTGGATCACACAGGTGAGATAACATGACCAGATTGGAACAGTCTGAAAATAGGTTAGTCCACATAGGTGTTAGGGGTAAGGGGGCGGGGGGCAGTTTTTAAGGCTAGCGCAAGCTGGAATTCTACTTTCAATCTACCCTCCCTATTGGTGGCTTGTGGCAGTGTTAAAGCAGAGCTCTACCCAAAAGGGGAAGCACCACTTGTTTGCACCCTCCCCCCTTCCCCTGCCACATTTAGCACTTTTTGGGGGAGAGAGTGTACCTGGTTTTGCCGTGGTGATCTGATCCACATGCAAAATATGCTGCGAGCGACCACAGCAAGTGAAGGTATAAATAAACATACAATTAGGCAATCAATTACAAAAAAAAACTACACCTACACGGTGCAGCATTGGCTTAAACCAGTGGAGATTTTAAAATCTGTATGGACACAATAGCATCTTTATGCTGTTGTGCCCATATATAGCTGCTTTTGTGCCAATATAGATGCTGGTGTGCCTCTATATGGGTGCAACAGCATCTACACAATCGCATAAAGATGATATTCTGTCCATACTGTATAACTCCTATTGTGCCCAGTGACACTGACCTTGCAGCGCTGCCAGTGTCCGGGCCGTACTGCGAAGGCCCAACGATTGAGTCGAAAATAGCTGAAGATGAACGGTGCCTGCGCCGTGGTGCAAGCCCCACCATCCAAGTGGACATAGGGCTGCATAAAGTTAGAGAGCTGCCACGCTTCGGGCACGGCCTCGCTGCGCTCGGCTCTTTTTTATTCTAACTCTATGTCCACTTGGATGGTGGGGCTTGAACCTGGACTCACGGCGCAGGCGCCGCTCATCTTCGGCTATTTTCGGAATCTGCTTGTCCTGTGTACTGCCCATGCACAATACACAGCGGACAGTATCTGATGGGGGACACAATCTGACAGGATACCGGGACAAGATTATCTGGTGACCAGGGCGAAGATACCAAACTGTGCAAAGTGAGTACTAAATCGCTGATAGGAGAATTAAAAATATAAAAAATGTTTTAGAAAACCAAATAAAATAGATAAGATGACCAAATGATATGCTGCACCATTAAAGTATGTCCTACACTTAAAAGAATATGCAAATAAATACTAGAGTATAAATAGTGCGCAATATCAACCTTAGTCTATTTAGATCAGCAGGTGAGGTTAAAAGACAAATGTCATGGTATAATAAAATATATAAGTGCTTGCGTGACAATCCCAGGTGCACAAAAATATATATAAACTTCAAGTTACAATGAGGTTGTAACCAATTTAATAAATAAATAAATACACAATGTGTTAAAAAATAAATACAATGTGTTTTAAATAAATAAAGTGCTTCAAAATGTGAGTAAAAACAAGTATGTGTTATAATGTGTCAAAGAAAGGAAATATCCAGTTTATGCCAGTGATGCATATGGGGATATATAAATTCTAAAAGCCAATACAGGCTTGACCTGATGGATTAGCTAATTAATTGATGAATTAATGGGTAAACGGCCGCCAGTTAAATATTATATTAATCCCATAGGTGATAGCAGTCCATTAAATGAGTTAGATGATTAATGAAATAACTCTTCACATCCACTAATGATATCCGGGACACAATTAGAAATGCTAGAGAGAAAAAAAAAGAGAGAGAAAAAAAAAAAGAAACTTCCCTTTATGCTGGGAATGTGGGGCTTTTTTCCTTTTGGTTCCTCCTGATATCTTGCGCCGGTATGATATAAAAAAGAAAAAAGACACAAACAAAAAAAAACCATTGCGCAGCGCTCTATTCAACCATCAAACAAAGAAGATCTTTTAGGTGGTTGCCTACAGCTATACAACTCACATGTACCCAGTAGGTGTTTGCGCGTTCAAATCCTGCTAATGGTCAGGCATTTTGTCTGGAATCCAAAACAGAGCATGTGTGTCATGGGAGAATGAGCTGGAGGAGATCACATACTTAAATCTCAGCCAGGGTTTATGCTGGGACTTGTAGTCCTTTACTTTTGGGGATGTGACATCCCAAAAGTTAAGGACTACAGGTCCCTTGAGAAAGTCACGTGACCTGTGATGATACCCGTCGGGAGGAGGAGCCCAAGTGACAGTGCTAAGCACAGCACAGCACAGTGAGGAGGAAAGGGCTGACAGCCCCCTATCTGAGCCTGACCATTAGCAGGATTTGAACGCGCAAACACCTACTGGGTACATGTGAGTTGTATAGCTGTAGGCAACCACCTAAAAGATCTTCTTTGTTTGATGGTTGAATAGAGCGCTGCGCAATGGTTTTTTGTTTGTGTCTTTTTCTCTTTTATATCATACTGGAGCAAGATATCAGGAGGAACCAAAAGGAAAAAAGCCCCACATTCCCAGCATAAAGGGAAGTTTCTTTTTTTTTGAAGCACTTTATTTATTTAAAACACATTGTATTTTGTGACGGACCTCGTACCCAAGATGTCCGCCGTAACTGCTTCCTCTGTCCGGTACCACACAATCCAAGACCCCCTTAGCTTACCCAGTCACCAGACAACACCAGTGTAGGGTACATCAGGAATGAATCTTTATTTGACATGTCACACTTATATACAGTTGACAGATGACTCAAGCCTAACCTAATTAGCATGAGCTAATTATCTTAATCAACACTGGGCTCCTTCATTCAATTGCAGGGTTAATTAGCACACACAACAATAGGTGAAACACTTCTACAAGCCAGACTATAGTCAATTACATAACACAGGTGGCTGGAGTTCATGAGTCATGACATTAGCGTCTCTTGCTAATGCCAAATACACATACAGATTCTATGTGTATTGGGGGGCCAGCATGGACCTGAATCCAAGTATCACCAGCTCAGGGGTCCCAGGCTTGCAGCTCAAAGAGCACTGTTCCCCCAAATGCCAGGGCCCATAATCACAAGGCAACAGGCTCGCACTCAGTCCCCTCCAACAGCCCGTGTCTCGGCTAGGTCCGTCACATTTCTCCCCTTTCGGCAGGAGACTAACACAGGAGGAGACCCCAGACGGGTTGACTCCGAAGTTAGTCAGTGGTTCCAGTGCTCTAATGCCTGTACCCACACAGTACCCCAAACAAATTGTTTCAAACAGAGCACTCACCCAGCCAACCTCTGCCTCTCTCAAAGAACATATCTGCCGCTGGGGAGAGGCCTGGACTGGCCCTTCTCCCTGGAGTCTTTTCAGCCGCTGGAGAGAAGACAGGGTGACTAGGCTCACTCCATCCTGCTGTTGGGGATCTGGGCCGACCACCCAGCATCCCTGGGTTATACTGGTGGAGACTGCATTCCCATCCACCTTTACAGGGAATCTGTCCTGTTTTAGTTGCGGGCAGAGGCCAGCAGCGCTCTGTTCCGTTGCCAGCAGTTCAGGTGGGTGTAGGAGCTTCCCTACATCATCTCCTCCAGCTAACTGTTGGGGAGAGAGGCCGACTGCCCCAGCTCCCTGGAACTCCGCAGCTGTTGCTGGTGCTGGACAGAGGTGGGTAGCACTCTGCCCTGTTGCCAGCACTTCTGCTGGGGACTCCACATCCTCCGCTCTGGTTAACCGTTGGGGCAGGAGGCTGGCTTCCTCCACTCCCAAATTGTGTAGCTGCCATTGGGAAGGGGAGCCGGCTGCTTCCTTTTCCATTCCCTCATCTGGCTGCTGGGATGACATGTCTGTGGTATTGTCTCCCAGGTGCACGGATCTTTGCTGGGGAGGAAAGACCGCTTTCTCCACCCTGGCCGACTGTTGAGGAGGGACAACAAACACCTCCTCTCCCTTCTCCCCCTGTATCTGCTGCTGGGAAGTGATCGCCACCTTCTCACCCTGAGCCTCCAAAACTGACACAGGTGTGGGGCAGAGGTCTTGGACCCTCTGTCCGGTGACCAGCGCTTCAGCTGGGGAAGTTCCTTGTAACTCCACGGATACTGCTGTTGGTGCTGGGCAGAGCTCAGTGAAGTTTGGCCCTAATACCAGCTCTTCTGATGGAGGCTCATCAGGTTGTTTCTCCTCAGCAGAAAAGTCTATTAAATCCCCATGCTCTACAACTGATGGCTGGGGATAGAGGTTCACCATCTGTCCGTGGAACCTAGAAGATGCCATCGGTGCTGGGCAGAGGTTAGCAGAGCTTTGCCCTGTTGTCAGCACTTCAGCTTTGGGGATGGCAATCTCCAGATTTTCCACTGCCGATTCTCTGGCATGCTGCTGGACAGGCACATTCCTCCATCCAACCTCATCTTGTGCAGTAACAGGTTTTTCAAGGTCAGTCAGCACTTGCTGCATCCGCCATAAGACCTCCGCGTCCATAGCTGCGGGGGCAGGTGGGCAAAGCACTCTGTTACTATGCCACATCGCCGACTCTTCAGCCAGGATTTCAGAGCTGTCTGCTGGTATTTCCTCATAGTCCCAGGCAAAGGGAGCCCCACCCTGCTGCTGAGCAGTGTCTAGCAGCTGTATGTAGGCGATCTCAAGCTCCCATTCCTGAGCGGCCAGGAACTCCAAATCTTCCTGTGCCCAGAGCACTTCCGAGACGTTCAATCTTTGCTCTCTGTGCTCCATTATTTCCTCCAAACGCCACTCCAGATCACTCCCAAAGTCGGGGTCCTCGGACAGCCTCCAGTACAACAATCCCAGGCCATTATAATCAAAGCCTTCCGTGGGCCTGTCATCTGCTGTCCATGGGCACACTTGGGCTACATACCACCGGAGGGCTCTGTAGCTCTCGTCCAAACGCATTTCTGCCCGGATCAGCCTGCTTAACTCAGCTGTCCACTCCTGCTTCGGTTGTTCCCCCAATAACAGCAATCGTACTTCATACTGCGACCAGTACCTTACATGGATGGAGGGGAGAACTTTTCCCTGGTGTCGCTGCTCACAGGCTAGCGCTTCTTTCCAGAGTTGTAGGCGAACAGAATCATACCATCCCAGCAGGACCTGCACCGATACTGGTCCTCTGTGCTGTATCCGCATCTCTCGCAACCTCCTTCCGAATTCCTCTTCCATGATGACGTATCTGTACCTCTGCTATGCGGGCCTTGGATCCAGGTGATGGTTTGGATGTGTTCACGACAAGGAAGCACGATCCCACCGCTGCCAGCCAATTGCGACGGACCTCGTACCCAAGACGTCCGCCGTAACTGCTTCCTCTGTCCGGTACCACACAATCCAAGACCCCCTTAGCTTACCCAGTCACCAGACAACACCAGTGTAGGGTACATCAGGAATGAATCTTTATTTGACATGTCACACTTATATACAGTTGACAGATGACTCAAGCCTAACCTAATTAGCATGAGCTAATTATCTTAATCAACACTGGGCTCCTTCATTCAATTGCAGGGTTAATTAGCACACACAACAATAGGTGAAACACTTCTACAAGCCAGACTATACTCAATTACATAACACAGGTGGCTGGAGTTCATGAGTCATGACATTAGCGTCTCTTGCTAATGCCAAATACACATACAGATTCTATGTGTATTGGGGGGCCAGCATGGACCTGAATCCAAGTATCACCAGCTCAGGGGTCCCAGGCTTGCAGCTCAAAGAGCACTGTTCCCCCAAATGCCAGGGCCCATAATCACAAGGCAACAGGCTCGCACTCAGTCCCCTCCAACAGCCCGTGTCTCGGCTAGGTCCGTCACATATTTATTTTTAACACATTGTGTATTTATTTATTTATTAAATTGGTTACAACCTCATTGTAACTTGAAGTTTATATATATTTTTGTGCACCTGGGATTGTCACGCAAGCACTTATATATTTTATTATACCATGACATTTGTCTTTTAACCTCACCTGCTGATCTAAATAGACTAAGGTTGATATTGCGCACTATTTATACTCTAGTATTTATTTGAAGATACCAAACTGCGTTAAATTTTGGGTGTCTCAAACAGTGCTGGGACAAGGCCATTTGGTGCCGAGGGCGAAGATGGCAAACTGTGCCCCCCCCTGTTTTTAAGAAAGAAGCAATGTCGTTTCAAAACAAGAATATACTTAAAACACTACAAATTCAATTATCACCCTACACACAGTATTTCACCCTTTACATGACCCCCGCCACACAGTATTGTTACGCTTATGCCTGCTAACAACCCGCCCAGGGCTGTCTTTAATATTGTTTGGACCCTGGGCAAGCATTTTCCTGGGGCCCCCCATTGCAATTTTGCTCTTCACCCCAACATCCCAAAAAACATACACACACTCTGTACCCCCCCTGTCCACGGCCGCCTCTGTACCCCCCATCCACAGCCACCTCTGTACCCCCCCGTCCACAGCCACCTCTGTACCCCCATCCACAGCCACCTCTGTACCCCCCCCATCCACAGCCACCTCTGTACCCCCCCTGTCCACAGCCACCTCTGTACCCCCCCCATCCACAGCCACTTCAGTACCCCCCCCCATCCACAGCCACCTCTGTACCCCCCCATCCACAGCCACCTCTTTACCCCCCCGTCCACAGCCACCTCTGTACCCCCCCTATCCACAGCCACCCCTGTACCCCTCCATCCACAGCCACCTCTGTATACCCCTCTTCCACCCTGCATGCTACCTCTGTATACCCCCCTTCCATAGCCTCCTCTGTATACCCCCCTTCCATAGACTCCTCTGTATACCCCCACCCCCCCATAGCCACCTCTGTATACCCCCCTTCCATAGCCTCCTCTGTATACCCCCACCCCCCCATAGCCACCTCTGTATACCCCCCTTCCACAGCCTCCTCTGTATACCCCCACCGCCCCCCCCCATAGCCACCATTGTAATCCTCCCTTTAAAGAGTTCTCACCTCTTTTCACAAATTCCTCCCCCTCCTCACAGTTCTCATCCTCATAGTGACACTGCACCTTTCTGGTATGTGTGTGGTTCTTTTTCCAACACACAGTCTCAGATCTGTAGCATACAGCCAGAACACTTCACTCTGTGCTATAGAAGTCTGAGGGGGGGTGACGGGACGGGGAGCACGGACTCTGCCTCACTCCCTGTCACAGGCATGACACTCTGATCCTGACAGAGGGAGAAGCAGGACGAGTCGGTGTAGTTAATATAACTCAGCTGTGTTCGTCGGCAGTAGCTCTGCGCTCGGTTTCTCTTGTCTGAAATCGGCACATGAGCAGTAGTAGCAGAGGATACCGATCTTACTGCTACATCGGCTCTACACACAGCCCGCAGCTGTTCTCCTCCCCTGTCAGTGTGGCCGCTTGTGTTAACCCGACCAGGAGAGCAAACGGGGGAGGACGGAACAGCTGTGTTCGTGACCGCTACATCGGGAGAACTATTCTAAGGCAGCGCGGGCTTCAGCGGCTTCAGCCCTGCGTTAAAGATGGCCCTGAACCCGCCCCCTCTCACACTCCGCCCAGGGCACCCGTCCCTCCCGCCCACCCCTTGTACCAGCTCTGGTCTCTAATTAGCCTAAAATACAGATTTCTTGTAAAATATTAACAGCTACATATAGAATGTCCAAAATGATTTATACTGAGTGAGAGAGAGATTTTTATGCGGCGTACACACGGTCGGAATTTCCGATGGAAACAGTCCGATGGGAGCTTTTCATTGGATTTTCCGACCGTGTGTATGCCCAATGGTCTTTTTCTGTCGGAATTTCCGACGGACTTTGAATTGAGAACCTGTTCTCAATTTTTCAGACGGAAAACCTTTCTATCGGATTTTCCGATCGTGTGTATGCAATTCCGACTCGCAAAATTCCGACGCATGCTCGGAAACAATTCGACGCATGCTCGGAAGCATTAAACTTCCCTTTTATAGTGCTGTCGAACATGTTTTATGCCGCTGTGTTATTGACCGTCGGAATTTGGTGTGACCGTGTGTAGGCAACACAGCTTGAGCGGAATTCCGTCGGAATTCCGTCGGAAAAACCGTCAGAGTCTTTTCCGACGAGAATTCCGATCGTGTGTACGCAGCATTAGACATTTGTAAGAATATGTAACCGATCACATGCTTGGTCAGAAATATATTCTTGCAGACGCTCACCTCCTTTGCAATCAAAACATGTAGCCTTAACTACTTTCAGACCGGACCAATTTGCAGCCAAAGGACCAGGCCCCTTTTTGCGATTCGGCACTGCGTTGCTTTAACTGACAATTGCGCGGTCGTGCGACGTGGCTCCCAAACAAAATTGACTTCCTTTTTTTCCCACAAATAGAGCTTTCTTTTGGTGGTATTTGATCGCCCCTGCGGTTTTTATTTTTTGCACTATAAAAAAAAAGAGTGACAATATTGAAAAAAACGCATTCTTTTTTACTTTTTGCTATAATAAATATCCCCCAAAAATATATTAAAAAACAAATTTTTTTTTCCTCAGTTTAGGCCAATACATATTCCTCTACATATTTTTGGTAAAAAAAAATTGCAAAAAGCGATTATTGATTGGTTTGCGCAGAAGTTATTTTTTTTTTTACTAGTAATGGCGGCGATCAGCGATTTTTATTGTGACTGCGACATTATGGCGGACACATCGGACATTTTTGACACATTTTTGGGACCATTGTCATTTATACTGCAATCAATGCTATTTAAATGCATTGATTCCTATGTAAATGACACTGGCAGTGAAGGGGTTAACCACTAGGTGGCAGTGTAGGGGTTACATGTTCCTAGAGGCGTGTTTCTAACTGTGGGGGGGCGTGGCTGTCAGCTAGTGAATGCTGATCTCTGCTCCAATCACAGGGAGCAGAGATCGGCGTCACTAGTTGCTAGGCAGAACGGGGAGATGCTGTTTATTTCCGCATCTCCCTGTTCAGCGTTCCCGTGAGATGATCGCGGGTATCCCTGCGGCGATCGAGTCCGCGGGACCCGCGACCGGCCTCACAGGGGTCCCGACCGGTGCGAGCGCGTGCCACCGGCGGCACTCGCCCGATGGCACGGCGGCACCTTAAAGGGGACGTACCTGTACGCCCTTATGCCGGTCCGTGCCATTCTGTCGACGTACATCGTCGTGCGCCGGTCGGCAAGCGGTTAATGTCCATTACAGATTTGTAATGAGCCTGGGAAGTAGAAGAATTGTCCTGGCCTGGGGTCTTAACAGAGTTGCTGGATACTGATAATTAAACAGTAATCTGCAAGCACTGCTTAAAGACCATGGCACAGAACAAGTTGACACTAACCCAGCTTGTTCTACAAAAATTATTTAGCACTTCACCTAATGGCAGCTTCCATGGCTTGATTCAGGAACTTCTTAGCTGGCCTGGGGTTAGCTCTGGTGACTTTTGGGCAGGACCAGGAGAGGGCTGGCAGCCTTAGGCCTGGGGGGCAAGTCCAGTCAAGTGGCCCATAGAACCGGTGGTGGCAAAGTGATGGATCGGGAAAACAGTCTAAGGTTTTCCATGATCACAAAGGTGGAGGGAGGAGCAGGGAGGACAATGTGGCCCTCCAGGGCCCGTGGAGGACCTGTACCACCATGGCCTCCAGGAACTAAAGTGCAAACAAGTCCCTGTATGAATCCCTCAGAGCTGAGGACCTGACCCCCCCAACTAGTGAGGGACTACAAGTCCAAGCATTACCGCCTGAGATTTAAGGATTTGACCCCCCCAACTAGTGAAGGACTACAAGTCCCAGCATGAACCCCTGAGATCTTAGGATGTGTCCTCTTTAGATCCTGAGTTCTGAGGGGTTCATGCTGGGACCTGTAGTCCTTAACTTTTGGGATGTCACATCCCCAAAAGTAAAGGACTACAAGTCCCAGCATAAATCCTGGCTGAGATTTAAGGATGTGATCTCCTCCTCTGCTGCCGGCTCATTCTCCCATGACACACATGCTCTGTTTTGGATTCCAGACAAAATGTCTGAACCGAGTTATCTGCACCTGGTCCAAATTCAAATGTTCATGCATGCATAGAAGGAGTACGCTGACACACACTGTTCAGTGAAAAACTTCCTTTATTGCTTTTGGGCATAGCTTCTTTTATAGTAGAAGATGACACATTATTTGCATAGCTTCATCACAGTCTAGTTGTGTTGTCATCTGTAGATTGGAGGATTCTTATCTAAGGGTCTCCTCTTCCAGCCAGTTTCATCCAGGTTTTTCTGCTGATGTGAGGTTGTGGACTCTTGAACCCTCTCGATGGGAGGGGGTCTCTAGTTACTTCATTTTGTGTAAGGAGATTCAGCATTTATACGTATACAAAAGAAATATCCATTTTATCAAAGCATTAATAAATCCACAACAGTCCCCCCTTAAAATGTATATTTGCTATTCTGTCCCTAGTAGGTGGTCTAACTCATCTGTCCTCATGTGCCTTGGAACTTTTTTCTTGCTGTACGTTAGACGGATGATGGCTGGCCCATCACCCCCCTTGCCACATTCTTTGCACATGTGGAAGTCAGATGCTATCCCTATGGCTAAATGATCTTATAATTTGTAGATATGGGGAGGGACTGTAATGGGGCATAGGGCTTTTCAAAGTCCTCATCTTCCGCGTCCTGCTGCATCATTACTGGGGTCACTTGGTTGACTGTTTTTCCTAGGAATGTCCTTACACACGGGATAACACAACATACTATAATAGCTGGAAAGATCAGAATAACTAGTATTACAGTACCTATCCGAGCCAAGGTCTTCTGCCAACCACTCAACCATCCAACCACTGGGGTGGGGGCTAATTGGTCAGCAATTCCCTGTAGGGCATCTCTGGTGTAATTTACAAACCGCTGCTGGTTGTAATATATGTAATTTATCCAGTCTACATTTTTGTTGACAGTGCTTATGGGAATCAGAGACTCAAAACCTGCCTTTACTTGGTCTCAGGCTTTGAACTCATCCGGGATCCACCCCCCCCCCCCCCCCCCCCCGGGACTCCTATGGCATATATACACACATGTGGGTTCCCTCAGGAGCACTCCTCTTAGTGGTAGCCACCTGTAAAAGGATATGTAATATAGACTTCATGGTGCAGTCAATGTCTTGTCCTCCGGACAGATGTGGTTGTGGTCAGCAGGACATGGAAGGGACCATCATATCTGGGTTCAAGAGAATGTTTTAGTAGTAGTAGTTGGTGTGTTCCTGTATCTAATTCAGGATCTGGAATGGAAGAAAACACCTAGGCAAATATTCAGGTTAATTCTCGTGATAATGTGGTTACATAATTAGTCAACACATCAGACTGCAGTTATAACTGTTTTGGAAAATAACAACCAAGTCTAGGGGCTAAACTAAACAAAAAATATCATAAGCGGGTAGGGGAGTGTTCTCCCCTTGGTGTGTATCTGATGCTGAACAGGGCAAGGGCAGGCTGTCTGGCCAATGCATACCAGTCTCTTGGACCATTTTTAACATTCAAGTCTTTAATGTGTCATTCATTCTTTCTACCTTCCCGCTACTCTGGGGGTGGTAGGCTGTGTGAAACTACTAAGGCGTACTCAAGTCGTCCACTCTTTGGCATTTGGATGTGGTTCATTTGTATCCGCTGGAAAGGATACAAGGGCTTTCTCTGTATCCCGGGTTACACTTCTCACAAGTGGTGCATGACTTACAGAAGTTGCTAGTCAGTGGACTGATTCCTGCAGCTACATAGAATTTGTTGATGAGGGAATTCATAAGAGTCTTTGACAGATGGGCAGCTCCATGTGCCCATTGTACCACAGCAGAGTACATATTCCTGGGTAAGCAAGGTTTCTTGTTGCACTCAAATAGTTCATCCTTGAGGGTTGCTCCCCTCTGCTTCCAGCTTTCCTTTTCATCCGGACTTGCTGCTTCCTGTAGTTCTTTCAGATAAACTCTGTCCTCTTGGGAGAGTCCGTAGGGCAAGGACGGGGTGGTCTTCTTCCACTCTACTTTCCACTTCTCGCTGGCTGCCTGTTTGGCAGTTGAATCGGCTAGATGATTGCCTCGGGCTTCCTTTGAGTTCAGTTTGCCGTGTGCTTTTACCTTTAGAATAGCCACTTGGATAGGGAGAAGTAAGGCGTCCATCATGTCTTTGATAGCTGAACTGTTTTTCACAGGTGTTCCTGCAGCTGTCAGGAATCCTCTGGCCTTCCAGATAACACCAAAGTCATGGGCAACGCTGAAAGAATGTTGGCTCTTTTTCCCTCCTGCCAGTTTACATGCTGTAGTGAGTGCTTGCAGCTCTGTCTCCTGTGCAGACATCCCCGGTGGTAAGGCTTCAGAGAACCGTGTTAGGTCTGGATTCTGCAGGGGTATTTCACTTACGTTGGGGAGATGTGTGGTTTCCAGCCGCATTAATTGAAAACAATCATGGGGTAGACTCGGCTCCTCTTCTATTCCCCCCTCGGGAAGTGGAAAAAGGGTTGAAGTGTTCAGTGTTTGACAACGTAATAGAGTAATGTTGTCCAGTTGAAGGAGGGAACATTGGAGTCTCAAATGTCTGGCAGTGGACAGATGTTTCGGCTGGATCTGGTTGAGTATGGCAGTAATGTCCCAGACGTTCGGATACAAAGAGTTTGAAACGTTTTTTCGTAGTCCAAGAGCCCTAAAACCGGAGCTCATGAAATGGCTTGTTTGAGGGCCTTGAAGTTGGATATTGCCTCTGAGGACATTTGGAAGGGGTCAGATTTCAGGGCATCATAAAGGGGTTGCATCAGTAAGGAGGCTTCCGGACTGTAGCTTCATTAACTGCTCAGAGGTCCTGGACCATTTTGTACTTGTCTGGTTCTCCCTTAGGGGTTCTCTTCTTTACAGGGAACAGAGGTGTATAGTGTGGAGATGTACAGGGTATCAGGGCTCCATTTGACATGAGGGCCTTGACATGCTGTGAAATATCTGCAGATTGGGCTAACTTTAGAGGGTATTGTGGTTTTCGGGGCAGGGGAGCTCCAAGCTTCAACTGCACCATGACTGGTGGCACCTTTAAGTGTCCTACATCCTCAGCTAAAGCCCAGTGTAGAACGGTAACAGATCCATCTTCAGAGAAGACAATGGAAGCCTGAAGTCTGGACAGAACATCTGCTCCCAAGAGATTGAGTGGACAGGTGGAAGAGACAACGAATCGAGCCAGAAGGTCTGGGTACTTTCCAACTTGTAAGGGACGGGTTAGTTCTGGGAGTTCCATCTATGCCCACACAAGATATGTCAATATCGGAAAGGTAGGAATGGTCAGGTGAATCCTCTTCTCTAATCACGCTTCTGGCTGCACCTGTGTCGCTTAAGAAAGTGGTTGATGTCCCTCAATGGGCCTTCTGAGTTCTTTGAAGCGGTTGCCCTGACATGGGTTAGTGACACAGGCTTGCCAAATTCCTAGCATAGGAGATCCAGGTGTTCCGAGGTGGGACGTCCAGGGTTTTGATATTGTTGCTGCTGCACATGGTACTCTGGTTGGGCCATGGTGAGGCCTTTTTGGGTTAACTCCTTGAGGCCTGCCATGAAGGCTGAAGACAGCATCCGCCTGTGTGCCATAATGTGGGTGATGAATCCCAAATCTGAAAAAACTTGTGACAGTCTGGTGAAAAACTTTTCTAACATCTTGGATACCTGTAGCTTGATCAGCCAGTCTGCCCCTTGCCCACTTGCGCAGCTACTCACAGAATTCCACACCATAATTAAAGGTATTGTCATCGACAATCCTTCCATCATGAAGACTTTTCTCCATGATGGGCCAGTAAGCATTTCCAGCTTTAATTTCACATGAACTGACTAGATTTCTCCATGCTGCTAAATAGGGTTTTTTTCCACTGCCTATTACTCGGCAACTTTCGTTAGGGGACTCGTTTTCCTGCAGAAAACTCTCCATTAAGGATGAGCCCGGTGTTCGATTCGAACCCATGTTAGAATCGAGCACCGGGTGTTCGCTCGCTCGGCGAGCCCAGAACTATTGGGGCCGCTCGCATCAAATTCGTGTGATGCGAGCGGCCCCCGCAATGCATTGCGGCCCGCGCAGTGCAATGCTGGCTGATGATTGGCCAAGCATGCACTGTGACCCCGCATGCTTGGCCAATCACAGCGCCGGCAGCGAGGAGAGCCATAATTGGCTACAGGCAGGATGCCTGTAGCCAATTATAGCTCAGGGGCTTTAGTACACGCCCCACGGTATAAGAGGCCGCCGCGCCGGCGGCCTCGCATATTATGTTTCAGACAGTGTCAGCGTGTCAGTGTGCTGCTGACTGCTGACAACAATATGTGCTTTATTTCTGGGGATATGTGTGTGCGTGCTGTTAGAACAGCATTGCAGTATCACATCTGGGGGGTGTCTATAGGTGGCCTGTGAAGGGGGCAGGTTTCCTGTGCTTAGAACTTTCCCTGCAAAAAAGTGTCATTTTTGCAGGAAGAAAGCTATTTAAATCACTCGCGGCTAATGAATTGATGGCTCCTGTAACACAGAGAGCTGTCATTCATTAATAAAAAACAAAAAAAAAAGCGTAGGGGTCCCCCCAAATTCAATAACCAGGCCCTTCAGGTCTGGGATGGATATTAAGGGGAACCCCAGCCAAAAAAAAAAAAAAAAAAAAAATGGCGTAGGGGTCCCCCTCAAAATCCATACCAGACCCTTGAGGTCTGGTATGGATTTTAAGGGGAACCCTAGCCAAAAAAAATGGCGTGGGGTCCCCCTCAAAATCCATACCAGACCCTTATCCGAGCACGCAACCTGGCAGACCGCAGGAAAAGAGGGGGGGACGAGAGCGGCCCCCCCTCTCGCCTGAACCGTACCAGGCCACATGCCCTCAACATTGGGAGGATGCTTTGGGGGTCTAAGACCCCTAAAGCACCTTGTCCCCATGTTGATGAGGACAAGGGCCTCTTCCCCACAACCCTGGCCGGTGGTTGTGGGGGTCTGCGGGCGGGGGGCTTATCGGAATCTGGAAGCCCCCTTTAACAAGGGACCCCCAGATCCCGGCCCCCCCCTGTGTGAAATGGTAAGGGGGTACAAAAGTACCCCTACCATTTTACCAAAAAAGTGGCAAAAATGGTAAAAATGACAGGAGACAGTCTTTGACAATTCCTTTATTAAAATCTTCTTTCTTCTTTCTTCATCCTTCGGTTTCTTCATCTTCTCCTTCCTTCATCTTCTTCCATCTTCTTCTTCCATTTTCTTCTTCCTCCGATCCGCTTCTTCTTGCTCCCGCTGTGTGAGGCTCCGCTCCGTCTGACAGGTCTTTTATAATGGAGGGCACCTGGTGACCCTGTGACAGACCTGGCTGGGACACAGGCTGTTGGAGGGGACTGAACGCGAGCCTGTTACCTTGGGATTATGGGCCCTGGCATTTGGGGGAACAGTGCTCTTTGAGCTGCAAGCCTGGGACCTCTGAGCTGGTGATACTTGGATTCAGGTCCATGCTGGCCCCCCAATACACATAGAATCTGTATGTGTATTTGGCATATTAGCAAGAGACGCTAATGTCATGACTCATGAACTCCAGCCACCTGTGTTATGTAATTGAGTATAGTCTGGCTTGTAGAAGTGTTTCACCTATTGTTGTGTGTGCTAATTAACCCTGCAATTGAATGAAGGAGCCCAGTGTTGATTGAGATAATTAGCTCATGCTAATTAGGTTAGGCTTGAGTCATCTGTCAACTGTATATAAGTGTGACATGTCAAATAAAGATTCATTCCTGATGTACCCTACACTGGTGTTGTCTGGTGACTGGGTAAGCTAAGGGGGTCTTGGATTGTGTGGTACCGGACAGAGGAAGCAGTTACGGCGGACATCTTGGGTACGAGGTCCGTCACAATTGGCTGGCAGCGGTGGGATCGTGCTTCCTTGTCGTGAACACATCCAAACCATCACCTGGATCCAAGGCCCGGATAGCAGAGGTACAGATACGTCATGGAAGAGGAATTCGGAAGGAGGTTGCGAGAGATGCGGATACAGCACAGAGGACCAGTATCGGTGCAGGTCCTGCTGGGGTGGTATGATTCTGTTCGCCTACAACTCTGGAAAGAAGCGCTAGCCTGTGAGCAGCGACACCAGGGAAAAGTTCTCCCCTCCATCCATGTAAGGTACTGGTCGCAGTATGAAGTACGAATGTTGTTATTGGGGGAACAACCGAAGCAGGAGTGGACAGCTGAGTTAAGCAGGCTGATCCGGGCAGAAATGCGTTTGGACGAGAGCTACAGAGCCCTCCGGTGGTATGTAGCCCAAGTGTGCCCGTGGACAGCGGATGACAGGCCCACGGAAGGCTTTGATTATAATGGCCTGGGATTGTTGTACTGGAGGCTGTCCGAGGACCCCGACTTTGGGAGTGATCTGGAGTGGCGTTTGGAGGAAATAATGGAGCACAGAGAGCAAAGATTGAACGTCTCGGAAGTGCTCTGGGCACAGGAAGATTTGGAGTTCCTGGCCGCTCAGGAATGGGAGCTGGAGATCGCCTACATACAGCTGCTAGACTCTGCTCAGCAGCAGGGTGGGGCTCCCTTTGCCTGGGACTATCAGGAAATACCAGCAGACAGCTCTGAAATCCTGGCTGAAGAGTCGGCGATGTGGCATAGTAACAGAGTGATTTGCCCACCTGCCCCCGCAGCTATGGACGCGGAGGTCTTATGGCGGATGCAGGAAGTGCTGACAACAGGGCAGAGCTCTGCTAACCTCTGCCCAGCACCGATGGCATCTTCTAGGTTCCACGGACAGGTGGTGAACCTCTATCCCCAGCCATCAGTTGTAGAGACTGGGGATTTAATAGACTTTTCTGCTGAGGAAAAACAACCTCATGAGCCTCCATCAGAAGAGCTGGTATTAGGGCCAAACTTCACTGAGCTCTGCCCAGCACCAACGGCAGTATCCGTGGAGTTACAAGGAACTTCCCCAGCTGAAGCGCTGGTCACCGGACAGAGGGTCCAAGACCTCTGCCCCACACCTGTGTCAGTTTTGGAGGCTCAGGGTGAGAAGGTGGCGATCACTTCCCAGCAGCAGATACAGGGGGAGAAGAGAGAGGAGGTGTTTGTTGTCCCTCCTCAACAGTCGGCCAGGGTGGAGAAAGCGGTCTTTCCTCCCCAGCAAAGATCCGTGCACCTGGGAGACAATACCACAGACATGTCATCCCAGCGGCCAGATGAGGGAATGGAAAAGGGAGCAGCCGGCTCCCCTTCCCAGTGGCAGCTACACAATTTGGGAGTGGAGGAAGCCAGCCTCCTGCCCCAACGGTTAACCAGAGCGGAGGATGTGGAGTCCCCAGCAGAAGTGCTGGCAACAGGGCAGAGTGCTACCCACCTCTGTCCAGCACCAGCAACAGCTGCGGAGTTCCAGGGAGCTGGGGCAGTCGGCCTCTCTCCCCAACAGTTAGCTGGAGGAGATGATGTAGGGAAGCTCCTACACCCACCTGAACTGCTGACAACGGAACAGAGCGCTGCTGGCCTCTGCCCGCAACTAAAACAGGACAGATTCCCTGTAAAGGTGGATGGGAATGCAGTCTCCACCAGTATAACCCAGGGATGCTGGGTGGTCGGCCCAGATCCCCAACAGCAGGATGGAGTGAGCCCAGTCACCCTGTCTTCTCTCCAGCGGCTGAAAAGACTCCAGGGAGAAGGGCCAGTCCAGGCCTCTCCCCAGCGGCAGATATGTTCTTTGAGAGAGGCAGAGGTTGGCTGGGTGAGTGCTCTGTTTGAAACAATTTGTTTGGGGTACTGTGTGGGTACAGGCATTAGAGCACTGGAACCACTGACTAACTTCGGAGTCAACCCGTCTGGGGTCTCCTCCTGTGTTAGTCTCCTGCCGAAAGGGGAGAAATGTGACAGACCTGGCTGGGACACAGGCTGTTGGAGGGGACTGAACGCGAGCCTGTTACCTTGGGATTATGGGCCCTGGCATTTGGGGGAACAGTGCTCTTTGAGCTGCAAGCCTGGGACCTCTGAGCTGGTGATACTTGGATTCAGGTCCATGCTGGCCCCCCAATACACATAGAATCTGTATGTGTATTTGGCATATTAGCAAGAGACGCTAATGTCATGACTCATGAACTCCAGCCACCTGTGTTATGTAATTGAGTATAGTCTGGCTTGTAGAAGTGTTTCACCTATTGTTGTGTGTGCTAATTAACCCTGCAGCTGAATGAAGGAGCCCAGTGTTGATTGAGATAATTAGCTCATGCTAATTAGGTTAGGCTTGAGTCATCTGTCAACTGTATATAAGTGTGACATGTCAAATAAAGATTCATTCCTGATGTACCCTACACTGGTGTTGTCTGGTGACTGGGTAAGCTAAGGGGGTCTTGGATTGTGTGGTACCGGACAGAGGAAGCAGTTACGGCGGACATCTTGGGTACGAGGTCCGTCACAGACCCCGACGGAAGAAGATGCCCGACGAGAAGACCAGCGCAAGAAGAAGAGGATCGGAGGAAGAAGAAAATGGAAGAAGAAGATGGAAGAAGATGAAGGAAGGAGAAGATGAAGAATCCGAAGGATGAAGAAAGAAGAAAGAAGATTTTAATAAAGGAATTGTCAAAGACTGTCTCCTGTCATTTTTACCATTTTTGCCACATTTTTGGTGAAATGGTAGGGGTACTTTTGTACCCCCTTACCATTTCACACAGGGGGGGGGCAGGATCTGGGGGTCCCCTTGTTAAAGGGGGCTTCCAGATTCCGATAAGCCCCCCGCCCGCAGACCCCCACAACCACCGGTCAGGGTTGTGGGGAAGAGGCCCTTGTCCTCATCAACATGGGGGACAAGGTGCTTTAGGGGTCTTAGACCCCCAAAGCATCCTCCCAATGTTGAGGGCATGTGGCCTGGTACGGTTCAGGCGAGAGGGGGGGCCGCTCTCGTCCCCCCCTCTTTTCCTGCGGCCTGCCAGGTTGCGTGCTCGGATAAGGGTCTGGTATGGATTTTGAGGGGGACCCCACGCCATTTTTTTTGGCTAGGGTTCCCCTTAAAATCCATACCAGACCTCAAGGGTCTGGTATGGATTTTGAGGGGGACCCTACGCCATTTTTTTTTTTTTTTTTTGGCTGGGGTTCCCCTTAATATCCATCCCAGACCTGAAGGGCCTGGTTATTGAATTTGGGGGGACCCCTACGCTTTTTTTTTTTTCATTTTTTTTATTTTTTTTATTTTTTATCAATGACTTTTTTTTATGAATGAGTTTCAATGAATGACTGTTCTCTGTGTTACGGGAGCCGTGAATTAACATTAGCCACGAGTGATTTTAAATAGCTTTTTTACTTTCAAAAATGACACTTTGCGCAGAGACAGTTCTAAACACGGGAAACATGCGCCCCTTTACAGGCATACTATAGACACCCCCCAGGTACGAAATTTAAAGGAATATTACACTTTTATTGTTTCAATTTAAGCATTATTAAAATCACTGCTCCTGAAAAAACGGCCGTTTTTAAAAAAAAATTTTGCATTGATACATGTCCCCTGGGGCAGGACCCCGGGTCCCCAAACACTTTTTATGACATTAACATGCATATTAGCCTTTAAAATGAGCACTTTTAATTTCGAACGTTCGCATCCATTATAACTAATAGGGTTCTAAAGCTCGCACGGACTTTAGGTCCGTTCGCGGGTTCTGGTGCGAGCCGAACGGGGGGGTGTTCGGCTCATCCCTACTCTCCATCTCTTCTATTAATTGTTTCTTTTGAGTGGTCTTTGCACATTTAAAGTAATCAAAACATTTTCAGCCTTTTCTTTCATTAACCTTTGCATATTTCTTCATAACATCCATTCTAAACATATCTTCTCTTTTGTACTGTTTCCTTGTCTAACTACTATTTTTCTCAACTTGCACAACCTTTATTATTCTAGCCTGCTAGAATAATAACTAAATCAATCCAGTCTTATATATCCCACACATATAAACATCACTTTTTATCCTAGTAATTTCATAGTTTGTCAACAGTTAAGGCGGAGCTCCACCCGCACCAAAAATATTAAAAGTCAGCAGCTACAAATACTGCAGCTGCTGACTTTTAATAAATGGACACTTACCTGTTCCAGGTTCCAGTGGTGTAGGCAGAATGTGACGAGAGACCGCTCGTCTCTCGGCTGCCCCGCCGCCATCCTCAGTCAGGGAATCAGGAAGTGAAGACGCAAGGTCTTCACTACCCGGTTCCCTACTGCGCATGCGCGAGTCGCGCTGCGCATCTCTATTGGTCCCCGCTGTGTCCTGGGAACTGTGTTTCCCAAGACACAACGGGGCATCTCTGGATAGGGGCGGGGCAGTCCGAATAATTTGTCACGGAAGTGGGTGCAGATACCTGTATTATATAGGTATCGGCACCCCCCTCCCCCCTGAAAGGTGCCAAATGTGGCACCGGAGGGGGGGAGGAATCCGATAAGCGGAAGTTCCACTTTAGGGTGGAGCTCCGCTTTAACATCTGTTACAGACAGTCTTTCACACAGAAATTTGAAGGGAGGGGGTCACCACACTCCTTGCAGTGAAGTGTAAGGGTGGGGGTGAGGAGCACAGCTGCAGCTGTTGCTTCTTTTGCTAAAAAGATTTTTCAGATTTTTCTTTTCGACCAGGAATAGGGAAATATTGCACGGGCTAGTACAAGGGATTAGGGTTCCTTTGTTTGCCTAAGGCTTCTATTTGAGAGGAAATTAGCCCGGTTTGTGAGGGCTTTTAATGGGTAATGGGGTTTCCTTGGGATTGGGGTGCTCTGCATTCTTTCCTAAAGTGACCCTGGCTTCCACAGTTAAAGCAGAGGCGCAGGGCTCTCTGCTGGGGAGGCGGGTATTGGGTGTCAGAGGTTATTATGAGAGGAGTTATTTTCTTGATATTCTGACTGGATTCTAGCCCCTTTGCTACCAATAAAAGTGAATCTAGGGCAATCATACGATATTTGGGTCGAGATACCAGCAACCTCTTTTTTATGGAGTCTTTTAGGCCCGTGACAAACGCTGCTGAGAGCATTTGTGCATGTGCCGTCATGTGCACATTAAAACCTAGGTCAGTGAATGTCTGTACTAGCCTGGCATGGTATTTCTCAACAGTTTCTGTCTTACCCTGTGTTATGTCTTGTAAAGTTTTGGCCTGGTCTGCCAACTTGTCCTTAGCCCAATTGTGTGATTGGTCGCAGAATTCTAGGTCTGATTCATAGTCAGTGCCATTAAATGTTCTACATACATACAAATTTTTCTCCATGATGGGCCAGGAGGCGTCACCTGCTTTTTTGCACAGGTCCCTCCAAGCGGCAGCATAGGTACGCTGTACCTGTATTATGCGTACAATAAAAGGGCATTGGCTGCTCTTCCGGGTCAGGCAGGTTATTTACCAATGACATTACTTGAGGAGGGGTAAAGGTGCTGCCCCTCATCACTACGGGGGCTGGCGGGTGTTGGAAGGGGCCTGGCTGGTTGGGGATGTTTGCAGCTAGTGGTGTGCCAATGAACGGGTTCTGTGTTGTGAGCAAGACACGAATTGAGCTGTCTGGGAGCTAAGCAATGGGAGGCGATGCAGTGGCTTGGTTGCTGCCAGCTGCAGATCCCCCCGTCACAGACCCGTTCAAGCTCGGTATTAAAGTTACGGGGGTGTTTGGGCTAAAATACGAATCGTTAGTATTCAATACAGGGCACAGGGATGTTGGTGTGTTTTTAGGCTCAGCCCTCTTCCCCTCATATGGGAGTGGTTCAGGTAGGGCATCAGGGACACCTTTTCCTTCATGGTACACATATACAAAATTACCCCCCTGCTGGGTTTCCTGTTCTACCCAGTTTTCCCTTTGGATTGCTCTTGCCACATTGAACCAAGCCTCTGCAGTTTTTAGTAGACCATTGTCAGATAATACCCCCCCCCGTTTTTCCTTCAGTATTTTCTGCCATTCCTCCGGCTGCAATCTACCCCCTGGAGGAATGGTGATGCCACAAATCTTAGCTAATTTTTTTGCTTTCTTTACATAATTCCCCCCCCCTCTCTGTGACTGAGTCACAGGCTAGTTTTCCGTTCTCTGGCTTAACCAATATATGCCCCATTATTCCTGTCTTGACGACTGGGATATTTATGTATTGCTCAGGCTTTTAGAAGGGTCACAAGGTTGCCTTGGTTAAAGGGTCTGGCAATTCCTCTATTCGTCACCTGGTACCGGTTCAGACTATATCCCAATCTCAAGTTAACCTGTAGCTGACCGCCCACTGTCAAATGACGGCGGAGCGGTGCAGCTCTTGTGGCGGGTCGCCGTCATATGACGGCGCTCGCTTTTTGGCCACTAGGGGGCGCGCGCGCGCCACGTCGCTGGGGCCCCGATGTGCGTGCCCGGCGGCGGCGATGTCCGCCAGGCACCCGTGATTGCCCGGTAACTGAGCAGGACGTGGATCTGTGTGTGTAAACACACAGATCCACGTCCTGTCAGAGGAGAGGAGACCATGGTGTGTCCCTTGTACATAGGGACACCGATCGGTCCCCTCCCCCAGTCAGTCCCCTCCCCCACAGTTAGAATCACTTACATAGGGAACATATTAACCCCTGCAGTGCCCCCCAGTGTTAACCCCTTCCCTGCCACTCACATTTATACAGTAATCAATGCATTTTATAGCACGGATCGCTGTGTAAATGTGAATGGTCCCAAAAATGTGTCAAAAGTGTCCGATATGTCCGCCGCAATGTCGCAGTCACGATAAAAATCGCAAATCGCCGCCATTACTAGTAAAAAAAAATAATAATAAAAAATGCTATAAATCTATCCCCTATTTTGTAGACGCTATAACTTTTGCGCAAACCAATCAATAGACGCTTATTGCGATTTTTTTACCAAAAATATGTAGAAGAATACGTTTCGGCCTAAACTGAGGTAAAAATTTGTTTAAAAAAAAAATTAAAATTTGGATATTTATTATAATAAAAAGTAAAAAATATTGCGTTTTTTTCAAACTTGTCCCTCTTAATTTGTTTATAGCGCAATAAATAAAAACCGCAGAGGTGATCAAATACCACCAAAATAAAGCTCTATTTGTGGGGAAAAAATTATAAAAATGTTATTTGGGTACAGCGTTGCATGACCGTGCAATTGTCATTCAAAATGCGACAGCGCTGAAAGCTGAAAAATGGCTTGGTCGGGAAGGGGGTGTTCGTACCTGGTAGGCAAGTGGTTAACGAGGACAAAACAGATAGTAAGATAAAGAGAGGTTTTGTCTACAATGTCGACTGCCACCTGGGTCGCCCCTGGTGCGTCTTCCCAAAACGTAGACTCAGTCACGGTTCTGCCCGTCCGAGATGGACTCAGAATACGGGTCGGGTAGTGCGTGACCACTCACTTACCTCAACAAGACATTTAACAGACAGATAAGAAGTACAGCAGTTAATATTTAACAATGAGGTTCTCAACTTTTCACTTTCCTCTGTTTCTTCTAAATCGCCCACTTGTTCAGGACACCTTATCGGTTCCTGTTCACTCTCCCTACATTCACTTTCTATAGACCCAATTCACCTTCCAACCTCCTTCAAGAAATGCTGAACATCAATCAACAAACACAGTTATGACATGACATTTGCACAAATTGTAATAGATGTGTATGTTTGATTTATAATGACCACGCAGAAGCCTGACGCCCCCTTCTGGGTGAAATGCTGACGCCCCCTTCTGGGTGAAATGCTGACGCCCCCTTCTGGGTGAAAATGCTAATTTACACCTTTCCGAAGGAGTTTACCTACGTCTCCACACTTACACCTTTCCGAAGGAGTTTACCTACGTCCATCTGCCTGACGCCCCCTCCTGGGTGCTACAACTAAAGGGGTTTAACTACGTCTACATGACGCCCCCTTACTACACCACACTAAAGGGGTTTAACTACGTCTACCTGAGTCAATATTCTTCAACATCATACATCATGTATCACAGACTCATACAACACAATTACAGGCCCATACAAAACAACACAAACTCATACAACACAACACAATGTTCTTACAGGCTGCAGATAAGCGGAATACAGGTTCATATAATGGACCTCAGGCAAGTATTACCTGTCTTTTGGTGACCTTCAGCAGCCGTCACGGACACAGAGATGGACCCACACGGGAACGGGATATACTAGCAAGATAGGAATGTGATATCTTACCGTATCAGAGTTGATCCGGCCCTGTCCCGCCCGTGGTGGTTCCTTCTCGGTGGCCTCTTGGTCGGCTGTAGTCCGGTTCACAACCCGAGTGCCGCACGTTGGGCTGACGAGCTGTTTTGGATTCCAGACAAAATGTCTGAACCGAGTTATCTGCACCTGGTCCAAATTCAAATGTTCATGCATGCATAGAAGGAGTACGCTGACACACACTGTTCAGTGAAAAACTTCCTTTATTGCTTTTGGGCATAGCTTATTTTATAGTAGAAGATGACACATTATTTGCACAGCATCATCACAGTCAGGGCCGGATTTCCCACAAGGCCACCGAGGCCAGGCCTCGGGGCGGCAGGGGTGCAGGGGCGGCGCCGCTCCTGCAGTGACTTCTCGGCTTTCGCGGATGACGCCCCCCCCCCGCGCACGCCGTGAGCAACACATTATAGCAAGCAGCGTCTTTCCCGGGCACACAGCACAGAGCGAAGTGCACTGAACCCGCCCCTCCTCCTCCTATGTTTTCCTGTACACAGAGGAGGAGGCAGGGAGCAGCACACCGCTCTGCCACAACGCGGCTGATTTGAGGTAGGATTTTAGCTGCATAGACTCACTGCTGACCAACAGCAGACCCCCCTCTCTCTCCGCTCAGCCTGAGTCCGCTCTCCCGAGTCCCGCCAGCAGCACCTCCCCCGCTCATGCAGCTGAATGTGCTCTCTCTTCTGCCAGGTCTGTGACAATTACTGCGGGACCTGCAGAGGAGGGAGGCATGGGGGAGAAGGAGGGGGATGTTATGGGATGAGGGGGGGACACAAGAAGGATGTAGCTGGGATGGGGGGGGGGCAAGAAGGATGGAGCTGGGATGGGATGGGGGGGGGACAAGAAGGATGGAGCTGGGATGGGATGGGGGGGCAAGAAGGATGGAGCTGGGATGGGATGGGGGGGGGACAAGAAGGATGGAGCTGGGATGGGATGAGGGGGGGGACAAGAAGGATGGAGCTGGGATGGGATGGGGGGGGGGACAAGAAGGATGGAGCTGGGATGGGATGGGGGGGGGAAGAGCTGGGATGGATGGGGGGGATGAAGGATGGAGCTGGGATGGGATGACGGGGGGGGGGGCAAGAAGGATGGCGCTGGGATGGGATGAGGGGGGGGACAAAAAGGATGGAGCTGGGATGGGATGACGGGGGGGGACAAGAAGGATGGAGCTGGGATGGGATGAGGGGGGGGGCAAGAAGGATGAAGCTGGGATGGGAGGGGGGGGAAGGGGGATGAGGGATGGGGGGGGGGGGGCAAGAAGGATGGCGCTGGGATGGGATGAGGGGGGGACAAAAAGGATGGAGCTGGGATGGGATGACGGGGGGACAAGAAGGATGGAGCTGGGATGGGATGAGGGGGGGGGCAAGAAGGATGGAGCTGGGATGGGATGAGGGGGGACAAGAAGGATGTCGCTGGGATGGGATGAGGGGGGACAAGAAGGATGTCGCTGGGATGGGATGAGGGGGGGGGGCAAGAAGGATGGAGCTGGGATGGGATGAGGGGGGGGGACAAGAAGGATGTCGCTGGGATGGGATGAGGGGGGGGGACAAAAAGGATGGAGCTGGGATGGAATGACGGGGGGACAAGAAGGATGGAGCTGGGATGGGATGCGGTGATGGATAGAGCCGAGATGGGATCGGGGGATGGTTGGAGCCGGGATGGGATCAGGATGGTAAATGCACGTGGGATGGATTGAGCCGGGATGGGATTGGGGGATGGATGGAGTTGGGATTGGATCAGGGTGGCGGATGGAGTCGGGATGGGATTAAAGGAATATATGGAGCTGCCCCCTGCATTCTATAGATTACACACTCCTTTTTTCAGTCTGTACAATTAAAGCCAGTTATTTTCAGTGTTCTCGTGTGTGGAGATGTTTTTAATTGATCTATTGTAGCAGTCATTGATAAAGGACGAGAATGGTGGTGCGTGTGTGTGTGGGGGGGGGGGGCGGGGGGCGGCATTGAAGGACCCGGCCTTGGGGCGGCAAAGGTAGTAAATCCGGGCCTGGGGGCAAGAAGGATGGAGCTGGGATGGGATGAGGGGGGGGGACAAGAAGGATGGAGCTGGGATGGGGGGGGGGGACAAGAAGGATGGAGCTGGGATGGGATGGAGGGGGGGGGGGACAAGAAGGATGGAGCTGGGATGGGATGAGGGGGGGACAAGAAGGATGGAGCTGGGATGGGATGAGGGGGGGACAAGAAGGATGGAGCTGGGATGGGATGGGGGGGACAAGAAGGATGGAGCTGGGATGGGATGGGGGGGGACAAGAAGGATGGAGCTGGGATGGG
Organism: Lithobates sylvaticus; assembly: GCA_028564925.1. NCBI lineage: Eukaryota > Metazoa > Chordata > Amphibia > Anura > Ranidae > Lithobates > Lithobates sylvaticus. Next base: position 14,013,331 of record CM053027.1, on the reverse strand, counting down.
ATGGGGGGGGGACAAGAAGGATGGAGCTGGGATGGGATGACGGGGGGGGGGCAAGAAGGATGGCGCTGGGATGGGATGAGGGGGGGGACAAAAAGGATGGAGCTGGGATGGGATGTCGGGGGGACAAGAAGGATGGAGCTGGGATGGGATGAGGGGGGGGGGCAAGAAGGATGGAGCTGGGATGGGATGAGGGGGGACAAGAAGGATGTCGCTGGGATGGGATGAGGGGGGGGACAAGAAGGATGGAGCTGGGATGGGATGGGGGGGGACAAGAAGGATGGAGCTGGGATGGGATGACGGGGGGGGGGGCAAGAAGGATGGCGCTGGGATGGGATGAGGGGGGGGACAAAAAGGATGGAGCTGGGATGGGATGTGGGGGGGACAAGAAGGATGGAGCTGGGATGGGATGGGAGGGGGGGGGACAAGAAGGATGGAGCTGGGATGGGATGAGGGGGGACAAGAAGGATGTCGCTGGGATGGGATGAGGGGGGGGGCAAGAAGGATGGCGCTGGGATGGGATGAGGGGGGACAAGAAGGATGTCGCTGGGATGGGATGAGGGGGGGGGCAAGAAGGATGGAGCTGGGATGGGATGATGGGGGGGGGGGACAAGAAGGATGTTGCTGGGATGGGATGAGGGGGGGGGGGGGGGACAAGAAGGATGTCGCTGGGATGGGATGAGGGGGGGGGACAAGAAGGATGGAGCTGGGATGGGATGCGGTGATGGATAGAGCCGAGATGGGATCGGGGGATGGTTGGAGCCGGGATGGGATCAGGATGGTAAATGCACGTGGGATGGATTGAGCCGGGATGGGATTGGGGGATGGATGGAGTTGGGATTGGATCAGGGTGGCGGATGGAGTCGGGATGGGATTAAAGGAATATATGGAGCTGCCCCCTGCATTCTATAGATTACACACTCCTTTTTTCAGTCTGTACAATTAAAGCCAGTTATTTTCAGTGTTCTCGTGTGTGGAGATGTTTTTAATTGATCTATTGTAGCAGTCATCGATAAAGGACGAGAATGGTGGTGCGTGTGTGTGTGTGGGGGGGGGGGGGGGGGCGGCATTGAAGGACCCGGCCTTGGGGCGGCAAAGGTAGTAAATCCGGGCCTGATCACAGTCTAGTTATGTTGTCATCTGTAGATTGGAGGATTCTTATCTAAGGGTCTCGTCTTCCAGCCAGTTTCATCCAGGTTTTTCTGCTGATGTGAGGTTGTAGACTCTTGAACCCTCTCGATGGGAGGGGGGTCTCTAGTTACTTCATTTTCAGTAAGGAGATTCGGCAATTATACGTATACAATAGAAATAGCCATTTTATCAAAGCATTAATAAATCCACAACAGCTCCACATTACACATAGGTTCTAATTCATTCACTGCTCCCAACCTCACCTCAGGCAGTTTGACTCTGGAGAGGTGCTTCTGGCACAGTCAGTCAGTGACAGTTCCCTTCCCTCAGGCAGGCTCCGAGGTGCATGCCTCCGCACTGGAGAAGATGGAGGGAGGAGGTGGGTGGATAAAACACTAATAGGTGTGGAGGAGGCGGAAGATCCTCCTCCGCTCTGAATGCTGGGGCCTCAGCCTCACTTTCCTCCTGGGGACTGTGACATCACTGGTTGCTAGATGCCAGGCAATCCTAGCAACCACTGCAGACGATAGAGGCCAGCAGTGGAACAAACACATCTTGGCCGGCCGGGTCACTCTGTGAGTAAAGCTATGCCACACAGAGACACCGCTCCACATTTCCCTGCACAGCGAGAGAGGGAGACCCCACTCCACATTTCCCTGCACAGAGGGAGACCCCGCTCCACATTTCCCTGCACAGAGGGAGACCCCGCTCCACATTTCCCTGCACAGAGGGAGACCCCGCTCCACATTTCCCTGCACAGAGGGAGACCCCGCTCCACATTTCCCTGCACAGAGGGAGACCCCGCTCCACATTTCCCTGCACAGAGGGAGACCCCGCTCCACATTTCCCTGCACAGAGGGAGACCCCGCTCCACATTTCCCTGCACAGAGGGAGACCCCGCTCCACATTTCACTGCACAGAGAGAGACCCCGCTCCACATTTCCCTGCACAGAGAGAGACCCCGCTCCACATTCCCTGCACAGAGAGAGACCCAGCTCCACATTTCCCTGCACAGAGAGAGACCCCGCTCCACATTTCCCTGCACAGAGAGAGACACCCCGCTCCACATTTCCCTGCACAGAGAGAGACCCCGCTCCACATTTCCCTGCACAGAGAGAGACCCCGCTCCACATTTCCCTGCACAGAGAGAGACCCTGCTCCACATTTCCCTGCACAGAGGGAGACCCCGCTCCACATTTCCCTATATGCCAAAGGAATATATTCATGCACAACATGAATCTATCCCTGGCGTGTTTTTTTAAGCACCTGATTAGAGCCATAGGCTCTAATAGGCTTCAAAATAGGGTGGACTCGGAGCGCAGAGCATTGCACTTGGAGCTCACCCAGATGTATTAGAAAAGCAAATGAATATTTGCTTTTTTAACACTGAACCGGCTCTCCGCCAATCAGGATAGCACAGGTCTAATACCCATCACCTGATTGGCTGGAAGGTCGGGCGCTCCTATTGGACATCTAGCAGGAGGAAAAGCATGGAGGAAGCATGGAGGACACGGGAACCACTGCCTGACCCACTGCCCGTCCCACAGCTCACCGCCGTCATCTGCTACCTGACCCACCACCAAGATGCGGTAAGTGCCAGTCAGACAGCGAGCGGGCAGGGGGTGTGCGGGTTAAATGCTGCTGGGGGGTCACTGTGGCTGCATGTGATGGGCACAGTTTGGCTGCATTTGAAGGGGCACAGTGAGGCTGCATTTGATGGCACAGTGAGGTTGCATTTGATGGGCACAGTGAGGTTGCATTTGATGGGCACAGTGAGGTTGCATTTGGTGGGCGCAGTGAGGTTGCATTTGGTGGGCACAGTGAGGCTGCATTTGGTGGGCACAGTGAGGTTGCATTTGGTGGGCACAGTGAGGCTGCATTTGGTGGGCACAGTGAGGCTGCATTTGGTGGGCACAGTGAGGTTGCATTTGATGGGCACAGTGAGGTTGCATTTGATGGGCACAGTGAGGTTGCATTTGGTGGGCACAGTGAGGTTGCATTTGATGGGCACAGTGAGGTTGCATTTGGTGGGCACAGTGAGGTTGCATTTGATGGGCACAGTGAGGTTGCATTTGGTGGGCACAGTGAGGCTGCATTTGGTGGGCACAGTGAGGCTGCATTGGTGGCACAGTGAGGTTGCATTTTGATGGGCACAGTGAGGTTGCATTTGATGGGCACAGTGAGGTTGCATTTGGTGGGCACAGTGAGGTTGCATTTGGTGGGCGCAGTGAGGTTGCATTTGGTGGGCACAGTGAGGCTGCATTTGGTGGGCACAGTGAGGCTGCATTTGGTGGGCACAGTGAGGCTGCATTTGGTGGGCACAGTGAGGTTGCATTTGAATGGGCACAGTGAGGTTGCATTTGATGGGCACAGTGAGGTTGCATTTGGTGGGCACAGTGAGGTTGCATTTGACTGGGGGGGAACATGCAGGAAGACAGTGAGATCTGCAGCACACTAGTGTGAGCCCACATCATAGGACCAGGTACTGCGCATGCTGCTGAAAGAAACCTCCTTATCTGCAGAGAGAGGGGGAGAGGCTGGTCACAGCTCACTTACTTGGAAGGAAGGACCCAGCACGAGGCTCAGTCATCACAGCTTCCACAGCGTCCCATACAAAACACTGTCTGCTTTATTTAAATGTTCCCGCCCACACATCCTATTCAGACGCAGCACACGGGCTGCTCAGAGTGTGGGCGGACACAGTGAGAGAGGGGGCTGGAGGAGGCAGAGTGGATCCACCCTCTTCCATTTGGTTGTGCTCGCAATGGACACAGACTGTCAGCTCAGACGCCTAGGACAGTACTGACAGCACAAACGTTCCTGCGCGCTTCTGGGCTGTTATCCAGCCCTGTCAGCCTCTCCCTGGAGGCGCCCGAGAAGTAACACTCGGCCAACTGCGGAAGTGCACCAGCTGGCAGCACGTCAGACTTTTTACAGGGAATCAGAGCGGCCTGGGGGGCAAGTGCATCCCTGCCCCCCCCCCCGGCCAGGCCCGCCCCGCCCCTGGGCTGGACAGTGTCTTCTGAGTGAACTTTATCTTCCTGCTCTGCCCACCCTCACTGCTGCTCCGCCCACCCTCACTGCTGCTCCGCCCACCCTCACTGCTGCTCTGACTGATCACCCTGACTTGGACAGCAGCCAAACCTGGGAGGATCATCCTTCTCCTGTCTGGTACGGCTGCAACTACAGAGAAGGAGGCAAACACAGCCTCAGTTCAGTGTGCAGCTGTATCAGAGGTCAGAGCATGGGGCAGTGTGACAGCTGGGCAAGTTGCTGAAGAGCTTCTTCTGAGTGTTATGAGCATAGTGCCGCTCACAATCTGGCACCCCCTCTCCTCCCCGCTGTGCCTGCAAGGACTCACACTGACACCAGTGTGTGTGCAGACACATTGCCAATTCCAGGGGGGGCACTTGACCCCCCTTGCCTCTACCTGCGGACGCCCTGGCACCACTGAAGGATGGGCCGACACTGGATATGATGTATATCTCTCCTCCATTCACAGAGAGAGAGAAATCACAGGGATGGGCTTCAGTCACTGATCAATATTATAACCAATCAGAGGCTATCACGTCGATCAGATGACCCGGAATCAAAAGTTCCGGGTCCCAATCTTTAGTAGCTCTCGGTGAGACCCCGATCTCTGTGCTGGGAGCATGCTGTGCGGCTCACCCCCATCACAAAGGGAGATATGCAAATATGCGATCCCCCCCCCCCCTGGAAAAAAAATCCCAGTGCAGTGGGGTTGCATATTTGTGTTACATTGACGCTAAAGGGGTTCATTTATTCTGCCCATTGGAATGAACGCTCAAGTGCTAAAAGTGGAAGTGTCCCTCGCTCTACTGAGAGTAATTAGTGAATGTGGCCAGTGACAGAGATAAAGTGATAAATATATATAAACAATATATATAATATATATTGCAGCAAAACCTAAAAGTGTATCACAACACACCAAAACATGTAAATATAAATAAAGTGATCCTGCGCAAATAAACATAACTGTAAAACACTATGGATGAAAATATATATTTTATTATTTATTATTAATATCGTATTTTATATTGGTTTTCATCCATAGTGGTTTACAGTGCTCAAGTGCTAAAGCCTCCTGGCATTTATTTGCTTTTAAGTGCAAGAGGACTTTTTCTGCCTTTCTGCGCTCTTCTCCTAAACGCTCTGGAGATTTTGGCCTGGCGCCCGAAAAGCATGCCAAATGCACGGGACGCAAAACACAACGCACGGCAGAAATGATTGTATTGTTATTTCTTCTTCTGTCTTTCCACCATCCCAGCCCTTAGTATGCATTGGAGATAAATTGTTTCTGAATATTCGGGAAAACAACCAGCTTGGAGGTTCAGACAGAGCTACTGACAAGTCTCCGCCCACTTACACTGAGACCCCTAACCATAGCCACACCCTCTGTCCAATAAGATACTAGCTCACTCAGCCCACACTACTCCTGACCCCGCCCATCCCTTCTAACTGGCTGCTACTACCAAACTTTTCTAATTGGTGGAGGGATATAAAAGAATACAAAGTTTCCCTGTGGCAGAAAAGAGGGGTGGGAACCTGATGGGTGGGGATTACTGACTCTATAAGAGAAGTAAGGCTGACAATGCGTCATTTACTGGAAATGAACGGAGCAGAGAAGACTGAGGAGGACTTGGAGGGATGACTCATCTGCTGCTGATGGGTATGGTTTTAGGGGAGGGTGTAGTGAAAATTATTGGGAGGG